>NW_010578857.1:87157-119230 GCF_000705375.1 Tinamus guttatus | reverse complement strand
GCATCATTTTCAAACAAAAAGGAAAAAAAATCATTGCTTTTGGCTTAAAAAGTGCTGCCACTTTAGGAATTTACCTGCCTCTTTAGGTACTAGTTGCAGTGTAGAGCTCACTTGCCTTGCTCCAGACTTGCCTTGCTCTAAAGAGGCTTCTTTTTGTTCCATACTCCCCTATTTGCATCTTTAACCACTAAACCCAGTTTCCCTGTCTGGTTCTTATTTGCCTTTTCAAAAAGTATTAAAAATTAGAAATGTACCGATGTGGGCAAGCCCAGTGGGTGGTACATTTTTTGCCATGTTTTCCAGAATGATGTAACAGAATTCCAAGAGGATTTTTTGTTTGTGTTTTTCAGTATTTTGTCCTAATAGAAAGCTCAGATATCTGGGTTTTATCCTACTGCCCTTATGTGGTGGCTTTTTCCTGCATTGTAGGAATCTTATCTACACTTATCTCCCTAATTTTGGGGTAGTTTCCACCCTTATTATTAGGGCTCCTTTTAAAAATTGTTTTCTTTTTTTTTATATATCTTAAACTCACAGTTCAGCCTAACTTCCAGCTTCCTCTTCCATATTTAGGATTCTTCTTCACATCATCCATAAGCTGACAAAACTGGAAAAAAATGGTTTCATCATTTCTCTATTACAGAGTGCTGGGACAGCTTCAGTTCAGGCTATCCTGGGTTGGAAAGGGATTTATAGCCAAAACGTAATGCTACATTTAAACTTTTTTTTTTTTTTTGTATTTATTCGTTAATCTTTCAAATATGCAGCATTAGTGGTATGATTTGCACCTCTTTGTAGTTCTCATATTTCTTTTCTCCTTAAAAATAAAATGATTTATAGAATTCTCCCCTTTCCCCCCTCTCCTATTCCATAGCTTCTTCTGTGATTGAAAACAGGTTATTTCTTTATTATACCATATATCTTCCAGTCCCTGTCACACCACCAGGGCAGCTTACTTTGGCGAAGAAAACCGACTTGATTACTACTTCGTTTCTCAAGAAGCATTTGACAAAATGTTAAACATGGTAAGTACTGGGCTAACATCCTAGTGGGCCTATTTCCTACAGTCAGAGTGAACTCAACTGCTCTGTCCACGGCTGATTTCTTCCCTTTTTAAAGTTTATGCCTGTGATTTCATGCTCACTCACAGCTATATGGCTTAGGTGCACTGAATGTGCAGGCTGTCTTTTATTGAGTGTGTTTATATGCATATACACAGTAAGTGGGCACAGTGGTCCGCAGGAATCTTTTAAACAATGTTGTAATGCAAAAAAATCAACTTATTTGCACATGCAAATAGCTAGTGTGGATGCAGAGAAGGAAAATCCTTGAAATAACTGCTATGGCTTTTTTCTTCCCCTGTCAACACAGCAGGCCTGCAGGGAATGCAGTCTTTCCTCTTTGAGCAAATTCCCCCTAAAGGCAGTTGGCTTCTTTCTGAAGACACTGTGCTTCCAAGCTGCTGGTTCTCTGATGCCTTTTGCTGCCTGCAATACAATTTGGGCTTGGAAAACCAGAGTAGGGCTCATTTATTTGCCCATATGTAAACAGGGGAGCCAACAGAGTCTTCAGCAAGTGATCTCTAACCTTCAGGCCTGGTTACCTGCTCTTCTCTGAAAATTCTGTGCCTCCTTATCACTGATGATACTCACTATTTTGAATTTCAGGGGAAATTTTTAGCAACTTTTAAATACAGTGGCTATTATTATGGACTTGGAAGAGATACGATCGAATCAATTGCCAGAGAGGGTCTTGCAACCTGTGTCCACCTAGAAATAGAGGTGAGGATTCTTTATTGCTTAACCATTTTGGAAAAATATCCCAGGGAGGGGAGGAATTTGTGTTGTCTGACTAAGGGCTTGTTTCAGCTGCGTAGATGCAGACATTTAATAACTTAAGAGATGTCCTACAGTGTTCTGCCTGGCCTACAGCTGCTGATCCAAAAAAATATGGGTCTTCCTGAGGTCTTGCAACGTATCTACCAGACGTGGATGTCTTGGATGCCCTAGTATGGATCAAATGGAGCAATGGAGGATGCACGGAGCCCTGAGGCCACGGTTTGGGCAGAGCTGTTCAAATCTGCAAGCTATGAGGGTTGCTTTGCTCCATCTGAGGTTTGTCAGGTGCACATGCACAGATGGCAAAATCTCAGAGGTCTTGCCTAGGAAATTAGGTCACAAACAGAGTGTCAAAACTCATTCACTCGAATCCCAAAAGAATGAGAATTAACCTTTTAGCTAATTTTCTAATTATATAATTCTCATTATCTTAGAGGGACTGAGATTTACTAGCTAAGGGCTGAGGTGACAAAAAGAAAAGGCACTCTTCCTTCCAAACTCCTTCAAAATAAGCTTCATCATTATGAGTTTCCAAAGTGAGACACTACAGAATGTCCCGTGTGTGATGCCAGTTTTTACTGGGTTTCACTACATTCTTTGGGCTCAGCCTTACCTCTGTGGGATTGCTGCAAATCCAAGGATCCTGCTGCACTCCTGGATTAGGAATTAGCAGAGTGAAAAAGGGAGTGTGGGGGACTGTGATGCTACCTCAGGACCCTGCACTGGGCATCCATGGTTAAGGGGGATAACTAAGGAAACAGAAGCAAAAATTGATATTCAATTTAATTACTTTTAGGTTTATTATTTTTGTGAAAATGATGCTCAAAAAACCCGCTATCAGGTCAAAGCCGTAGTGTTCCTGAGGAGCATTTGTCCCATCTGACCCAGATAAACGTGCACCCATTGATTGACTTGCATATAAATGTACAAATAACTGAATGGTAGCTCCTTTCCCAAAGGATCAGCAATTTAGTGGTGGAATCCTGCTCGAGTGCCTGTTACTTACCCGGTATTAAACAGCAATTCATTAACTTGAGCTCTGTGCAGTTCCTTTTCCTCTGTCTTGTCAAAGCTGTGAATCATCCTCAGTCTGTCCTGATTGAAACAGGTATCGAATGTGTTTGTTGTCTTGCCGAACAGATCCTGAATTTTCAAGGGAAGACAAATAGGAGAAGATGAAATACCATGGAGCAGGGTGCCTTTTAAAGCACTGAATTCTTCCCAAAGTCCATGTGTTATTAAATAATTTAGGAGAAAGAACTTACTGGAACTCCATGTTTATTCATGAGATTAGCTCAGCTGCATGGGGAGTGACCAAAACTTTAACTGGGTTTTAGACAACTAAAAATTTCCTTTGTTGCTCAGGTTTCAAGACCTCATAGTAATTATACACAGTCTTGAAGGGCTGTGTGTTCTGCTAGCAGATGAGAAACAATAATAGTGAATTATGTATCGAATAGAAGTTATCCAAGACCGTTATCTTGTACTAAGCTCATAACAAATGTGACTATTAAGCACTATTAAAAGAAATGTTAATGATGGTCCATGCGCTGAGACCAAAAAAAAAAAAAAAAAAGACCTGTGTATTCCTTTTAATCTAGAGTATAATTTTCACTGGTAAAGGGGTCAGATACCAATTTTGAACAGTCAAATCTTGCTGAGTCTTCACTTGTCAACGAAGCTGCTACGATTCAGGCACACTCTGTGTGTATGAAAAAGTTGGTGTTCGTGGTACAACTTGAGGTGAGGGTGTTATTAGGGTTGAACATATTGGGGCTCCTTTCAACTGCTTGTCTGACCTCTGACTTGACCACAGGCTTAGCTAAAGGCACGTGGTTGTATATCCAAATACTAAGTTTTCAAGGCCCCAAATTCTCCCTTTTGTTTTTCACCAAAAATACAGTTTTCCTCCGAATTGCCCCCTGAGATTTTCAAAGGTTCAGATTAGTTTCATGATTAACACGCTGCAAATGGGGTAAAAGAAAAAGTCAGCCAATTAGTGCTTTTTTGCATGACTTTGCTTGTATCTGACTGTATTTTTAAAATGTTTTGGAGAGCACCAGGTTTATATTTGTTATAAATGTGTTATATATTATGTTATTCTGTTACATACATAGCGGATTCATCGTACTATGAGGTGGTGCAAGGGAGAGCTATCAGAAATACAAGAGTGGTGCCAGGTAGGAGACAAAGAATGCCTCACCTCATATCTCTGCTGAGGAACTTATACCAGTATTGGGAGGTGTGCATATATATATACACACACACATATATATATATATAGTGTGCATGTATATATATATATATATATATATGTATGTTATACCTTTGCAAACTGCTTCAGGAAAATAAAATACATCTGTATTGCAATGAATTTGCTCATTTCCACTCAAAAATATACCAGTTGAGAAGAAAATTCTCTGTTTGTTCATTCTGAAAAGCCAAGGACTGAAGTGATGATGTAGGAAGTTGATGTAGGTAAGTTGTAAGGGCTGTAGTGGTACAGGAGTGCAACTTGTTGGTACTCACAGGTTGTGATGCAGTAGAAGAGATGGCAAAGAAGAAAAAGCATTTAACTGCTGGATATGTGAAGTGTATGAAGACAATGAATTAAGTTATTCTATTTTTATACAACACTTTCCACGTGTAGACTGTGGAGTCCCTCACCTTTAACTTGGCTCCCCGGTGAATTTGATGCCAGACCTTGAGAAGTGTAGACTTATATTCAGGTTTCCAGTCCTGCTTTTGTGGTTTGTGATAAATGCAAAGTTGACCTGATCACACCTACATGTTCCATAGGCACTCGCTTTCAGGAACAACAAAAAAGGATTGTTTTCTGTTTAATTTTAAAGGGTGTGCGTAGTCTGAAAAATAGCTACTTTGAGCCCAGATATATCCTGTTAATACCAATGAGCAAAGAAAAATATGAGGGGCATCTGCGAAGAAAGGGATTATTCAGCAGGCCAGAGATCGAAGAGGCAGTCTCCCGAGTGGACATGTACATCCAAATAAATCAGGATTTGCCAGGATACTTTGATGCAGTAATTAACACAGGTGAGTTAATACTCCTTCCTACTACAGATCTGAATTGTTGGATGTCGAGCTCTTCAGCCCTCTTTGGCATTGGGGATGGGAGGTGGTGGAGAGGAATCGTCTTCTAGTTCTTTCTTTGACTGCCCTTTCATGAAAGTGGTTTTGTGGTTCACCACCTGTGGTGGTGAAACATATTTCATAGTGGTGTGAAATACAGTATTTCTAGCTATTATTAAGAGCAAATGGAACTTACAGTTTTAATATACAATATTAAATGAATAATATACAGTAAACCAAAGTGCAGGAGGGGAAGGTTTAGGCTGAATGTAAAAACTTAGAAGTGAGCTGAAGTTCAGATTATTTTCTTGAATTTGCTATTTATGAGGATTGTACTCCCAAAGAAATGAGCTGAATGAGTTAGGAATATATTTGTGTCTCAAGCTGCTGTGATTCTGTAACTCTGTGCTGATGAAAGCTTGTTCTTTTGTTATATGTTCTTTTTCTGCACCGTGAAATGCGTATTCCTGCCTGCAGATGAACTGGATGAGGCCTTCACAGAGCTGAATTCCCTCATAAAGGAGTACCTGGGTCTGGAACCACCTGCAGTTTTTGATAGCTCTCCAGACTTGAACAGCAATGCAGTAACAGGTATTGTGTCCTAGCACAAGGAATCATAGAATCATCAGTAAAGTAATCCCATTTACTCATTACAAGGCTTAAAATCTGTGAGCGAGGCCCTAATGGATCTGCCTCCCTGTGATGGGTCTCCTGGGCTGCCCCATCCCTGGGATGGGGATCTTTAATGAGCTCTTTCCAGGGGCTTTTTCCTGCTGTGTGTCCCAAAGTGACAACGTGCAGATGAGTGTGTTGTGTGACCCTGCTGGGACACCCTCAGACCAAAGATCTCCCACTCATTAGGGATGAATGCCAGGCCAAAACATGAGGAGTTATATGAAAAACAGCATAGGAAGGTGGGTGAAGGCAACTGACTCCAAATTCCTTTTGACCCCTAGGATTGTTGTTAGGGCTAGGGCTGTTTGTGCAGCCAACATAATCTGGATCAGGGAATGATTCCCACTAAAATAACCCCCCAAAACTAAAAAAAGAAAGAAATATTTCCAGACAGATCCATTCCCAGATCAGATGCATCAGATGATAGCTATATAATTGACTCGAGGAAGCAGTAGTGTAAGAGAAGAGGTGCGTGGTTGCTTATGGAAAAAACAAAGTAAACTGCTCTTGTCAGAGGGAGCACACCCTAAAGGAGTTAAAAATACTCATGAGAATTCAGCTGTAACCATTATATTTGCACTGAATAGGACAGGTTACCAGCTGGGCTGAAAGGAAAATGTAGTCTCTAGGATACCGAGTAAAAGAAATAAGAAACAGATATTATTGTAGTAAGATATTGCACAGCACAGACTGAGAAAAAACTCATTTATACGAACACCCTCCATGGTTGACAGTTGTCTTGGTTAGATCCGCTGCAACAGGAGGGTAATTAGTTTCCTAAGTAGCAAAGAGCCAATATTCGTGCCCTTCTACATGGCTCAGAAGGCTGCAAATAAAGTAGCTGAAGGGAGGGCAAAAATCTCTCCAAGTGTTAATGAAGGATAGTGTAAAATTCATCACTTCATTATTTCAAGTAATTTTATATCCTGCAAGAACTAATAAATGCTGATTTCCCAATGGAGAAGCAAAAGCTTCTACACATATTGTGGCATCTCAGTGCTGCAGCCATGGGGACCTCTCTGAAGATTCTTATTTAATCTTAATCTATGTAGATTTTATTTTCATTTCCAGAGCTTGCATATTTGTTTGAAATAGGGATGAATGGATTTTGAAAAAGAAGACTTATTTGCCTTATTTACTAAGGTAAATAATTTTATAATAAAAAAATAATAATAATCTTGCTACTTCTTTGTCTTAAAATCACTGGAGACATTTTATCCTAAGAGGCAAAGCCAACCACCAAACCCTAACTAGATTATCAGGGAAGAAGGAAAGGAGGGAAGGTTAAAGACAAAAGATTTGTATATAAGCACAGTATTTTTGAATATATATATATAATATATATATGTACCTGGAATTCCTTTAAGGACTCTGCTCATAATCCTCAGCAATTCTGAGTTCTTTCAGTGAGTGATTTGTCACTGGTTACAGAGACTTCATTAATGGTATCGGTTTGGGTAGTTCTGTTGTCCATGAAATAACTTTTAAATTTACGATGCACCATTAAATTCATTTAGAGCTTCACTTAGAGGTGTTTAAATAAATTTAACCATCCTCTTTCTAGAAGTCATCTCCTCTTATGGACTGCGTGGAATAATTTATTTCTAAAAAGTTGCCTCAAGGTTGTCTTTAATACGGACATTTTTAGTGAGATAGCAGCAAAGGGAAGATTGGTTGTGTGAGATCATGATAGGTTGTTAATTCTTCTTTTAATGAACTGCTGTGCAAGATCCTTTGCTCGTGCGTGGAGTAAAGATACTGGGAGAAAACAGATAAGCTGTTTTTGTAAAAACTTTTAATAGCAGAAATATAACACATTCCAAAGGTGATAATACTTCGTAGTTTTGCTAGCAGTTTTCACCCAAGGATTTGGGTGTTTTGGGGCTACACCTATCATCTCGCAGCAGGCCTGGGATGTGCATGTTACTAATTGCATCCTACAAATGAGGAAGGGGGCACTTGTGTTAAAAAGGGGTTATTTGTGATGCTGGGCATCAGCAATCCCAGCAGCGTCTTGGCTGTGCTCGGCTCTGCACCCCGGAGGGGTTGGATTCTGTGGGTTATTTGCAGTCTGCTCAGCAATCTCCTCTCATCTGCTTCATCTGATCTTCTGGCAGCTCCAAACCAGCCGTTTCTAATGGCCAGGCTGAAGTCATGTGCTGAATGTGAAACTTCATATAAACGCATAAGTATATATATATATATAAACCACCTGTAGAATATGAATGTGCACATAAACTGGGGGTCTGTTGGCTTCTCATCCGCCCCCCTCTGCGGGTGTTATGTGACTTCTAGGCTGTCAGCTCCTCAGGAGAAGTGCTTTGATATGGTACACAGTAAAATGAAACTGTTCTTATGACTGGATTTTTCCAAAAATTGCCATGCACCACTATTCATAAGATTTTTTTTTTGCAACTTGAGTTAATATTTAGATGTAATTTTATAGACTAAACCCTAATCCCCTTGTATAGGGATTTTAGGGATTTTTCTATCTTGAAGAAGTGTTTTTGGAAAAAAGGAGTGAGTTACTAGTGTCCAGCTCTTTGGCTTAGTTGTGTGTTTGATTACTTGCAAGCTGCAAAGGTATTTGGATTTGTGTCCATAGAAAATCAGATACGTAACAGAAGAAAAGGCTCTAACTCCCCATCAGATTCCAGGAGCTCCAAGGAGGTCAAAGCTTCTAAACAGGTTGGTTTTGGTTAGCCTAGAGGTCATAGCATGGTCCCCAAGACAAATTCATTTACACACAAAGTTAAGCATCTCTTCCTAGTCCAATAAGGTAGGTTTTAAGGGGTGGGATTCAGATATCTCACAGCTTTCAGTTACCTAAGTATTTAGGGAGATTAAATGTCTTTTATCTGCAAAGTGCTTTGAAGATTTTAAAAATTTTTTGATGGAACTGAGTAGTTGACATTGATTATAATTTTCATTATAATGTAATCTTTTGCAAAGAAAAAAATATCTGTGGAAAATGTCGTGTTTCTTTTAGGATTTGTGCTGTTTGTAAGCAGTGTGCCATGCAGAATATTTGTGTTGATAAGGACCTTTCCCCAACTAGGTTCAAGAATGAGGTTCCTACAAGATCAGAGGTTGTCACCCAGTGGAGTAATTGCCAGGACTGCTGAGTCTTTGTCTGCCAATGAATTCTTGGACTCTTCTGCCAGAAGCTACTCAGCAAGCATCTCAGATGGATTTGCTCCACCACTGGCCCCCGTGGTAAGGAGAATTAGCTCTAACCTCAGAATGGAAATGATAAGTCCAAAACAGATGTGTGTCATCAGACCCTTCTTTATCCAGAGCAATCTGATTGCCCTTCTCTGGACTTCTTTAATTTTGTCTTTAATTTTGTGAGTTAAAGGCAGATTGATGAGAATGATGCAAGTAAATTCAGCTGAGGGGACAAGCTTTCCTGCTTAACTTCACTCCAGAATAAATCCAGAGTTAATTTTAATGGATTTCATCCGATTGTGTGCTGGTGTAAAGGAGCTAAAGATCATCTCTCTTGTGTTTCAAAAAGATAGGAAAAATACCCTATTCAGAGTAGAGAGGGAGATGCAGTTAACAGGAATATGAGGACCGCTAATAAACATCATCTTGTGACAGTGGAAAAGCTACTTCAGTTGAGTGTCTCAGAGTGTTTTTGCTACTCACAACTACCAAAGATGACATTTAAGCACATTTGTCACCTGCTTTTCCTTTCTCAATCTGCGCATGCGACAACGTGCCTGGATTTCAAATAACCTCTTTCAACTTTCCCTCTTGTCTTTAGCAGTCTGTTCCCCAAAAATATTCGTTCTTGAAGGCACTGGGGCATGTGGGGCTATGAAACAGATGTGCCTAATGCTCCTCTCCGATGATAACAACAAGAAAAAGGAAAATAAAACAAAAATGACATCTTTAAGTTGTGTCTCCCATCCCATACGAGTCCTACCTGACATGACTTGCTAGACACTTTTGCCACTCTTGCTGTGTTTAAAACTACCTCTCTTGTTTAGAGTTTGTGTAAAAGCAAAGTAAGAGAAGCCCCCCATCTTTTCCTGGCCTTTAAAAAGGCTCTGCTCTGTGTGCAGAAACATGACAGCAAATCAGCTTTCATAGGTGGGGAACCTCCCATCTTTCTAATTTCTCTCATTATGAAATACTTTTATTTTCAAGCCATGCAGAATTTGGAAAATGTCACGAGTGTGGCTCTTTTTCATGATTCTTTCAAGGAAAATTTGGTCAGTTTAAAGTGAGAGGGCCAGAATTTTTCTTACCGTGGTAGTTTTGTGCCTCCCCTTCTTTCCCAGCAATTCATTTTTCTCACTTTTTATTCCATCTGCTTATTTTTATTTGGAAAGTTTATGTTTTGTCAAGTCAGAGAGAAGTGGTTATGATGAAGGAGACTATAATTTACCTTGTGTTTAAGTTACACAGTGTCTGCAAGGTTCTCTTTCTTATAAGTCTCCTTGTTCAGTGCCATTAATACCTTTTACTTATTTACTACACTAAGTTCTCAGTGCATTTTTACATGTGAATAACTTTTTACAGCATCAGCTGAAGTGTCAATGTAGTAAAACCTTCAAGGAGAAACACAGGTATCTTTTTGACCATATTTAATATGAAGAATATAAATATATGCGTCCTTAAAGTAAAATCTTGGCTAAATTGTTACATTTGGGACTGCAAATGACTTTTTTGTGCATGCTTTTGACACCCAAGTAGTATGATATTACTGCAATAACCAAATTTCAGTCCTATCATGTGGAAAAGGGAATAAGAATATGCTGTGAATTACCCAAGAGCAAGATGAGAGGCAGGTTCTGTTACATGGAGAAAGAAGGTAAATCTGCTCCCCTGCTGCCTTATCCCATGCTGAGCATGTCAACACTGCACCAGTTTCATATAGTTGTACTTAACTATACAGCATATGAGCACAAAGGAGTTTTTATGTGTAATCTGCAGAGAGAAAAAGGGGACAGAACTGCATCTTTATGGAAAGAAAACAAAACAAAGCACAAGCTCAGTGAGCATGGGAGCCTGAATAGTGAAGGAAAGGGAAGTAGTTGCCATGGCCATAATGTGAACACTCAGCAGATTAGTTGTATTCTCTTGTTCATGTCTACGGACAGATGTGTCATCTGTCTATCCAGCTGTTTACAAAGCAGTATTTAGTAATTTTTCTCTGTGATTTAACACATTGGGGTTTTTTTAAGCATGTTGTAGCTCTGGATTTGTCCTATCCGAGTAATTACTCTGTGCTAAAGCACCTGTTAAATAGCAGGTCCTTAAAACTCAGGATCACATTTTCCAATCTGCTGAGATATGTATTGTACAAAGTCCTTTTAACTAAGTGGAATTGGGAAAAGGTCATTCCCCCTCCAAGGGGACAATATTGATTGAGGTAGTGTTGGTAAGGCAGGTTTCCTGCATGGCTGGAATAAGGAGGCAAAGGCATATATTGAAGATGCAGCAGAGGCAAATTCTACTATAGTCAGTTGACTATTGGTGAAAAGGAACTTAAAAAACACCATAACTAGAATTATTCCTGCTCTAATATGCTGTGAGGTTGGGATGCATCAAGAGCAGTTCCCCATAATCATTCCTTCCTGCTACACCCTGTTACATTTTGACTTTTACAAGAAATGAGGGCTTTACTGAAGATGAAGCCAGTGAAACAATGCTATTTTTCAGCAAGATTTCAGATGCAAATTCAGTTTGTCTAGATTGGTTAATCATATTTACCACATTGTAAGTTAGCTCTGCTCTTCCCTAGAATATATAACACATGTCCTCTAGAGTCTTAACAAAAAAGAAGAACGTCACAGCCAATTAAGTTACCTTGTGGGCTTTCAAGTTACTGTCTAAAAGTTTTGCTTATTTTTTATCAGGAGGAAGCTTCTCTCCAGAGACGTCACTCTGCCACACGCCAGGCTCTGGCAGGGAAGGCCCCCAGTGCGTATGTCCAGCTGTTTCAAAGGTAACGTGGAGTGGGTTTTGCAGCAAAAATGAAAAATACCTGCTTTATATCTCTTCTCCACTGCTCTTGAAGATGAATAATTAGAAAGCAACAGGGGTTGCAGATCTCCCAGGCAGCTCTCCTTTCTATCATGTTTCAATCCAGCCCTACAAATAGATTGCACAACACAGTCTGTCTTTTGACTTGAGTATGCATCAGTCTCAAAGCAGAAATGTATGAAGCAGCACCATCCACAAGTAACTTGTCTAAAACTGTGAAATTATTATGTATTTTTTTTCTCTGAGGGAGCAGAAAAGGATCCATTTTCTAGCAGCTCACAGTCCTGCACTTGTTTTTCAAAGCTACTAGCAATTAGCTTTGGAAAATCATGGCCTTGCTCAGCACAAGGTTTTTTGCTTCAGTACATCTTACTGTGGATATTTCTGCTTAAAGCAGAATTTCTGAGCACTGACTCCAATTTTTTTTTTTTTTTTAGGAAAATGGATCCTATCTTGATGTCCTCTCCTTCTTCCTCACACTCCCAGCCCCACCAAATGATGTTAAAAGTCTATAAATCTCAATGTACCTCCTTTAATTGGTCTTTTATATAGCCCTCCCTTCCCCTGGTAAACACTGGTGTAAATCTTTCTCATTTTAATTCTCATTTGCTTGTTTTTCCTACCTGTCCTGAAAGGACTTGCAGTGTTGACATTTAAAATATCATATGGGCCTATAAATCAGCACTCATCGGAATGAGTAGAACAGTTCACATCTTGCAGCACTTATTTAAGGCTTGCACAGATGCAGGCAACAATTACACAAGCCAGATGTTTTGAAATAAATCTCTCCAATGACAAAGGCTGGAGACTGACTCTTTAAAATGAAAACTCTTGGTGAACCTCCTCACCCAGCACAGGAGAATTTACAGAAAGACAGAAGTGTCCTGTCCTTCTCCACATTGTTCCTGGACTGTGACACTTCGCTGCCCAGCATATTGTGGTAACCTGAAATTGGAGCCCATTTGTGTTAATTCTTTATGCTGTGGGATTTCAGGATCTACTAAATAATGAGGTTCAACCTTTGATATTTTTGCAGATTAAGACCTTCATGAGAGGGAGGCTCTCTGAGGCCAGTAGCCCTTCTGTTCTCTTCCTTCAATTCAATCTTTGTGAGGCAATTACTGCCTCCCTCCCACTCTGAGTTAATTAATATGTCTCTGTACTTTAAAATCTGCTACACTGAACTGTCTCTAGAGAAATCAATGGCAGAAGCTTCTAGGCAGACATGCATTTATGATATATTTTCCATTTTTTTTAGTGAAGAGATTTTAAGTCCATTCTTTAAGTTCTGAAGGGGCCAAGCTTTTCTTTCCATTCATTCATTTTAAATTCTGTTCTAATGAGAGGAAAAATAGAAATGTGTGTTTTCTCGTTAGATGTTTTGGGTTTATTTTGTGTGGCAGAGTGAACAGTTCATCTGAGCCCGCCTTAGCCTGGTGCTCTTTGCTCCCTTTATTCCGCCGCACTCATTCCGTGGAAGCCGATTTTGGAGTTAAGTATCAGACCCTTTTGGCAGAGCTGTCAGGCAGGTGAGAGCAGCTCCTGTCACCTCCAATCAGCATTTGCAATTCCCAAGCCTCGGGGGATAGATGGAATTGGAGGCAAGAGGAGACAACACACCATTCCATGGAAGAAGTCAAGAAATGCCATAAATATGAATGTTATAAAGTATTTGACTCAGCAGAAGAAAACCCAGTAGGTTATTTAGTCCAGTGCAGCGGCTAGTGCATAGATACCCTATAGAGCATTTTGTTTGTACAGGTTCTAGTTGTTTTAAGCAGTTATTAGAAGGGGATTTTCACCTTGGAATAGCTCTCCTGTGGTTTGATGGATCACTCTTTCAATAAAGAGTCACAGACCTGGGTCATGCTCAAGTTGCAGTAGCTTTTCATCTTCCTTTGCAAGTCCCTCTCAAATCACTAGTCTTGGTATAAATTCTCTCCAATTTGTTAATTAGCTGTCAAAACTGCTAATTTTTGCCAGAGTGCTTCAAGTGCCACTACGACAACTACTGGCAAAGTCACTGTGGCCTCCTTCTTGGGCATGCACTGTCTGGCCACATATTGCTGAAAAACTGCTCTGACCCTCCCATGTCATCTTATTGCATTAAAATTCCAAGGTAGACTCTCTTCTCAGTCTTATATCTACATCTGTCTTGGTTTTGTTGTTTACTAGATTACTCTCCCCTGTGGGATATCCATACTTAAAGTAATTTTTCTCTGTGTGTTTGATATTTGGAGGTTTTCTTTCCCTTTTTACTTGGCTCCACAAATTAACAGAAGTCATCCCTATTTGAAATCTGGTTTTAGAAAAGGTCTTGCTTTCTATTCTTGTTTTAATCTTAACAGCATTTTTTTTCCTGATGATTTTCGCTTAGAACATAATACGGCTTTTTCTTTATTCTCATTGTCAGTGGCTCTGCATAAAGCATCTCATCCACTTAATCACTCTGCTGACAATCTGTTTCTGTAAAAATATGACTCTGTTCACTGATAACACATCTGGCCTTGTAGGGGCTTGTAGCTGATGAACCTTGATGCTGTGGGCTTGCTTCTGTGGCAGTCTGCTCTGGGGTTATTGCTCCTTTAGCAGAGCTGGCAAAAAAAGAGAAAAGGAAGAAAAAATACCCCTGCTTTGGTCACTCCTAATGCAAAGACTCATTTTTAACCTAAGCTACCAGGGAAAGAATTTGGACTTCATTGAAGATGTTGACCTGTGAGGATGAAAGCCCTATTTCAATCAGGAGTAAATCTAAATTCTGTGAAATTTATAGAACTGATGCCCAAAAAGATATATACAAAAAATGTACCAAAGGTAATAACTATTTTAAATTCCCTGTGTATGAGTAAATATTAAAAGCTTCTTTAATGCTTAATCTAAGTCATGATGTGTTTTAACACAAGCTGAAATATATTGCTCAGTTTTCCTGAGTCTGCCCTAGAAGTCTTGAAGAGTTGTGTCAAACAAGTATCTACATCGTTTTATTTATTGCAGCCCCACGGGGTTATCTACAGAAATTCAGCTTCTTAAATCCAAATTACTGAAAATCCAGCCTCTCTATTTTTTGCCTGTGGCTGTGTGCAGGTGTAATTAAAATCATTTTGATGTTTTATTGCCTAATATAATGTAGGGGCAACATTTGGTAGCTGAAAGTAATCGCACTAGTTGTCTGCGTGTTTGAGGGCAATAAATAAGGGGCTGGGTTGAGGTCTCAGTCAGAGCAGGTCTTTAGCTAATGATTATCTTGTTGATTTAATCTGAATGTTGCTGAAAGAAACTAGGTTGAGTGAGAACAGGGTTCATTTAAAGAGGATTTGCAGCCTGCTGTCTTGCTTTTCTGATTTGGGGAAAATTCATGTACTTTACAGCTTCACCAGTGCTTTCTGCCAGAGATGGGGAGAAATAAGAGGATGCATTGGGCAACCTGTGGTTTCTGCACGCTCTTCTCCTTGGATTTACCTGCTCTCTTTGGTTGTTTTTGCAGTCGTGTGGTTGTATATATGTCCTGCAGAGCTTCTATTTCGACCAGCCTCTACTTCAATGTAATTTTGCTTTTTGCTTTTATTTTTATGCCCCTTTTAATATCAGAATGAAGACATTGTTCTGAAATACTTGGTCTTTTCACAGGGTTTCATTTGACTTTTACCCAGACATTTGACTTAGTAGCTGCCATGTGGATTCTAAGAACAGATCATGGTGCTGAATGCAAATCTTTGCCCACTCTCCCATGGTCACCAAGTCCTTACAGGAACGACCTTCAGTCACCATTTCACATTTCTGCTTTGCCTCTTTCACCTTGCCAGGCTGTGTATTTCTGTACTTTATATTGAGTAGAGATCTTTGTTAGGGCATCTTCTTTTATTATTTTTTCATTATTTTCACAATGCTGCTTTACAAGAAATGTTTTCTGAGAGCCCTCAGCAGCTCTGAGAGGCATCAGTGCAATAAAACCCTTTCTCCCATATAATCAGCCTGGATTTCGATCCGAGCTGATAATGACCAAACACCATTATCACCCCTTGAGAACTTAGACTAGGAAAACTCTACTTACAAGTATTAAAAAGAGAGTGAAACTGAAGGAAGGAAAATGTAAAGATAAGTAGTAGAAAAACCTTGCTCCAAGTTTTGTGTATTGGGTGAGGAAAGGATTTCCAAGGAAGCGTGGGGAAAGCTTCATCACTGGAGCACCAGAAGACCAACAAGGGGGAACAGCTCTGCTTTGACAAGATGGGGAGGTGTGAAAAGACAATGTTCCTGTGAAGGGTGTTGGTGACATAGCTCTGATACAAGAGGTCGATGCTGCAACCTGCAGTTCATTGTGTCAATGAGGAGCTCTCATGTCTAGCACTCATCAAGGCTGTTTGTGTCTGGTTTTAGCTCTCCAATTCCAGGCTATAAATAAAGCGGTGTCGATGCTGCCGTTACCAGGAACATTTTTTTTTCTGGAGGTGTTACGAGTGGTGGTGACAGAAGGTGTGAAGCTGAAACTTGTCACCTTGTGAGTTAGCCACAAGGGTTGCAATTAATCTCACCTGGTTTGGGGTGTCTTTAACGTGAATGTCTCCATCTAAACAAATTCCCCTACGCTCCCCTGTCTCACTGGCTTCATCCAGCCTGCTTCAGACCTCTACTTAAGGTTGAGTTTACTCATGTTGTAACTGAGACTCTTCATCTCCATTGACTGTAAAAAGGGCCTAGATTAGTTCCCCCAGTATCTCCTGTTGGAGATAACTCCCCTCTCCATCTGAACTGGTCTTGTAAACTCACTTCAGGCAAAATGAGCCATATCAACATGGCCAGTTTAAAAGTAGATCTTTGCTATCCAAATTTATTTGGACTGAAAAAAAGGGTTTAGTAGCATGAACCATGTGGCCAACAGATCAGAGGGGTGAGTAGCCTCCATTGTAGGTAGTGAAGAGCAGGAGAGGGTAGACTGCAAGTGGTTCCCTCTTTAATAAAGCATCTGCAACAGAAAAGACAAAACAAGAAAAAAATAGAAAAGACTAACACAAAAAAATTGCATCTAATTGCAAAAATTCAAAAATTTAGGCCCTTCTCTTTGTTCAAGAGATGCCAGTGAATTCTCCAGCTGCTCAAACGCTTGTCAGCTTCTCTGTAAGCATCTGAGAGATAAAGAAGCTTCTGGATTTGATTTCCCTGTGACTGACTTTGCTCTGTAGAGCTGGCACCATGCAGCTCTGAAAAGCACTCTGCAACACTCTGAAGGACATGAGCTAAGCACCAACAGTGCTGTTATGGTATCTAGATGCATGTAGCACGCACCTCATTTTCTTTATGTGTCATTCCAGGCCCTTGGCAGTCACTCCAGCACCAGGCAGCTCCCATCAACAACTCCTGGAGCCAACAACACAGGTTCCTCCATCTTCAGGAGGAGGGACCCAAGAGCAGAGCTTCACCCTTACCCACCCTGAGAGCCGGTGAGTTGAATTTCTGAGGGAACAGATTATCACTGGGTGGAACAAGTTAATGTGCAAGACCTAAAACTATTTCCCAAGCTAATGCAGTTGTCTCATCTGTTGCAGCAACAGCCTTATTAAACATGTGTCGCTGCCTCATAAAACAAAGTCTTGTCATTCGTGGCAATGGGTTCATTTAGATGCCATAATTCACACAAATAGAAAGCATTTCAAGAGCTGTCTTTCACAGGGGTGTTTGAAGGAAGACAATGACGAAATAAACTTGTCAAAGTATGGAAAAGCAGATTGTGAGTGATAACCATTTTAGGCAGATTTACCAGAAGTTTCTTATACTGATATCAGAATGATTTCTCATTCTCTCTTTAGAGAATCACCATAGTTACTGCTGAATACCATTTGAGAGGCTCAAGGTAGTTTCATGATCTTCAAATTCTGATCTTGTCCACAGTGACAACAGACCCCATAAGAATCCTGAGCTCTCTAGTACCTTTTTTCTTCCCTTCCTGTCTTGGTCACTGTTGGTGCTGTGCTTCCTATCTTGGCCAGCATCTCTGCTCTGCTCAGCACTGCTGAATATCCTCATTTATATGTGTCCCAGCTCTCAAGTGTCAAGGGATCATAGAATCATTATAGTTGGAAAAGACCTTCAAGATCATCGAGTCCAACCGCAGTGGGAAGACCACTGCTATCTCATTTAAAGATTTAATGAGGTGAGGCTAGAAGATTTGAAGGGGCAACATCTTCAATGTCTTTTAGGCCTTCAGCAATGGAGGGGGTTGCAGCCTGCCCCAATTCATGACCTCTGCAGGTCCAAATTACCACCTATAAGGTGGCTGTGACTCACTCCAATGGTCCCGTTTCCTATGGACAGCTCTGGCTGCCAGCAAGTCTGCCCGCTCTCATGGCAAGTGCTCCAGTGGCCTTTCCATGAGGAATGCTGGATAAGCTTTCCTCCCCTGTTCTGGCCATCTGTTGTGATCACATATCCAGATGGGATACGCTAAGCAGCAGGATGCCACACAGCATGGCCTGGTGAATAGGAAATGTCAGATTCCCCCATCCAGGATGGAAAAAGGGTTGTGCTCGTGGCCTTGCCATGAGCCAGCTCAGTTCAACGCTCCTCACTGTCCTGTGCACGAAGCTCATCTGAAACCTGCAGCTTAGAATGAGCTCGTGTCCATGCTCCGTGTTTGCTGGAAAATGTGGATTTCATCATGGCTTCAGGCCCATGATTGATACCTAATTCTGTACAGCTCAGAGGCATTTCCAGCTGTATGTAAACATATCATACTAGGTATTTTTCATGCATATATTTTCATATCTTTCAAAAATCACTCTTTTAAATAGCTCCCAAGCTCACAGTTTGACACATATATAGTTTGATACATAGCTGGAACCAATGGAAATTGCTAAATGTCCATATACTCTTTAACAAAGGTTTCAACCCATTCACTTGACAGCTGATCCGTTAAGCAAATTCTTAGATAAACTCACTGCTGAAAAAAGAAAAAATCTCACCGTTCCCCTTGCGTCCTGGAGAGACCTCCCGTCCTCTCTGTGTGATGTACTACCTGCCACTGTAATTACAAGTACTTAATTAGCATGCTGTAAAAAGCTTGGAACCACAGGCCTCTGCAGATCCATTTGTCCCGGGTTTTTGTGCCACGCTGGAGTGTGCTGAAGGGGAACAAAGTGAACATATGAGAGAAGCAGAGTGCATAATAGGTTGCAGGGGGATTATGCATCATCTGTCCTTCCCAGCAAGAGGCAAGACCTATAACTCAAACGAGTGTGAAGCTGTGATGAGTTGTAAAGGTCTCCCCCTTGGCAGATGGGAATAAATATGTCTTTACACTCCACCACGCTTTGGTGTTTTGACTTTAGCAGTGTTTTCATTTAGTGCCGTTAATAACGGAGTGGAAAAACAACTGTGAGGAGAGAAAAAGCAAACTGCTAATCTGATTCTTTTTTGTGTGTGCATGCGTCAGGCCTACAGCAAAATTATAGTCATGTTGTCAAGTCCTTTTGAAAGGGGAGTAAGGAAAGCTTAGAAAAAATTTGTTTATCATCTTCACGGAACTGTTGTGTAGAGATATTTAAAATATTTGTGGAAAAAGAAAAAACCAACCCACACTTCTGAAACTTCTCAGTAAAATGTGTAGCAATGTTGTTTGTCTGAATATTGAGGTGACTTAATCTTTTTTTCCCTTTTCTCCCCATTTATATGCTTTCAATATTTGGAGTGGAAGAAAGTGTAAACTAAAAAGAAACACCAAGGGGTAAGAGCATGAAGTAAATTGTTGACCTCCAGGCACAGCCAAGGAAGCAAATACTGTTTTTCAGGTTCAAGGACGCAAATTACCCTGCGATCTTATGGGGCAACTTTGTGTCTAGACCTCAAATTATTTGCGTGATTTTTCACATCTTATTTTTCCTGAGTTCACAAAAGAAAATGTCCTGCCACTTTCCAGTAACTTTTGAAGTTCTCTGATGGTGGCTAAGCTGTCTCCCACATAAAAGTCTGGATTTATTTTATTTTATTTTATTTTATTTTATTTTATTTTATTTTATTTTATTGCTTGAAGCCCCATTTGCTCTCAGTCATAGGCTCAACCAATAAATCATTGCTTTTGGCAAGCAGCAGTCTTTTAGGGCAGTATATCTTGCAACTGTACTTTAAACTGTTCTTTTAAGTGTACTCTAAAACTGTTCCTACGCCTTCAGCATTTGCAGTTTTGGTGGTGGAGTCAGAAGATCATCATTTACTAGTGCATTTATCAGAGAACTATCTCAAATATTTAATTGCAAGCCCTCATTCCTGCCAAATGTCATCACTGGAAAAATATCCATCAGCTGAAATACGGTGCCATCGTGTGGAATGGCACATGTTAGGCTTTGGCAGTCTAGTCCAAGCCAAATCTAAACACAACCTGCAGCAGAATAGTGCTTTAATCCTCAAATCATTACTAATACAGTCAATATTTGGTGCACATTTATCTCCTTAATCCATGGAGTACATTTGTCCCCTTTGAAGCTTTTATTTACTTTTTGATTTTCATTTCTTTTCCATTTTGCGGATTGGGACACTTGAGGGGATGGGAAAACCTTCAAGTCAGGACACAGCCAGGCCTCCTCCCCCTGTAATAATTCTCTTTCCCCATGCTTGGGTCTCCAGGGAAGGACTAGAGCTGGGTTATCAGAGCTGGGTTATCAGAGCTCATTGCAAATCACCTGCCAGTAGCAGGTTCTAATGAAGGAGATTTTCCCAAAGCACCAAGAAGAGGTAGATTTTCAGCTCCTCTGCCCCACATTTCCCAAACGCCTTGGATATCAAGATGGTGTAGACCTCAAAAACTCTATTTTCCTGTTATTTCTGGTATTTTTTTCTTATTCTGCATCATTTTACAAGAACCTCCATTAAATGTTTCCTGTGAGGTTTGTACTTGAAGGCCCCAGTAAGCACTGAGGTGAGTATTGAGGTGAGTGCTGCCTCCTCATGAGGCTTATTCAGAATCACAGCTTAGCTAAGACCAAAACAGCAGGGAGGCATTTAGTGGAACATCTCCTCTTCCTCCTGCATTATTTATAGTTGCTATCACAACTACTATACTATAACCATATAATAATTTAAACTGGGGGAAATGTGCTGGTCTAGTGCCACAAGGAAACGTGGGTTACACTTGCAAGGCTCTGCTTGTCTTTAGAGCTTACACTGTTTCTGCACATGGAAGAAGGTACTCCATTAAAAGCACCTTTTCCTCCTGGGGTTATTTTATTTATATTTATATTTATATTTTGCCTTTTACCCAAATAAAAATACTGTGAAGTGTTCCCCTAGCAACTAGCATGGCATTGCCAGAGATATCTACTGTAACACTGAGTTTTTAGCACTCTCCAAGTGGTTTTCTGGGGAGCTTTCTGCTGAAAACCTTCGGATGCTGGGTTTGGAGACCCTACTTTCCTGGAATCATGCCTAGAGATCCACAGAGGGTTAATTCCAACCATGAGATACTTATTGTTCACCTTTCTTAGCAGGCAAATGCACAAATATGTGTGTCCTAAAGCAAAAACAAGAGCAGTCAACCTTCCAGAAATTCGCATAGATATTTTTGAGAGGAGTCCAAGCTGCTCTTTATGCCCAGCCTGAATTTACTGCTCCTAGTAATTGCTTTTCCCCGTTGTAATTACGGCTATAGGTACTGCAGGCAGCTCAAATGAGATTACAGCTCGAGTTAAGCACTTGGCTGCAGCAACTTCAGTGCTTGGTGATGAGCACCCTTGGACGCAGCAGAGCTCCGAGAAAGGCACTCAGTCTATTACAGGAAATAATCATTCTGGCTTTAAAGGCAACTGCATCTACTGATACGATAATTATCTGTATTTTTAAAGGAAGTGCCTGGCTATTTTCTCTCATTATTCATGATACCATCTTCTTATAGCTTACATTTATTAAAATACTACTGAAATACTGTTGGTCTTCTCCCTAGAAAGCTGTGATCATAGTAATCTTACAAGCTAAAATGCTCCTTGCAGGAATCTGGGGTGAAGTTCTTTGGCCTGCATCATAGATAAGATCAGAGTGGATAAAACTTGCAATTCCTCCCAGACTCACAAATCTATTAATGAGCATTTGTCTCACCTAGACTGGAGCAACCCTTTCTGTTTGAAGGTAGACATGAAATGCCTTAAGCACTGCTGCAGAAATATATTATGGTTTTACGTTAAATAGATATTTATTGATCTCTCTATGTTAATCAAGGCCTTTTTTCCTTACTTTTCCGTAAGTAAATTTAACATAGGACCTAGTTGGCAGCAGGAAGCCTTTATCATGGCCAAGCAAGCTGCAAGAATAATCATTATTGTTGTCCAGTTCACACATACCTGCCTTAATCTGAAGGCCCCTGGCTGCTCAGGCTTTGAGTTTGATTTCTCATTTTTTGCAGGAGACCCAAAGGGTGAGAGGTTCTGTGGACACTGCTCACTGGTAAATGGCTGCTCATGGTCCACATTGTCACCGAAATGCTAGGGAAACATTTGAACATTTCTCCGAATGAATGTAGAATCCCCTGTGCTGGGGACTGCGCAAACACAGAGGGAAGTAAGAAAGTCCTTTGACTAAATTTATTTTAATATAGACAAAACTGATGAAGGGAAACGTTGCTCTAAAGAAGTATTGAAACAGATCAAGAAGTGTATTTATGCAAGAACCTGTTGTCTCCTAAGTTTTCCATGGAGAATAGGACTTGCAGTGACTCCTGTTGAGGCAACTCACTATGTCTGTGGTACTAAACTCTAATTAGAAGCTAATCAGGTAACTAATAACTAGACCTTAGACTAGACTTTTCAATCACTTGCTAAGAGAGAACCTTGTAATGCCGAACTGTAGAATTTGGAAACAAGAAGTTCAGAGCTGTGATCCCAGATCTGAGGTTGATTGATCGGGTGACGTGAACCATTTTGTTTTATCTGTCTGTGACTGATTAATTAGACCAAGACATAAAGTGAAATCAAAGAGGGGTAGTAATTGCGTTTGCCACTGCCAAAGGTTTTAGGGGAATTGTAATGCGTGAAAGTTTTTGTAGTTGATTAATACTGCAGTTTATATGTGACTTTTGATTGGTTTATGTGACCGCAACAACGTCAGTAATATTGTCAGGTCAGACTTGCTGCATATGCCTTTTTATTGCTATTTTAAAGCATAAATCATTTTCTTCTCCCAGTGACAGAGAGTCTGGCCCTGCTAGTGGGCTATTACCAGTCTCATCATCTGCTGCAGAAGCTTTGCTTGTTCAGACCCCCCTTCCCCACGCTCGGCTCGCCGATGAAGACCAAGTTGAGCAACAAGAGCCAAGAGGAGCTGAAAACGGAGCAGAAAGATTGAAAGGTTTGGACGTTATTTGAAAATAATGGCTTTGCTCAGGCCGTGTGTCACACTTACTCTGATGACAGCAGCCTTATTGAGGTGTAGGGCAGCTTCTTCATGCTTCTGAAAGCAGCTCACAGTAATAATCAGCAATTTTATGACATGGTAGAATAATTCGTCAGTGTGCACAATATAGCGGATTTCTCATGAAGTTCTGGAGAAAACAAAACGGTGACTGTTTATTTAGGCATAAAGTTACCCTTCCATTTATATTTAGTTAGTCACTAGACTACCCAAAGATATTTTATCTTCTTTTTATTTCTCCACAAAACACTCGTTTTCAATAAAGACATGCTTTTTTTGACTTTTCATTGAAATAACCCCCTACTAATGAGTGTTTGTTCCCTTCTTTATTAATAATTTCTGCAGAGACCGAGCTCCCTGGTGACAATCTCCCGAGAAGATCCAAGTCCAAGGCTGGCTCTTCCCGTGTGCCTCAACTCGCCAACCGTCCAGGCTCCAACTCCAAACCTGTTCTACCTCCAATCCCATCTGGGCGGAAGAGGAACAACCTTTGACGGCTGCTACGAGCCAAACCTGTGTCTTGATCGTGTTGAGTCTTTCTGACTAACAGGAATACTGATTTGGATATGATTTCTCCTCATCAAAGAAGAGTCTGTCAAAGATTATCTCTAAATCCATTCCTGATTAACTCTGAATTGCTCTTCCCTCTCCAAAAAAAGTTATTTATTTATAACTTTATTAAAAAGTAATTTCTGCATTTCCCAAAGCTAGAAGTTATTTCCCCAGGTGCTCTTAGCTGGGAAATGGCATAGATTTTTTTCCTGACAGCCACATCTTATCGAGTAACTTATTTTTCCCTCCTCTTCCCATTTCACAGTTTTAATTGAGGTGTGAAAGTATGATGGCCTCTGATAATATTGTCTATATTGCAAAACTTGTGAGTTATTCTGATTTTCTGAAAGGTATAGAGTTAAGGTGGGAGTGAAAACTGCCTCCAAAACCTTTTTAATAAACGTAGTTTTTTAAGAGACATAGTTCTTTGATTTGCACATGTACTTAAACCAACAACCTAGCGAAGACCTTCAGAAAAAGAAATATTAATTGCTGACTACTCACAGAAGCTGCAAATACTCTGAAGATTTGATTTTCTGTACGTAGAACAGAACGCTGACAAATAAATAAAACTCTTGAATTGATGTTTGTCCTGATTAATTTGTATTCCTGTCTATTTACAGAACAGAGAGTAAGGCCCTTGGCCTGAGGAGCTTCCACTGAGGAGGTCTGTTTGCTTTTATATCGTAGCATGGGCCCTTTGCATGCTCAGAAGAGGACGTGCCTGGTTGCCACAGTGTGGAGTAACATCTGCAGCTCTGGTTTGCCTCATTGGGAAGTTCAGAGTGTGGCCAAGGGTTTTCCTTGTTTAAATGGGATGAACTGAGCAAAGCAACACGGTGAGTAACGGATGGATTCCAACAGCCTGACCTGAAATTCCAAGTAAGCCTATAAAACAGCCCAGCTTTTTATTAAGCAGTTTCCTTTTCACACAGCAGCTGAACACGTGCCCAAGCTGAGGAAGACCAGCCCCTCCACAGCTCCGGTTTTGATCGCTGATTTTGGCAGCCCAAGGAGCAAGGATGGATGCCCGGTGGCCCAGGTTCAGGAGGAGCTCGAGCAGACAACGCTGCCGTTTGCACCTCAGGGGGTTTCCCCAAGACGTTTTGGCAAGGTGGGTGCCCAGCTATTATCATAGAATCACAGAATGGTGAAGATTGGAAGGGACCTCTAGAGATCCTCTAGTCCAACCCCGTGCACACGCAGGGTCACCTAGAGCACGTGGCACAGGACTGCGTCCAAGCGGGTTTGAAGATCTCCAGAGAAGGAGACTCCACAACCTCTCTGGGCAGCCTGTTCCAGTGCTCCGGCACCCTCACCCTGTCAAGAAGTGTTTCCTTAAGTTCCTGTGGAACTTCTGGTGCTTCAGTTTGTGGCCATTCCCTCTAGTTCTGTCGGTGGCCACCACTGAACAGAGACCAGCACCATCCTCCTCACTTCCTCTCTTGAGGTACTTCTAGACACTGCTCAGGTCCCCTCTCAGCCTTCTCTTCTCCAGCTGAACAGGCCCAGCTCCCTCAGCCTCTCCTCATAGGGCAGATGTTCCAGGCCCCTGATCATCCTCATAGCCCTTTCAGAGGCCAAGGAGTCACGGGATTCAGAGGGATTTCCTCTAGTTGTGTTGGTGGCCACCACTGAAAAGAGACCTGCACCAATTACCACCAAGCACCAAGAGACCAGCACCTCAATTCCCCATTGAGAGCTGCCCAGCCAGTCCCACAGGGCTCCTCGTGGCTCTTGTCCCCACTCAAGGAGGTCTCCGCTCTGTGTTTGCGGTCTGGATACAGTCTGACCCTCTGTTGGCAAAGGAAAAAATGCAGGAGACGGAGCCTCCTCATTTAGGTGGTGAAATAATTCCCCACATTGCAACAACCAACAGAAACGGGGACTGTTCCATAATGCCCAAGTTAGGGTCCCTGCAGGGGTCTGCAAAGCTGCGAGGTGGCAGCTCAGCCCCATCAGTATCTTCTTCCTTTGGTTTTCATTCCCTAAACCAAGGCTATTTCCATATTCAGCTCCAATCCTACACCATTCCCATGGAGTATTTTCTCCTTTCTGTTTAGAACAGAGCAAAACATTACAAATTATCCTTGAATCGCAGTGCTTGGCCTGCGAGATCTGCCTCTGCTTGAGGGCTGTAACTGCAGAAGCCCTTATGCAATATGGCCAAGCGATCCCAGCCACTCCAACTACTCATATTTACAGGAAGAGTCTCAAATGCTAAACCCTTCCAGGTAGGAATCACCCCTATAGCTGGATTACATAGTGCAGAACATACAGGATAAACAGGTTCCTTTATGAGTTTCCTCAAGGAATCTCCGTTGCGTTGACCTGTGCTGGGTCTGGTGCTCTCCAGGACCAGGAACATCCAACCAAGTTTGAAAGCAGAAGGTGCCTTGGAGTTGCCAGGATGAAGTGTTTGCATTTCATTTAGCAGATTGCGGAGCTTCGCAGTTCGTCGTTTTTTAATTTAGAGCATTTATTTTTGGCGGCAAGCACAGAACTCCTAACTTGGTGCCTATATATTTATAAACTGGCAGATAAGAGCAGGGCTGTTTGGGGGAGCCCTGTTTTTATTGGCAGGGAGCGTGTTTGCATTTCGGCAGGGTAACACCTAAGTTACTCGTCGTCAAACAAGCCTCCGAGTCTTGAATTTTGCAGAGGGGAGTAAAGCAAGCTGTTTAATTTCCCTTTTTTAAAAAATTAATCATTCAACATGCAATAAAACCCATGGCTACATAGTAGCCCTGTGTTACAGACTGGCAAATTGAGGCAGGGCGATATTCCAGTTATTCCCTTATCTCCTGGTGTCCTTGAGGAGCTGTCCCATGGTTTTGGTCCAAGAGCCCTTCTCCTGGCTGGGACCTGCTGGGGACAGCAGCTCGAAACCAGTACAGCAACATTTGTAATTAATTTTATTTTTAAAAGAATGTGTCAGGTGAACAGATGGGGGGGAGGCGCTGCTGGTGAACCAAGGGGTTGTTCATCCCTCTGAACAGCAACATTTGTAATTAATTTTATTTTTTAAAAGAATGTGTCAGGTGAACAGATGGGGAGTAGTCGCTGCTGGTGACCAAGGGGTTGTTCATCCCTCTGAGGGGTGCAGATCCCTCTCCAAAAATCCCTCTCCCGGCTCCCTCCGCTGCTCCCGCGGGACCGCAGCTAATTGCAAGTGCTGCATAAGGCGCTGCTAATTTGGCAGCTGTCAAGGCCAATTATAATGTTTTTTCCACCAGCGCTGGGAGGGGGGGCGAGGAGACACCGTTTGCTGTCATTTCCCCCGTTTTCTGCATTTCCCGACTCAAGGGACAACCGTCTCCCACCCCCACGGAAGCAGAGACCCGTGCGGGGCCAAGACGCCCACGTGGCTCCATGGGGCTGCACTTGGGTCTCCCGAACACGGGTCCATTTAACACTTGTCATTCCCACAGGGCCAAGCAGAGTCGCCCACTCGCTCCTGTGGCGCTGGACGCTCACCCAAGCGGTTCCCCATCCTGGATGAGACCCCACGGCGAATCTCCATCCTTGGCCGTAGCCTTTCGGTAACCTCCGCAAAATATTTCACGCTCCTGAGCTATTTTTTGCCCTCTCCTCTGCGGCAGAGGGAGAGGAGCCCTCGTCACCAGGGCTCAGCCTCATTTTCCAGGCAGGCTCCTGTGTTTTTATCACTCAGGCTCTTCCCCGCTCACCCTTCAGAGCAAGTAGAAGCATGAAGATGGAAAACAACATCCAGCCTGGAGGCACCAAGGCTCCGTGGTAGGTTACCCTGTCCCGCGGAGGCGTGAGGATGATGCAGAGTCTGAGCTAACTGGGGTGCAGCCCCCAGCACCTGCTCTTTTACCCACCAACTCCTCCCTTTGCCAAGAGCCCCTAGAAATGACTCGTTTTGGCCGTTAAAATGAGGGAGAAAATGCCAAGAGTTGGAGAGGAGGCGCAGGGAGAAGCTGGGGGTGCAGGGGCCCATGTACCCGTCCCTCCTCACTCTCCCTTCTTCACAAGGGGTAAAAATAAAACCCTGAGTATTTCCAGCAAGCTTTGGAGAGCCATGGGAGCAGCAACGAGGGCCAGCAGCCTGCACGGGCCTGGGCTGGGCTTGGGGCAAAAGAAATTGTGTCCCCCAAGCACTCCCAAATATCCCACGTCAGGAAATCTGCCCTCCTGTGAACCCAGTGAAATGTTAAGGTGCAAACTGCAGCCTGAGGGCTCAGCTGGAGTCTGCCCCGGCGTCACACACCACCCAGCTCCCGTATCCCCGTGGCCGGACACCTCCTTGGGGACTGTTTGCCCAGGCCCCCCTTGTTGCCAGCATCTGGAAATGATGCCAACACAAATCAACAGGAACCTGTAGCTTCCCAACGGTGGCAGGGGCTGGAAACGATCGAGTTGTCCCTCTCAGCCCAGCGAGGAAGGGCCAGTCCCACCTCCTCGCACCTTAAAGGCAGGAGAAGCTTCGTTTTGACTTCATCCTTCCAAGGACCTTCATCCAACCGCCACTGGCAAGGAGTGAAAGGAGAAACAAGAGCGGGACGCTTGGAAGCGGAGGCAGGTTTATTTGATTAACAAAAACAAATAAACAAACAAACAGAAACTAACCCAAAAGCTCTGGCAATGCAGAGGGCTGGCCCAAAAGCATTCGCATCATTGTGGTGACCATTAAACCCCCAAACAAGCCAGAAGGGCCACAGCGAGTGCAGGGGACCTGGCTGCAAATTCGTGTTTTGGCTAAGGGGGCACTTCTGCATGGACCCGTCCTCCAACAGCAGGGAGGGAATCGCTGCCGCTGCCTTTAGCGGTGATAAATACCCAAAACCACGGAGATTGCACCGTCAATAGCTAAAAAATACAAAAAATAACCCAGTGTAGAGAATTGGTTCAAGGGAAAACCAAGTACAGCAGGAGAAAAAGGAAACCCAAGAACAAACCTACCAGCATCACCCAGAGCAGGGACAGGCAGCAGCTCAGATGGCACCAGGGATTCGCTGGGATGATGCAGCCTGCTCAGCTCGTGCTTGGCCAAATCCCTGCCCCGAGCTGCCCAAATTGCCACCTCAGCTGGACACGGCTCCTGCTTTTGGGATACGCTCGTGTTTTAAGCGTTGAGGACCCCCATTTATTAGTGCCCCTGACTCAGCTGCTGCCCTGGGGAAGTAGCTTCGCCCCTGCATTGGGGACCAAGATGTGGATAAAGGTTTTGCATCTGGTTGGGTCTTCCCCGGACCCAGTGACGTGGCTGGGGGCAGCTGCTGGGGAACAGTCCCCGCTCCTAGAAAATCCTTGGAAATATCCCATTTGTGACACTCAAAAATGCAGGAGGTTTTACAGGAAACATCGAAAGCAGATGGGAAAAACCCTCCCGGACCTGCTGCCGGTTTTAGCATTTCCAGGCAGGACTGAAATTACAGGCAGGAAACGCCGAGGCTGGAAGCCACCGTCCTCCTTTGTCCAAACTCGACGGTCCCAAACGGGGTCGACAGCGCCGGACACGGCGGCTGAGCGGGGCTGGGGTCGTGACGGTGACAACGAGGCGCTCCAGGGAAAGCAGGAGAGCGGAAAACTCAACCATGGGCTCCCTTTTCTGCTCTATTCCCCCTGCCACAAGTGAAGCAAACGGCTAA
The DNA here is from genome assembly GCF_000705375.1 of Tinamus guttatus. Next base: position 90,078 of record NW_010578857.1, on the reverse strand, counting down.
GGAGCGGGAGAAGAAAACGAACGGGGGTGGACCTGGTTCCTTCCTCTTAGAGAAGTCAAAATAACCCCCAATAGCAGCAGAAAGAGGCTCAGTTCTGCCGGATTTCCTTAAGCTTCCAAGCACCAGCCACACACAGAGGACGGTATGTCCCTGGGGGAATCACAGGGAAGGGCCACTGTCCCCTGGAGAAGGAAAGGGACACGGCGGCATTTTCTGTCCCCACCACATGACCCTTTTTTGGTTTCCCTGGTCAACCAGCAGGCCTGGGATTTCCAGTGTAACTAGGAACCTGCTGCAGCCACTGCAGCATCCAGAGGTTCCCTGGGGCTCAGCTACCCCCAGCAGCAACCTGGATTCTCACGGACGGCACCAAATGGGCTCAGGGTCCATCTCGCCAGAGCCGGGAGGATGGACAACAGCACCAGGACAGGGCTGGGCTCCTCACGGAGAGCTGGGTCAGCCTTTGCATTATATAATAACGGGTTATTAAAAGAAAAAGAAAAAAAAAAGTGGGAGCGAGAGGGATTGCATTAAAAAGAATGCCATCTTACAAAAATAGCCATCACCTCCCTCCTCGATCCGTACGCACTGATCCCTGGTGGGGGCTTCCTGGGCGCTTGGCACAGCCAGCGCCTCCCCTGCATTATAAAAACACCCCTCGTGGGGGGCTTCCCTGCTGCTCAACTCCATAAAACGCTAAAAAGGTCCCTGCGGAGAGTCCCCGGGCGCTACTCCTGCTTGGGCCTCTTCCTCGCGCGCGCCAGGAGCGGCCCGAGGCTGTTCCAGACCTCCGTGTACATGAGGGTGCCCACGAAGACAAAGAAGGTGCCCAGCCAGTGCCAGGCCGTGAAGGGGTTGCGGAAGTAGAGGATGGAGAAGATGAGGCTGACGAACTTGCGCAGCGTCACCACCAGCGTGACCGTGAGCGAGGTGCACTCCGTGGTGAGGATGAAGACGCCCCGGATGCAGACGTATCTGGGCGGCAGAGGCAAGGGAGCAACGGGAGAGTTCACAGCACCCCGGAACGGCTGAGGGTGGCAGGGACCTCCAGGGATCACCCAGTGCAGCCCCTGCTCCAGCAGGGACACCCAGAGCACGGGGCACAGGGTGGCATCCAGGCGGGTTGGACATCTCCAGAGAAGGAGCCTCCACAGCCTCTCTGGGCAGCCTGTGCCAGGGCTCTGGCACCCTCACACCAAGGAAGTTCTTGAATGTGTACCACAAAACCCCACACGAGATCAAGCTGGAGTGTCCGAGCTCTCTCCACGTGGCAGCACTAACCCTTTTTCTACTCACCTTGCCCAACCCTCGGAGAAATTCCCTCTTAGTTTCAGAGGGAATAAAAATCCCTTCTGCTCACCTCGACACCACAAGCAGCAGCAGTGCAAAACTCAGGTTTACTCTAAATCTCCCCTGATCCCCCGGAGCTGTGGCACTTTGATACCACCTAGTTAGCTTAGCTTAGCTGCTCCACTAGCAGATTTCAGCTGTCCTGGAAAAAATAGAAGCCCCCGGTTAAATTCCACTCTGCTTTCACCAGGAGTAACAGGAAATCAGCTCCCAAGCCCGGGGAAGGCTCAGGGCCCTCGTTCCCTGCCCGAGGTGTGCAGGAAAGGATACTGAGTGATGACGTTCATGAGGAGGTAGAACCACATGATTGGCAGGGTCACCCCGATCACTGGGACCTGAAATGGCTCTGTGGGGAGAAAAAGAAGTGAGAAACCCACATCCAGCCTGGGATCGACTTCCAGCAGTGCTGAGACTGTGCCACGTGGTCCCCTGCAAAGAGAAGTCCCAGGAGACCAAACCATCAATTCCTGCCCTAGAGAGATCAGCCAGGTGAGAGCCCCGGGCTTCCATGGACAGAGAGGAACTCAAAATGCAAAGCCCTGGAGATGGGAGGCCTTCAACAGCAACAGGTTGATGCTGCAGGCACAGCTCCCTGGGGGACACTACGTCTGCGTGGGCTAAGGGGAGGTGCAAGGAGGCTGAAAGTGCCTCTCTCCTGCTGAGGACGGGCCACAGCCTGTGGCACACTGAAGCTCCATGAGGTTTCTGCTAAATTTGCTGACTGAAATGTGGGTGCATTTTGATTTTGCTGCAGACTGAGCATTACCTTGTTCTTACTGCAATAAATGACAAATACCAGAGATGTAGATGTTCCAGCATGGGCTTCTGCGAGGAGGAAGGGAAGAAGTAGGCTAAGGAAAAGGACTTAAAAAGAAAAGCTCTGTCTTGTGTCAGGACTTTCTCCGTGCCAAAACAGGATGAAGGAACCACACAGTTCTGAGCTGCTCGGAGAGGCTCCCGGGGCCAGCCTGGGAGAGCCTGTGCAGCACAAACAAAACTCAAACCACCGGGTCGGTGTCCTCACCCAGAGCTGAGGTTCTGCTTCTGTCACTCCTCTTCTTGAGCTAGCATGTCCCTTTCCCCAAGAGTCCCCTGTCTCATGTTTTCATTAGGTTTTTCTAGAGGAGGAGGGTTAACTTGCTAGAAATACTGTGCAAGGCTATTAATGAACAGGCTCAAGTGACCTATGCTGGCATCTGGCCATGCAGAAGACACTGGACAGTGTCCTCAGGGCAGTGGGTTTTTTCTTTCTGCCAATGCAAAGGGCTTGAACATCCAGAGGCAACAGTGTGAGCTAGACAACTACTTCCCTGCGGGCTTCCTAGAGCATTTCCCAGGGAGAGAAAACGTAGGAGAGGAGGGATCCCTGCGGGCAACACTCACCAGATTGGCTGAAGAGGACTGCGTGGTGGTAGATGTTCGGGGCGAGGAGGAGAAAGCCTGGGAGCGGCAACGCGTGCTGGAGAGAAAGAAAATCAGGAGTAACATTATGGGAACGCTTCCCACCTGGGGAATCCCTCCTCACACAGCCGCGTGGATGAGGACACACTTCCCTGCTCAGGGGTTGCCAC
>NW_010578857.1:35584-78458 GCF_000705375.1 Tinamus guttatus | reverse complement strand
AGGGCGCTGAGGCGGCGCCAACGGCGCTTCCCTGCCGAGGAGTAGCCCCTCGCTCCCGTGCCCGGCAAAAAGATGGATTTAAATAGTGAAATCCCGCTGTTTAAGTGTTAAATCCGGCTTGCAGGCCCGCCTCAGGCACCCCATGCACCCAAGGCAATTCCACACCGACCGCTCAAGGAGCAGCAAGGGGGAAACAACGGGACAAATAAGTGGTCAAAAAGTGGGATTTTCTTGTTGTTGTTGCTTTGTTTTTAACTACAGGAAAATGCCTCAGGAAAGCTTGGAGGGCTACAGGTAGAAACACAGGGACCTTTCAGTGAGGGTGACCCAGGGTGGCCCTGGTGGCGCCTCCAGAGCTCCTGACTTGGGACATGTCCCCCGGGAGGACAACGTGAGTGCCAGGAAATGGTGTTTTGGAGGCCCAGCTGAAACATTTTGCTGAAACCTTGTCCTGGAGTTGGCCGAAGTTTGTGCTTCTCCAATTTCACAAAGCGCTTTGGCATTTCCCGACCTCGATCCGGGGAGGAAGCCTTCAGCTAACTTCTTCAGGCTTCCCATCAGGTCCTTTCGAATGATTTATACATTATTAAAAAGTACCATGGCTCATTAGCAACAAACAAAGGGAATATCTGTGTCTTGCCGGTGCTCTCAGATGTCTCCAGGGGTTTTTCTACTCCACATCCTCAGCTGCCACCCGGGTCAAAATGATGGATTTTTCCATAATCTTTTGCTACGTTGGGTGCTCACGTCTCCTCCTTTCATTTGCTTTCTTTGTGCTTCAAAGGGGTGGGTGCTGAAGCGGTTTTCAGCCACCGTGACTGTGCTGCACCCTGGTTACTACATGCATTAAGCTACTGAACACGTTGCTTCTTTTGAACTCCTCTAGTGCACCAGTAAAAACCACAATCTTGGCTCATAAAGCACCTGAAGCCTTTCCTTGTAGCCAGGCATTTGAAGGAGGGCAGTCCTGGCTGGTCTAACAGACACTTAACATCCTTTCTAGTGTTATAATTTACGAGGAAACTTCAGGGATGAATTGTCTGGCTGAGGAGAGTGCCCCAAAAAATGCATACACGGAATTATATTAACATTTAAAAATATCATTCCAAAAGCCGGTTCAAAAGGAGTTCGCCTAAGTTGTACAAGCACAAACCCAGTGTGAACATCTGATAAGTAACAGTGATTTATCAGCCCTGTCTTTCTACCAGGAGCCAGTTTTATGCTTGCTGACGATGGAGCGGAGTTTTCTTGCATAGCATGAATGGACAGCAATGTTCTTGAGGCCATAGACCTGCAGTGTTGATGGTCAAGGGACACAGACAAGATGAAATAATATAACCTGAAAATTAAATAAACCTCCAGCTACAGGGTAAAAGCTTTTCTTCTGTGCCAAAGACTTATCCGTTTTCTTTTTTTCCAACAACATCAGATACTTTAATAAAAGTTATTGCTTCTACCTGCAAACATCATATTACGTCTGCCAACATTATTTTGATTTTCTTCTGAGCTGGCTAAAATAAAGTAAAATGTGTTTTCACATCATGGAAACACTGGGGAGTCTCTTTTTGCCCCCAAAGCAGGCTTATGGTGGGGGGTCTTCGCTAGTATAAATCTGCAGCACTGCAATGTTTGAATAAGTCCTGGCAGCATTCGGGTTCCTGGCTTCTGAAAAGCAAAATTGTGACTCTTGACTCTTGACTCTTAATTTGCCGAGTTTGTGTTGACTTACTGAATACATCAGATTCTTTCAGCTCTGTTTGGGAACGGCAACGTATGCTGGAAAAGGGAGTTTAGGAATCCAAATTTGTTTCACATTTTGCCACTTTTCCCAGCTCCAACATATGGTCAAGTCTTGATTCCCCTAAGGGTTGTAGATTTTTGATCTTGGTTTTGGGAACCAATCCAGGGATGGGGAAACGCAGAGCTGTGAGTTACAGCATGAAAAGTTCTGTTGTTCCATTTCCAGAAAAGTGGGGTTTTGAGTATATTAGGCATGGCAAAAATCAACAAAACCCTTGGACTTTGACATCATTACACAGGCAAAAAGCTTGATCCCAAAGGTGTGCTTTCCAGGAAAGACTGTTTCACTCCTTTCTTTTCTAATTCATGACTTCGTTTTCTGATCATTAAACCAATCATGTTCTCAGTAGATGGGAAGTAAAGCAATCAAACTGATTTTGTCTGTTTTCATAGTCAATGTGCTCGTGGCAGCAGGGCCAGGGAGGGATCCTGCCCCTCTGCTCAGCCCTGGGGAGGCACCTGGAGCATCGGGGGCAGCTCTGGGCTCCCCAGGACCAGAGGGACGTGGAGCTGCCAGAGAGGGGCCAGCGCAGAGCCACCAAGATGCTGAAGGGACTGGAGCATCTGTGGTGTGAGGAAAGAGGGAGCGAGCGGGGCCTGTCCAGCCTGGAGAGGAGAAGGCTGAGAGGGATCTGAGCAACATGGACAAACACCTGAGGGGAGAGTGTAGGGAGGATGGGGCCAAACTCTTGTCCACCCTCAGCTGTTCTGGGATTCTGTGGCTTCAGCAGACTTGGCTAGTCATTTGGTACTGAAAAGTGCAAACAGAGCAAGCTGAAGACAAACCAGGTTCCTAACTGCACAAACTACAACTTAAAATAACTCATTACTTCATCTTAGCAGGTTTGACCTCCTTCCATTCCCTCCTGTCATCGTGGGTGCTACAGGTGAAGAGAAACCCCTTGTTATACAGAGCTGCCGTAAGTGGAGGCATTGACAGGTACGGGTGTGAGCTGGTGGATCTGAGATCCACCTTGCCCTTCTTTGCATCTTCTTTGCATCTTCTGTCTGTCTATACAGTAAATTGTTGATTTAAACCTCTCTTCTCCCAACCAGCAGTGGTGTGTCTGCAGAAATGGAGAATGATGGTGATGTCACTGTGATCATGATGACGATGACAACATTTTTCATTGTGGATGTTCCAAAAAAGGGATTAAAAACCAGCAAATTTGACTTTCCACAGTCCACATGGGCCTGTGCTTCTGTGTTCAGGGCTTTTCCAAAGGATGAGAAGGCTGATGAAGCGACCAGTTGTTGAGTATTGAGCAGTGATGATGAAGTCTCTGCCTTCTAGCTGGCATCTGACATGGCCTGGATGTTCACAGTTGTCACTCTTCGGAGTTTTCTCAAGGTGAGAGATGAAATGAGATGTCTCCTGCTGGATTATATGGCTCTGAGCACCCTCAAAGTGGGATTTGGGAGAAGGGTACCAGGCTCAGGTTATAGAAGGGTTGAGTAACTCCATGACTAGCATGTAGGAAGATACGTGGTCACCTACTGTTGTGAAGTCCCTGGAGGTGCTTCCTAAGATCTGGTCTTTTATGAATTGAGATACCTCATCTGGCTGCTCTCTCTTCCATTTGTGGTCTTGATCCTGGCTGAATCTGTCCTGCTGCTTTTCTTACTAAAAGATACAGAGGTCCTATGGTACGTGGCTGTGCTGACAGGACCCAGCTCATTTTCTCTTCCAGGCAATTGTTCTCGGAGTTTTCTCAAGGTGAGAGATGAAATGAGATGTCTCCTGCTGGATTATATGGCTCTGAGCACCCTCAAAGTGGGATTTGGGAGAAGGGTACCAGGCTCAGGTTATAGAAGGGTTGAGTAACTCCATGACTAGCATGTAGGAAGATACGTGATCACCTACTGTTGTGAAGTCCCTGGAGGTGCTTCCTAAGATCTGGTCTTTTATGAATTGAGATACCTCATCTGGCTGCTCTCTCGTCCATTTGTGGTCTTGATCCTGGCTGAATCTGTCCTGCTGCTTTTCTTACTAAAAGATACAGAGGTCCTATGGTACGTGGCTGTACCCAGCCAGGACCCAGCTCGTTTTCTCTTTCCAATAACTGATTTCCCTGGAATGTAAAGAAGAGATTTAAGATTTTGAGCTAATGACAGTTCTGACAGTTTGGGGAAGGGACTTGCAGGGAGTGAGCTGGGTCTGTTTCCACCACTTTTCATAACAAGCTTGTTCCCTGAAATAGCATGCATGCAAAAGAGCAAAGTGTGCTTAGCAGGATAGTAACCGTCTGAGAGACTTGAAGTGCTGAGAGTTGAGCTCTTGCTGTCAGAGAAATTGTTGCCCTCACATCTTCATCACCCTTGAGCAAATATTTGCCTCCTATGACAATATTGTTGACCTGAGCACCTCTCAGTGCAAACCCTTGTAGCTTAACCAATCTTAGAAAAAATTTAGCTGGATTCTGATATGAACCAGGAGCATTCAGACTGGGGGTGAAACTATGCAGAAGTGGGGTCTTCATTTGCTCCCGTTTTGCCAACACAACTCCTCATTCAGCATCCTCAGACCTAACAGCTCTTTTCCTCAACAAATTATTATTATCAACCCCATTTTATAAAGAGGACAGTTAAGCTACAGGGACAGGCAGAGACAAAGACATGTGAGTTGGGGAAAGGGAACAGATCCTAGGAGCTGGATTTCTCTCAGCAAGTTCTACATATCTGCACCGTAGGTGTATGTGGCTGTGGGAGTCACCTTGGTCTGTCTTTGTGGGGGGAAAATGGCAAGGAATAGATCCTTTTTCTCCTTCCAAAACCTGGAATCCTTTAACCTGGGTATCACTGAGTACTTTTAGGAAAGACAGTTCTCCTGGAGCAGCCCACTTGGCCAGAAGACACCGTCTTGTCACTGCAGCTCTCCTAAATTTTCCATCTCAGCTCCCCAGTCTTTGTTTTGGGAACCAGCGTCACAAGAAATTTGGTGAGTTCTCCTTCATTTTCACCCGCTTCAGCTGAGATGTCTCCAGCTCCTGGACTTCTACAGCTTCAGAGTAGAGTCCTTTGCTTCTCTGTCAGATAGTTCTTTGTGGGAGGCAGCTTAAAATTTCCCTTTATGATAATATATAACTTCAAATAAATTAACTACAATAAAGCACCGGTGTATTTTAGGTGCATTACAAGGAACAGGTCTCCTTAAACTGCCACATTCCTGAGATTTACATGTTCCATCAACTTCCAGGTCCCCCAGATATTCCTCCCACTCGCTCCTCGGTACATATTTTCCCAGCAATTTCAATTATTTGCTGAAAGTTTGGCATCTCAGCAACTTACAGAGTCTCACCTTACATCTCAGAAATGATCCCTGTTTCTCTAGGCAGATCAGGAGCCATTCCTGTTGTCTCAAACATTTGATTTTCTGTGGGGTACATGAGCTTGTTTCCTCCCTTGCAGGTGTTTCTCTGACCTATGCAGTGCCTGCTCCCTTGCTGGACTAAGGCAGCAGTGCAACCCTAACAAAATGAAGATACAAGAAACCCTTGTGCTGATGGTCCACGTTTTCCCTTTTTATCTCCCCCTTGTCACTTCTTAAGCTCATTTCTTTTTTCTTCTTTTCTTTTTTTCCCCCTCTGCCAAGTTTTATTTGGGTGGGTTCCAGCACAGAGCTACTTGATCAGGCAGCCCTAATGCTGGAGCTGCCTGTGTGTGTTACTACTTGTCAAAAATGGCAAAAGCTAAAAACTCCAGGCATATTTTGGGGGAGGGAGACGGGGGGAAATTGCAAATAGCTTCATTTTTTAAAATCTCTCCCCCCTTCCTCCTCCTCATTCCTTAGGGTTGTTAAACTTGACATCTCTGGAAATGAGCTGGAAGAGCCTCCACCTGAAGCACTCGCCTCCTTTGAGAATCTCCCACATTGGATATGTCCCTCAGTGCTCCAGGCAGGTGAGCATGACTTTCCAGTGATGATTGATGGGATCTCATAGAAGGATTCTTTCAAATAAAATAGCACAGATGCACGCAAGGAGGAGGAAAAGAAAGATTTTTTTTTACTGTTTTTTTCTTTACCCTGAAAGTGGTCTGTTTTTGCAACAAGATGGCTGAGCAGTCATTAAGTGTTGCAGACCCATGGCCATAGTGATAACTGCTGTATAATTTAAGAGTAGATTTGACCCCGTGGTGGCTTGAGGTGAAGAATTAATGCATCAGGGAACCGTTATCATTAAACACCTCAACTCTGCATTCTCCCCAGTTGGAGCTTGTTGCATTAAAAATCTCCTGTGACCGAGAAATTGTCAGGGAATATGAGGTCCAGCAAAGAGCTTAGGCACATTTTTAGGCAGCATTGCAGTCCACCTCGCACCCCTTCCATTTACTCAGCACTGAGGTTTTGATTGTGTTGTAAATCTTGGACCCAGGTTCATCTTTCTTTTGGTAAAATCCAGGGGAACATTGGTCCATCGCTAACACGTCTTTATCCCGGTGTTGTGTCCATTTTTAATCTTTCTCCAGCCTTGCTTTTTGGCTCCATCATGGGAACTAGAGTTAGTCCCAACCTCCTGGCATGGAGTCCCCCTTCCAGTGCATTGGGGGACATGTGGGATTTTGAAAACTGGCCCTAATTATCCATTCTGAGGAAGTTTTGTGCTCTGTCAAGGACCTTAGAAACCATGACACTCCTAATAATAACCTGATGTGGCTTCATGGGGGCTCCAGCAAGGTCTTTCTATACTTCTCCTAGTGACTTGAAAGGGAGCATGTGTCTGTATTCATTACAGGTATTTATATTATATTATATTATATTATATTATATCGATTCAGGATCTTCCAAACTCACAGGTGGACAAGAACAATGTTTCAGGTTTGCTCTGAAGAACACTGAGGATATCTAGAAATGTGTATGAAACAACAAAGAAATCAGCCTGTCAAACCCCGTTTATTGAATATACAGATAGTCCCCACAGGCAATTGCTTTCCTCTTTGGTTAAGTCTCATCCAAAAGCTGGAAACAAAACCTACTGGGAAGTTGCTCCAAGGTACTTTCTGAAAGAGCTGGAGACCATTTTCTGCCCTAAACATCTACCATCTGAAATTCCTGTCTAATTCTCATCCATCTGTTCCTGGGCATTGCTTTTCCTTCCCTTTCTCTACTTTTGCTGCCTCCAGAAGTGCACTGAGAGGCCAGACACGGTGTCCAGGGTCTGCCCCATTTGTTGCTCCACTTCTGTTTCACCTTCTTTTGCGCCTGTTGGTGGGGGATTTGTGGGATATAATTGCACAGTATTGGGCACTACTTCCACCCTTAAAAGTGTCAGATCTGATACATTTCCCCCTGTTTCCAAGGTAATGGGAGATTTTCTCTCTGATAGGGACCTGCAGGAGGAGGTGACAGAAGAGAGAGACTCAAAATAGCAATGGGCTTCGGTCTAGGTAAGATCAGCTGTAGGACTTCATGGGATGTCTGAATCCATACCTTTAACCTCAGGTGGGTTAGTGTGTTATTCTTACCCTCTGGCCGGGTAAGAATGATTTAATAACTACTAAATAATTAATTCATCTGTGCAAAACTTTGATATAGCAGAGTGTAAATGGGACCAGAAGAAATCATAGGAGATGGTGTCATTCCTGCGGTGCAAGGGAGGTGGATTCAGGGCCCAGACACAACTCTTCCAGCTGTAACATTTTTCCCCACCGTGTGTCAAGCACGAGGGGCTCCGAGTGCCTGGGAAGCTTCTCTGCCAACGGAGGAGAATAGAAACAGATTTCTATTTAGCAATGTTTTTGTTGATGGCTCTGCCTGGTGGGGCCTGCTCTGTATCACAGCTTCTGTAGAGACTCCACAGCCCTCCAGCAACCCCCCTGCCTCTCCCACAAGGCTTTTTTAGCAAAGTCTGTTCCTCTTCATGCTGAATCGGATTAGGAGCTCTCACGATCCATCACCACCTTCCTGCAGACTGCCAGTAACCTCGAGTCACTGCAGAGCATCACAAATGAACACTTCTATTACGTGTTTAACAGGGAGAGAAATTGGGGGGACAGTGTAAGAGCTTGTGTTCCTCCACCTCTGCTCCTGATGGTCCTCTGCAGCTCCATCCCCTTTGGAGGGTAGATACATAAACATGCCCTGGGCATCAGAGGATGTCTGCATAACGCGTTGGTTACCCGGGCTCTACATAGAGAATTCTAGTACAAGCTCTTTATTTCTCCCTCCTTGTCTTAAATACTGAAGATCAGCTTGGTACCTGGAGGAAATGATAAAAAAAGCAAATCATAGATACATTTAGGAAAGAAAATAGCTTTATTTTTGTCAAGGCGGTCCAAGGGATTTTGGAAATTGAGGGCACAGTGAAGAAGAGCGGGTTTTAGGCTCAGGGACTGAAAATGTGTGTTCCTCCAGCAGGACTCACTCACTGCCCGGGGCAGTTTGCAGCCTCTGTGCAAGAACCGATTGCTCTGGGATGTTCCTTCTGCACAGAAGACTCTGCAAGTGTCTACAAGTCGCTTCTCCTCAAAATATGGTAGAAAATGTTTCGGTTCGTGTGTGTTGTCCAGCCACGACACAGCGTCTACAGCCTGCCAGGAGGGATTTGGGAATGTGATGGTTCATTGGGACCAGCGTGTGCTGAGATGCTCTGCCTCTTGTCCCCATGACATCATCTATAGTCTTGGGAGGTTATTTCCTCCCCTCTCTTGATTCCCTTTCATAGAACTTTCTCCAGGTCCAACCTGACAAAAAGATGTCAGGGTCTCAGCCCCTATTAGACCCAAGAGAATCCACTGGAGGCTGAGAAAAGGGACTGGGAAACATCTCACTCTTTTTCTTTCTGTGGTGCGAAGAAAACTCACTTTATTTGCTCCCTCGCCAGGAATTTTTCCGTGCCTGGGTCCTGAGTTCACTTGTGTGGGTGAAGGTAATAAAAAGGGGCCACAAGGAGTCTAGACAGAGGTGGCCTCCTGAAGACCATCAATCTTCATTAAACAGAGCGCAGCCTTTGGGAGATGAGCTAAGAGAGGAGCCATCTCTGGGTAGCACCACTTTAACCCTTCAGCTAGCAGTACAGCAGCTGCTCCTATCTTTTTTTTTTCACCAGAACAAACAAATTGAGATTTATTTCCTCTTTTGACAGGGCATTTATGGCTGGGATTTTGTGCTGACAAAACATGCTGGGTGTAACAGCCTCCAGCTGAGGAGGGGAGAATTGGGAGGATGGTTTGGAGGCCATGGGGAAAGTTGGAGGGGGCTTCTCAGCCCACCCCAGTTGTGCATGAATTCCAGTCTGCTCCTTGTCTCCAGGTCTCCGCTGCAGTTGTCCTCCATGGAAAGCTCTTTGCTGTCCTTTATGAAGACTCGAGTCCTAACCGTTATCCATGACCGGTGCGAGAGGCTGCTAAGCTCATGACTCTTGGAGCAACAGCAGGATTTCCTCTGGAAATCAGGAAAATCCTGCAGGATTTTCTCTGCTACCAAGGTCTATCTGAGAGGGTGCTGATGTCTGCCAGGCTGTGGAGGTTTCCAGAAGCTCTGAGGATTTGCATTTAGTGCTGGCCCAACATTAGAAAGTCCAGGCCAAGATCTAGGTTGAACTGTTTGGAGACACTTAAGTGGATCTTTTGGGTTTCTTTAGTCTCTGCATGAGCATTATGTTGTTCAGCTTGCACTATAGGTGCTTAAATGTTATCTCTATATAACATTTGTATACGTGTATGTATATGTAACATTTGTATACGTGTATGTATATGTGGACATCTGTATATGTATATTCAGACATCCACAAACCCAGAGAAGACAACAGGGGTATAGAAGAAGCAAAGTTTTCCCCCCCTTTTTAAAAAAAGTTGTCAGCCTTTCTTCATATGCAAGAGCTGAGTGGCAACAACTGAAACCATCAGGATGCAGGTTCAGAGCAGCCCGACGGGCACAGGTCCATGCACTAGATCCAGGACCTACTACTACAGCTCTCATGTTTTTCTTCTTACTTTTACTTGCCACATCTGCTCTCTTGGAATAGATATTCCCCTGGCTCCAGCTGCAGCTTTCAGACAGAATGAGAGTCAACAGGGTTGGCTCTCAGCTATCTTAGCTCTCCCAGAGCCTGCAGGATTTTCCATGTGTCCTCCAGAGGGGCTGGAGTTTTTGTCTTCCCTCTTTATGCTCCATCTCAATCTTTGGTGAGGCTTCAGAGGAAGAAGCAGCCTGAAATGCATTACAGGTGCATGGGTTGACGAATTTCAGATGCTCCCCTTTTATTTTGTCTCCTATTGACAAGGTAAGTGAAAATGGAAGAGTGACTGGAGTCCCTGTGGGTCACAGGCCAGGCACTTTGGAAATGGTCACTGGAGTAATAAAGTGAGGAGATGAGATAATGTGGCTCTCATTTTGATTCAGACTATTGCAAAAAATATTGCACAGAGAGAAAGAGAGGGTTAGTCTGTATCTTGTTATTGCCTCTTGCTGGAGTTTTATGCCATGACCTTCTAATGAATTTTCAATTTGATAAATCCTGCTTTTAGCAAAGTGTATTTGGAGAAAAAGGCAAGAATGAGGAGATGTTAGCCGCGAGGTCTACTAAACAGTCTTTGGGAAGCTGGGATTCATGAGATGCATGGTGAATATGAGGTACATTATGGGATAATTGCCCCCCTTCTTCCATCTGGCATTAGATCTGTTCCTATTCCTTAATATTTACTGGGCAAATTTGCTGTGCGTTACCAAGGAGTGGTGGGAGGCCGAGGAGGATGATGCCCCATCCGTGAGCCTCTCCCTTCAGCCGAGGGCTCTTGGCCATGTGGAGAGCTTGCTTTGTGACATGCGGTTTTATCCTGTCCCCACTTCCCTCTCCTTTAAGGTAACACTCCCAGCGTGATGATCTCTCGTGGTGAGGGGCTTTTATTCCTCTTTTCATTTCCGTTTAATTCCCTGCAGTGCAGCCATACCTGATTCTTCATGGGAGCATAAAGATGTCAAGAGCCATTCAGTGACCGCGGCAATGGCTTCATTACAGAGGACATCCGTTCTCTATTCAAGAAACTTAAACAAGATGGAAAGAAACCCCTTATTCTCTTTCTTCTCTGTTTCTTTTCTTAGTTTTGGCACATAATTCACAATGAAGTGGGATTTGACTGCATGCAGGTGTGAGGCAACATTAATCTTGGCTGGTGGGTTCTGGCTTCCTTTCAGGCTCCTCATTAGTCTCTGCATTAAGACACCACCACCTCTGTTCTGGTTAATCTATTTTCTTGACACTGGATGTTGCCAGTGTCCTGGGAAGCTCTTCCCTCTGCTTATGGGAGTGCAGCATCTGTCTGTCCACTTAATATCTGATTTTTCAGCCCCCCTTGCCAGGTTAGATATCAGCAGATCAATCACTTGGGGTTTACTGTTACCTTTAAGTACTTCCACAGGGGAGTCACGTTGCAGGTTTCTGTGTGAAGGGGTGGAATAAAAATGCCAGCCCAGGTGAAAGGGGGGGAATTGCTCCTTCTGAGAGACATCTTGAGTGAATGCAGCTATGTCAGGAATCTGCAGTGCTTTGCAGCTCCCTTTCACTCCTGGAAAAATGAATGCTGGTGAGCAGAACTACCCAGCCTGGTTATCCAAGCACCTGGGCTTCCTTTCACTAGTTCTACACCGAAAGCTCCTCTTTTCTCACATTATACAAGCACAAGTGACTCTATCAGAGTTGCTGGAATTTCAGTGTATCTGGAAATAGTGGTGCGTGACCATTATTATTATTTTATTATTATTTTGGTATATAAAAATGTTATATATTGTTATATACATCTTGTCATATGACAATATTATTATAAAATATGTTTATTCCTTTTAAGTTTGCCCTCCAGATTGTCTATACTGCTGGAACTTGCGTAAAATTCAGCTGAAACCAAGGAACTGAATTTTTAGAAAATCAGCTTGAAATATGATCAAGTATCTGAGAGAACTGGGCAATGCACCCTGCTGCCTTCCAGCCTTAGACTGATGATAATGAATTTTAGCCTGACGGGTCCATTTTTGAGTGAGCAGACATCATTCATGCCAGCATCTGTCAACGGTGGTGAGGGGATCTCCTTCAGCCACCACATTAGTTTTGAGTTCTTGAAAGGTAAGGTTGAGACCATCAGAGCTGTCACTCACATTTGCTAGGAATCTAACCTGGATGGTCTTGGTAATGGGTCTGTATCCGTCTGAGATGTTTACCCCCTGCTCTTCTGTTCTCCTAGTTTCTATCGTTTTCAAGACCCATGGAGCTTTGTGGATGGTGGGAGCTGAAAGACAGAAACTTCCTGGACTTGTAGGATCATGCAAGCTTGGGACAAGACTTGGTGTCAAGTGTGTTCACACCGTCTTGCTAATGAGTAGGTAAGTAGAAGGGTGTAGACCATGGCCGTCTGTAGACCGTAACCACGTCTTCACCTGGTGATAAACACTGACTACGGCAATTTTAGGGCAGAGGTCCCTAACAGAGGGCAGAACACTGGGGAAAGACTAAATACTGCCTTTACATGCCACTAAAATGCCCCTGTAATCTTGTGACGTTACTTTTCACTTCTGTGTTCCAGGTTTCTGACATCTGCTGTGTCCGGTTGTCTGATGTGACAGTGAACTGGGCTACCATACGGTGCCAGTAATTGGAGCAGGATGTGTGACCAGTACCACAGAGTAACTTTCAGTAACTTTTTGTTTAGAGAATTTTTTTTTAATCCTAAGGCATTTTCTCTCTCCAGCATGGGCACATGTGCCTTCCACACTGTGGGATGTAACAGAGCAAGTGGTTGCAAATTCCTCTGGAATTTAATAAGGCAGATTTCCAGTGGACAATGCTCCAAGTGGTGTTGTCTTCACTGTTGAGCTTTCTCTTGTATCTGGCTTCTCCGGGGCTGGCATGCTGATTTTTCCTGCAGCTGGGATGTTTTTAAAGTGATGGACTGAGACAGACTCTCTCCTCTCCCTGACTGCTGCTTTCTGTGAAACTCGTAGGGATTTGGTTGGTGGTGGTCAGAATATGGCAAGGGAAAGCCAAAAAGGGACGCACACTCAGTGCTCTAGAGCAGGTTGAATGAGGGTGGACCAAAAGCTCACAGGGTAATTGCCATCTCCTGCTGGTCTGCCTGCTGGAAGTTGTCTTTCTGCCTCTTCTACACACATTTTCCCCCTGGCTTTGCTTCCAAGACCTGCCATGTCCAAAAGGATGTCTCTGACGGTGGCAAAGGAGACTTGTTGTTTCTCTGTCTCGGGAGCAGATCTCCCAGGACTGGCTCCCACTTCATGCTCTGCAGCCCAGTCTATGTCACACTGTGGCAGAGCAGCCTCCCTTCTGCTTTGGGCCCCATGGGTTGGCCACAGGCAGGGCCATTCGTGATGATCTGACTTGAGGCCAAAAGAGAGGTTGCATCTGGCTTTGATGCTGCATCTTCTCCTCCCGCTAAAACTTCATCTCTTCTGTTTCTGCTGGAGAGACCTTAAAATCTGAACTATCTCTTAGCCTTGGATCAAGTTCTTCAATACTAGTGAAGGGCATGAGCAGCAACACCTTCGAGGTGCCTTTACCCACCAAGTGAGATTTTAGCTCTCTTCCCCTTCCAGTGGCCAATATCCCCCCAGTATCAGATATTAGGGGTCATTCTTCTGTGGCCCACTCATATAGGATGTGTCTTATCCACCAAATTCACTCCACAGGGGGCATCACATAGATGAGAAACGCTAATGGATTTTAGTTGTGAGCAGAGATGAATCGGAGGTCCAGAGTGGAGATATTCCATAACCTTTGGAAGCCCCCAGAGCCGTGCTACAGTGGCTATAATAGCCTGACCTAAGCAGAAAGGTGGTGAGAAGAAAGCCTATGCAGGCTGCGTTTTGATCACTACCTGTTGAAAATGTCTCCAGCTAACGTGTGACCTGGCACAGACTGGAAGTGGTTGATTTGGTTCATGTGCTGCAAACAATGCAGGGGGAAGATGGGAGATATTAAAACGTTGAACCTTATACTCTGGGCTAGTTTTTGTTCTCTGCTTTCGCCTGTGATCTTGACTCACCTCCCCTTGCTGTGTTTTGCTGTGGAAAATGGGGTGTGTTGCTCTGCAATGAGATGATTTCAAACATCTGGGGCCTCCAGCTCCCTCCCTCTCAGAGAGACAGCTGCAGGAAGGGATTACCAAGAAAGCTGGCAGAGGAATGGTAGATTTCTTGGTGTTGGTGATGAGTGAAGTGGAATATGAGCAGTTGAACCTGGTGTAAGCTACTGGGGGTGGGAGGCAGATCTCAAATGCTTCCAAATACCATGGGATCACATCCTCGGTGGGTGAAATCCACCCAATATCTGCTGGTTGCAATCGGGATCCACCAGTCAATGGATGCTTGACCAAATACTGAACTCTACACTTGAAGAGCATTCCTATCTGGAACTAGACACAGAAGGCTCAAGAGCCTTGGGGAATCTGTGTCCTGAACCTGCTCTGACCTTCTGTCCCACCTCTGGACCTAACATAGGAAAGAGCCCATCAGACAGAATTGTGTCTCCTTTCTAGGTCTGGAGATGGCAAAGGTTTGGCTCAATTTGGGAGCACTTCTCAGTGGTAGTTCTGCCATGGGAGTAGACCATGGCTGTTGGATCTGGATAGCTATGGAGCAGGGAGGTGTGTACTGAAGCTTTAGGAGTAGATCAGGTCAAATGTGGGGTAGATCCTCGCCAGAATAGCTCCATGGGAGCTTTTTGCAGCAGAGATGCTCTTACCAAAAGTATATACAGCACAAGGCACAGCAATATTCTGGTCTCTACATGCAGCCGTTACAGAGGCAACGAAATGAAGCTGGAGGAGGACACAGGTGAAGAGAGCTGTTCTCAGACATCCGCATTATCCAAATCAGTTTTAGATCCCTACGTGGCATTTCATTCCTGTTCACTTCTTATCAGAAATGTCTTATACCCCAAGGAAAGGCATTTTGGTTTTGGCCCCATGATGTTGGTGATAGCTGCTGTACCACCACAACTGCTCTGGACTTGGACCAAAAAGAGACTGCCCTTCTTTGCTGTGCTGGTGACAGAGAGCCTTCCACACATGCTCTTTTGGTGGCATCTCCCCCTTGCAGTGGAGGACAGAGCTGAGATGTTAAGGCAAGAGAAGACTGGAGAGAGTCCAGCGCAGGGCTACGAGGATGATCAGGGGCCTGGAACACCTGCCCTATGAGGAGAGGCTGAGGGAGCTGGGCCTGTTCAGCTGGAGAAGAGAAGGCTGAGAGGGGACCTGAGCAGTGTCTAGAAGTACCTCAAGGGAGGCAGTGAGGAGGATGGTGCTGGCCTCTTTTCGCTGGTGGCCACCGACAGAACTAGAGGAAACAGCCACAAACTGAAACACCAAAAGTTCCACAGGAACTTAAGGAAAAAATTTTTAACAGTGAGGGTGCCAGAGCCCTGGAACAGGCTGCCCAGAGAGGTTGTGGAGGCTCCTTCTCTGGAGATCTTCAAACCCGCTTGGACGCAGTCCTGTGCCACGTGCTCTAGGTGACCCTGCGTGTGCAGGGGGTTGGATGACCTCTAGAGGTCCCTTCCAACCTTCACCATTCTGTGATTCTATGATTCTATGATTCTGATAAATCCACACAACTCGATGCTGTGTGGATTTGCCAGCTCTGCTCTGGATGGAATCAAGTTGCATGAGTTTGAGGGTAAATCCAGCTGCTGTCTCCATCCTACAGGGACTGGCCTCTCACTTCCCCGTCCTTCTCCAAGGTGTGTGTCAAGACAGGGAGATATATGACCTTTCCAACCACTTCCATCCACATGCCCTAGCACAGCCCTTTCGGGCAAGAGGGAACTCTGAGATCTGAGAGAGATGAGGTGTTTAATACTGCTGCATGAAATGTGCGGTTTGACAGGGAAGATAAATGGACTCGCTGAGCAACATTAAATGTAAAAAAGCCCAGGAGCTCCTCTGTCTCTCCCCTAGTCTCCAAATCGAGTTTGGAAGCTGTAATTTTAGTCTGGCTTGAGACAGGTATGGATGGAAATGCTGTCAAGCCCAGGCAGTGTCTGCTGCTTGAGGGAGAAGGAGCTCGTGTACAATTTGATCTCTGTGAATGGGAAGCCCTGGGCTGGGATAGGGCATACGAGCTCATGCCTCCTTTTCAAAAAATACACATAAAAAAGTAAAAAAAAAAAAAAACTCCCACAAAATGGACAGGAAGGGGTGGCTACTCAACAGGGTGACCCTTGCATTGGTGCCCTGGGTGAGGGTCTTGACCCCCTTTCGCTAAAACTGAGTCTTCTGCCTACCTCCAGGCATCCAAAACTGGGACTGGGGCCCACAGAGGTCATGAGATTTATCTTAAAAATCATGTTCTTTTAGAAATAGATGGTGATCTTTAATACTGCAGAGCATGAGGCTCAAGAGTACAGAGGTTCCAAAGGAAAAGCACTGATGAATGTGGAGTGCTGTGTAGGTGCTTCCTGAGAGAATAATTTTCCTTTATTTGTTTTTCAGTTATTTAAGCTTGAAGTATTGTATTGGATAGAAGAATTTATTGCATGTTTTTCTTTTCCAGGAAAAAATGGAATGTTTCAAGCTGTGCCCCATCCACATTTCTTTGGGGAAACTCTCATTTGCAGGCAGGGAACTTCTGAAATGGCTCCGAACTCAAAATCCCTCCAGGGAACAGGGCAGGACACAACTGGATGAAGAGGCTGCAAACCCTGCTGCTGCAGGGCACGTGTCCACGTGTGACACCACTAGCAGACCAGTTCCCAGCCCAGCTCATCCATGGCCAGGATGCTTTAAAGCAGATGAACTCATAGCCCTTCCTCTGTATCTAAAAGCTAACACATTTTCCCTCACATATATACAGGCCTAGGAGCATTTCCTTGGTGAATGACTTCCCTTCTGGTTATACATGGTATTTTGTTAAACCATCATAATTCACTCGTGCAGCTAAGCTCTTAATCTCCCCCACTTTTATGAAATCTGCAGCGTACAGCTATTTAACACTCTCTTGCTGAAGAAACACTAAATTCCTGCATATTTAAAGCAGATAATGTTATAGTGCATGTGGACAGAGACAAGGGTACATTTTGAGTTTTGAGCTTAGTCTCTGCACTTCATTGTCTGGCTGGTGCTTATAGGCTTAACTTACAGGTACTTATGGGCTTAACTATAGTAAGGTTTTGAAGGCATTTCTTTGGTTTATTTCATCCTTTATTTAGTAAAAAATAAGGGAAGAGGCAAATTTTGAATGCGGGTTTAACTAACTATTGCAAATGACTTGCAATAAAATGCCGCACGTGACTTTATTCTATTACAAAAGCAGGATAGGCAAAATTGCTGCTGAATTGTAAGCAAAGGGTCACCCTGCTCTGCAATTACTGTGGTCCCTAATGCACTGAATTGCAAATAATATCCGTTCCTAGAGCGTAATACTATCTGGCTCTGCCTGCCAGACTAAAATGAGCTCATAGAGCAAGCAGGCTGAGAAAACAGCTTTCAGGAGAGATGAGAAAATGGGCTTAATCTCCAGCCTGAGTGGGAAAGTAATCAGCCTCAGTTCCTTAACTCTGCAAGGAAGACCTTTGTACAACAGCAAGGGGCAAAGGTACCACTTGCTAATAGTGCTGTGTTAACAGCTTCACTGCTGGATGTTGCTGTGCTGCAGGGGGATGTTTCCAAGAGCCGTTAGATTTAGGAAAATCTGGGAAATTTTTGGTCTCTGGTGAAGCAAAGGACTAAGGTGGAGCACTGGAAAGAAAGAAGCATCATAGCAAAGTGCAAATATGAGCATTTGCTAAAGCTTCCAGCTCCTGGAGCCCCACATTTTGTCTCACCTCTGCCATGTATCCACAAAATGTAGGTATTGATGGAAGGAAGATTCCTAAGAGAAGAGTTCCTCTGGGGAGCTCAGGCTGGGGGCCTGCATCTAGGAAGGATTGATTTCCCTGTCACAGCCTCAAAAATAGGTTTGGAAATGACAGGTGGAAATATATCACAGGGATAAGATTTTAAATGTTTCACCTCTTCCATTTTTATCCCCGATTTGTCCTGTCCTCATGGTGGAGCCACTCAACCCAAAAGACAGAGCCGACAGTAACTCAGCTCTTAGACTTCTACTGAAACAGGATGAGTCCAGACCCTACTTGCACAGTCAGGCAGCATAGGTGGTCTCTGTGCCATGGTGCACAGGTGTCTCAAAAGAGCAAATGCTGCTGAGTGTCCCTTTTGGGCACGTTTGTCCCCATCGGTCCATCCTTTGACACCTTTTCTTGCACCTGCTTGGGCTCTGTCCGAATTGCGATGCAGCTCTACACCAGTATCCCCCAGTTAGCTCTGAGGGGAAACAGCCCCTATTTCTGCGATGATGAATCATATAGAGAGGGAACATTTAAAATTGTTTGCCATACATCCTGGCACACGGTAAGGATCACTGCTTTGGGAAGTGCTGGTCTCATAGCAGCCCTCCTTCCGCTAATCCGTCTGTGCCCGCTTGTCCCGATGCCCCACGGTGCCTGAGCTCAGTTCCACGCTGGTGATCAAATGCTGCCCTGGAAATAGGTCCAGTCATTACCTCTCATTCTTTAATTACATTTCCAACAAGCTGAAACAATCCTCTTTCTCTCAAAAACCAAGTCACTGCTTTAAGGGGGGCTGCTCTTGGCTCCCTTGGGCAACAGTTTGATCCTTCTTGTCGCTACTTGCATTCTTGCGGCGAAATGAGGAAATCTTAACTTGATAAAAAATAGAAGGGTAAAAAGAGTCTCCAGGGACAGCCAGGTAAAACTGCTGAGGTCCAAAGGAGCTACTTCATGTAATCATGTAATGGTTTACAGTGGGATTTGATGATCTTGAAGGTCTTTTCCATAATTCCATAATGATGCCATAATTCTGTGATAATTGCATTCGTACATGTTTGCGTATTTGTTCTCTCTAATTGAGAGTAATTCTTACCCTGGTGTTTATCAATTAGAGACCGCAATGTGCTTTCTAAGGGAGCCCAATATCCCTGTCTTTGCCCCATCCCTGGAGAAATCAAGGTGCAGCCTTACGGAACTGTCTGCAGACCCATGGATGCTGTGATCCAGCAGGAGAAAGGCAAGGAGAGGAGCCCCTTCATCCCACACCGAGAATCAGTCTAACTTCACATCCTGCTTCCCACTGCGTCTCCTGGTTTCTGCCCTTCATCCCTTTCCCACAGCCCTCAGAAGGTGCCAGGGAGATGGAGGGAGAGGGTCACATGCAGTGTCACCTCCAGTGAGGTCGCTATGAAGTCACTGTGTGGTTGCTGTGAGGTCAGGGAGCTCCTCAGGTTTCCAGGACACATTTTTCAGTCTAGGTGGAAATTCTAACGTTAACATTTGGCTCATGTCCAAAAGTGCATGGACATTTCCAACCCATAGATGGTCAGCTGTGGACATACGTCTCTTCTGTCTGTGCTGTGCTGTGCTGGCTAGCAACATTAGCACTCCTAGTAAGCTTAAATAATAATTCTTTGTTGTCCAGGCAGGTTTTGAAAGAGAAGGGTTAAAATTTACTCCTATGAGTAGCTCCTCTGAGAGACTGGGACAAACAGGACTGGTGAAATATGAAAGGAGTGACCAAGGAGAGGATAGAGCATCCCACAAGGCTATACCTGCTTCATCCAGTAGGGACCAGCAAGCTGTTTTAGAGCTGCCTGAGCTTCATAAGAAAGATGAATAGATGCCTTCACTGAAGATGGGCTTTATTCACAAGGCAGAGCAAGCTATGGTGTGGCTTAGGTAAATATCCTTCTTTCTGAAATAAAGGCAGGAGAGCAAAGCAAGTAGGACACTACCAAGAAGAGCCAGCCATCTGTGGTCACACGCACATTAAGGTCTTGTGTTGGCCTTGGCTCTTCTCTCAGAGTGCTTGGAAGAGGGTGGTTCTTGTTAGAGTTGCTTAGATGGCAACTAAGTTGAATAAAGTCACATGGACTTGAATAATGTCAAACTTGGCAGTGCCTTGAGGGATTTGCAAAGATAGTTCATGCAAGAACAGTGATGTGGTAGACAAATTGGAATGAAGTTGTGAGATCTGCAAGGGGTAGGATGGGAGAAAGCAAGAAAGACAGCTGGGAGGTTAATTTGGGACAAGGGAGAAAGTTACTCCTGTGATTTTAGACATGGGTTTATTATGGTAAAGTGAAGTGGGAGTGATGAGAAAAATCCTGGGAACTGGATATCCTCAGGGTGAACTGGTCTGAATGAGACCTGGTGTAGCATATTTGCTCAAGGTCTGTGTGGCTTTCAGGAACCTCATCCGGGCTCTCAGCTCCTATGAGGGCACCGCTGCATCTGCAAAGGTCCCATCACTGCTTTCCAGCTCACAAGGGAAAATGGGCTCATTTCCTTCCTGTAGATTTTCTGCAGCAAAAGGTGGTTGGGGCTTAGCTTATAAGAGATCAGAAAACATTACTGAAGGTTTCCTGGCTTTTATCTGATGAATTATGTGTAGGCGCTGAGACGTTTTGCTAAATATTAAGCCTGAACTTCAGAAAATAGAGAGTCTTTGCTCTCCAGAACGGTTGGCATTAAGGCAAGCAATGACTGCACATGAATGATCCTCTTTGTTTGCCTTGCCTTACTTCCAGTTGATTGCTTTAAAGTATTGCTGATTGCTTGAGTAGCTGAGGAGCCTCTCTTGGAAATCTACCAAATATGCTTCAGCTCAGTTTATTTTTATGATTTGCATTTGGCTTAGGGTTGAGGTGTGTGCTTTTTTTCTTTCTTTCTTCTTTTTTCTTCCCTAAAACAACTAAGAAACCAAATTCATTCTTCACCCTCACTGTGTCCCTTTGATGGGGACTATTTGGCTCTAGGGTTTGGTAACAAGATACCAAGTCGTTCAGCTCTGTGTGTTGAGTCGACTCGCGTCACATTCATCTACTGCTCAATAACCTAACCTGAAACTACCATGTGACCAGTGTCTTGGAGATAGGTAGCCCAGGACACAGTGGGATTATGGGCTAAGGGGGGCCTCTCCTTGACATCCCCAACACTGAGGTGGAGATGATGGGGTACCTTGGTTTCTGTTCATTGCTCAGAGTGGTCCTCTTTGTGCATTAGGAGATTTGAACACAGTGGGATTATGGGCTAAGGGGGGCCTCTCCTTGACATCCCCAACACTGAGGTGGAGATGTTGGGGTACCTTGGTTTCTGTTCATTGCTCAGAGCAGTCCTCTTCGTGCATTAGGAGAGTTGAATGTGGACATGGTGCAGTTGCCTGCAGAGGTCCCTGGGCTGGTGGTGAGCAAATGGGGTTGAGAATGGGAGAGGGCATCTGCATTGGTGTGGTGAACGGTGATGAGAGTTAGTCCAGGGCAGAGCTGTGCTCACCAAGCAGTGCTGAGATCTCAGCTAGTGCCTACACACAGCACGTGGATAAATGAGGTGGTGCAAGTTTGGGAGTCCCTTCCGTAGTCATGTCCTGCTTGAAAAAACCCACTTA
Source organism: Tinamus guttatus (assembly GCF_000705375.1). The sequence continues at coordinate 57,263 of NW_010578857.1, read as the reverse complement.
TAGGTACAATTCCCTACACACTAGTCAAAGTCAGCCAAGGGTCTCATTCAACTCGTGTTGAGTGTGGACTTGTGCATCCAAACACTCAAACTCATCTCTTTTCAGGTGTGATAACTACATGTTTCATGGACATGGGGCTTATCTGCCTGCCGCGTGGTTGCCATCTCCTTGTTCTATGCTGTTGTAGCCTAATAGCTTGTTTAGGCTGGAAGGGATCTTTTAACCTGGTTGCCTGAAGGAACCAGGTCTATCTGATCAAGGTGGTGTGTTGGTGTGCGGATATCTCTGCCTAAGAAATCCCAGTCTGTCATGGTTGTGATTGAGGAGAAAATCCAACAAATGAGGGACAGCTCAAAACTTGGTATGGCTAAGAAGAAGCTGCCGTAAATGGTGTGACCGTACATCGCAGCGTGTTTGCTCTTCACCAGACAACTGAGCAGCTGACCACGAGGTCTGGATCTGTAGTAAAGCCAGTCTCATCAACAACATGATTCTCAGGATAGCTTGTGGGTGAGACTAACATCCATCATGCTGCAAAATGCCTTATTGCTAGTCATCCTGGAGACAGTGAAGGGCAAGAGAAGCCATGGATTGTTGTTGGGAGAACTTAGGTTTTTACTGAGCAAGAAGATAGACATGTCCAGGAAAAGCCTTGGACTGGGCTCAGTGGCCTGGGGTTGCTCCAAGCACCTCTCGGTGGCAATCGGAGCCCACTCTTGTTGAAAATGCATTTAAGCTGCATGGCACAAACTTCTCCTGATTGCCCCTCTCCAGGGATATGAATAGATATAATCACCGAACACAGATACAATTACAATTAAGCTCATTCAGCCTGATAACGAGGCATTCAGGGATTTAGGAGCTTTATGTGGTTTAATTAGGTTCAGTTGTTAAGCCTGAGCCTTGTGGAGTGCTCTACTTCTTAAGCTTGAAATCTACAGGCAGTCCTGCTCCTTGAAACTATAGTGTTATCCTGAAGAGCTTTGAGTTAGGAATATTCTGAATTGGGGAGAAAAGAAACAAATGTGTGTACATATGCACACAAGGTGGTTAATTCCAGGGATACTTTGCTGGAGTAGGGAAGTGTCAGCCTGAGAGCTTTCCATGCAGTCCTGGTGATGGAGAAGAAAAAGCTACACTGTTAAGCCTCAACTCCTTAAAACAGGGGGTGATTTATAATTTAAATACATTTTAGCAGCTGTTTGGGACTACTCTGCTTTTTATTAACAGGCCTGTGATAGTTATGAGATGGAGCCTCCCTGGGACCTCTCGGGTCAGGATGGGGTTGGGATTTGCTTGTGCCACTTGGCTCCTGTTGACCCTGGGGACTCGTGTCTCCCTCTCCCACCCTGTCTTTGATGTCCTGGGTCTGTTCATCTCCTTGTGCTGCTGGGATGGGCAGCACCAACCATGGTGAGACCTGCTCCTCAGCAGCTTGTAGCATCTCCACCCACTCCAAGGCAGCAGGAGGTCCTGGGATGCAGCTCCCTCCCTGCTAGCACACTGGGCACCACAAAATAGCCACCAGTGTGGAAAGAAGCTCTGGTGATCCCTACCTTGAGCAGCTCAACCGCTTGCAATGTGTGGGCATGAGAGATGTGATTCTGACACATCTCACACATCTGACACATTAGGCTTCTGAGCCTAAATTTCCCATATTTCAGTGCTTTGGCTCCGTGCTGGAAGCCCTATGGATGCCTGGAGATGGTTTTTCACCCTCCTGTTGGGATGTGGTTGGGTGCAGCAACCCCAATTTTGATGGGGACAGTGCAGGAGATGGTCTGAGCCGGGAGCCAAAGGCTCCAGTGACCCAGTTGGGGTCCTCTCTCCCAGTACCACCAGTCGCTGTCCTCTGGTGTATCACCTGTTCCCTGCCCGTCTCACCCAGAGCCTCCTGGTCACCCCACCATCTCCATGCCTAGGGGTCAAGTGTGGCACTCATGTCCCTTCCAGGGTCATTTCCCAAACGCGCAAACCCAAGGGCTGAGCTCCCATCACCATTCCCATTTCCGTGCCATGGTTTCTTGCCATCCACACGGATGCCCGGAGAAGCTTGCAGAGCTCTTGACTGCTGTGACCTGAGACAAATGAAGTGCCACCACCGCTTCTGGAGATGTTTCCATGTACGTCTCTCAGCCCAGCACACCCATAGCACCATCAGACCCCTGTGTTTGAATCTTATATATTCCTATAGGCACTTTGGGACATGGTTTAGCAGGCGTGATGTTGAAGGGTTTGTGGTTGGGGTTGAGGATCTTGAAGGTCTCTTCCAGCCATAATGATTATATGAGTCTATTTTGATACCCCCTTCTTCAGTAGCACTCCCTAAAACCTAAAGCTCAGCCTAAATCCTTTGGCTCCTGGAATAACGGGGACCACCAGCCCCTTCCCTGGTGTCCGGTGTTTGGGTGCTGGATCACCCCCCAGTTATTCCAGCGTCATTAGGTAAGGATTTCCCCCCCCTCCCTTTTTCCCTGCTCTCCCATTCCCACCGGGGAAGCCGGACCCCCCCATCGGCCGCTCCGCTTCCAGCTGCCGGTCGGGAGACGGAGGTGACCGCGCGGAAGGGAGGGAGGGAGAGGCCCGGGGCAGCCCCTCCTCCCTCCTCATAACTTCCCCGGAGCGCGCGGGGAGTTTCGGCAGCCCGCGCGGCGCACGGCCGCGACCGGGACCGTCGCCCTTGGGACCGTCGCTTTGCCCAGGTAAGCAGTGCCGGCTGCCCCGAGTTGGCCAACGCGTGTCCGTCTGTCTGTCCAAACACAGAGCAAGAGGGCTCTGGTTTTGCAGGTTTCCCTGCTCGCTCCCATGCGCATTCCGCGCTCTCCGGTTGCTGCCCTAGAAGTGCCGGAGATGCCCAAAATCCGTCTGTAGTCTAAATTTTGGGGTGACTTTGCTCTTCCCATGGCAGGGGGTTTCTCAGGGGCTATCTTAGAGGCAGGGAACAGTTGCAAAGAAGTGCTCTTGTGTAGAGCGCAGGTTGTTTTTTCCAAGGTTTCCTGCTCTTTCGCATTCTTGGTACTCCCTTTGCTCCTGGGGGGCTCCAAGTGCTGCAGTGGGCAGGATTCAACCCCAATAAACACCTTATTTGCAATAAGGAGCTATATTTTTCTTTTAAGCTGTTTATTCAGCTGGATTCCGTGAAGCGGGTGCTGGTAAACCAGCGAGTGCTGAAAGCAAGTTTTGCATGAAAGATACAAAAAGGGAGCAGACAACCACCACCCCATCCCGGGACCAGTTGTTGCTCCTGTTTCCCACCCCAAAATGAATATTTCAGTGGATTATGGAAAAAAATGCAGGAAGGGTTGGTGTGAGGCCATTCCTGGCTGAGGAAGTCAGCCTGTTTCAGGGCAGATAAGTAATGTACTTTTGGGCTGGATTCTGCTTTCTTACAACGGTGTCAAACCGCAGGGATATAACAAACTTAGCGCAGAAAAATTGCAATGCAATTTGCACCCCACTTGGGTGCAAACTATGTCCGTGCAGCCACAAACTGTGGGTCCTGTCCTGCTCTAGCAGTGAGTAACAGCCCAGGTTTTCCTGCCTCAGTAGCACCAGAATTTCTATGGATTGAGATCCTTAGTGTTAATTAGAAGTCCCCCCATTCCGGCTTCCCCCCGTAGCCACAGAAAGGAAACCTTGTGGGGAGCCGTGGTGACTAGCAATGTCCTTTGGCTGCTATCCGCTGTAGGCCCAAGATAATGTAATCTTTCCTTTTTCTGGTGATCAATAATTGCAAGAAGATGCCTTTCTTCCAAGAAAAGAAGAAAACGGGCCACTGGGCAAGCTGGTCGTGTGACTTTTATAGGGTGCAGCCAGCCCTGCTGGTGTCCCTCCCTTCCTAAGGCTTCTCTGCTAAGTGGTGGTCAATGTTCAGCCTCCGTCCTCACTTTTCCCAGTCCAGCTGACCTTGTTACCTTTATGATTGGGTTAGTTGGTGTTGGATAAGGCACCAAAGCTTTCTGCTAGCCACAATCTGCCACGGTTTCTAAGCTATGAAGAAGGTGGGTGAGGACCCAGTGCAAGTTTCTTCAAGCTTTGGGAGCACATGGCATTGAATTGGATGTGTCCATCTCATGCTGCCCAAGACTAGGGATGCCCGGGGTGACAATTTATCCCCAAGGACTGTTTGAATGGCAGCTACTAGGAGACGTGAGATGGGGACCATCTGGTTATTGAGGTGATGGCTTGTGAGAAGCATGTGGCAGAGGGAGGAGAGGACGTGTGTATCTGAGCAACAAACCGTGTGAGGTGCCCATCAACAGGGCAGCCCAGGTGGCTCAGACAGAAGGGCCGGTCTCCATGCCAGGATGTTCATATTTCTCACTGGAGCAGCTCCTTTGGCTCTCCCTGGTTTTAAATATTGATGCACTGGGGTTTTACTCCAAAAACAGAAGAGTTTGCATAGGAGGTTGTCTGTTTTGGTAGCGTTATTTTGTTTATTTCTCCCCTGCCCCACATCATATCCTTCCCAAACCTGGATTGTCCCATGTTTCAACTGTTCTCACATAGGTCTTCCTGCTTCAGATAGTGTCTCTCCACTGGGTTTGTTCCTCTGACCAAGGGCCAAGTTGTACATCCCGGGAAAGGTCAGAGATGAGTCTGTGTGGTGTCCCCAGATGCCAGTTTTCTTAGCAAAAAAAGTTGTGTGGCAAATGTCAGTCAATGGAGAGCCAATGGGAAAGTCCTAATGGAGGGTGTCCTCTTCCCACCGGGCTGGAGCTGTTGGTGGCTCCTGTCCCTCCATTCTCCTGGAGAGAGACACAACCTCTCTGTGCCCTCCTTGGTCTCCTGTTAATTCCAGCTAGTGGACAACAGAAAGAGGAGAAATGCAGCAAATCAAAAACAGATGTTTCCCATTTCCAGATGCCCCCTTCTTCTGTTCCACAGGTTCTCCCAGGCCACGGTGCAGCCGTGGTGTCTCCTCCTGTATAGGAAAGGTCATCCAGTCACTGCCCAAACCTTGGCAGAGGGAAGCAGGCCTGGAAAACACTGCTGAAGGGAGCCAGAGCAAAGATTGTCATGCAGGAGCCTTTCAGATCTGTGCTTTGGAAAAGGAGACGGGGGCTGGGGTTTGCATTGATGAGAAACCCTATCCAGCAAGCAGGGAAAGGATTAATGACTGTCACTGCAGGATGGGGTTGTTTTCTGGGATGAGTCCTGCAGTGCCAAGGGTAAAAGGGGGACACCGTGTTCATCTTGGCTGTCATCATTGAGTGGAAGGAAGGCAATAAGGACACTCATATAACGAGTTGGTCACCAAGGGCTCCAGCTCAGGGGCTGGGAGGTCCCGCAGAGCATCCTCAAATCCTCCTTCCCCCGTGTCTTGATGGAGGGCAGACCCATCAGCAGCTTTGGGGACGGTGTTAGCCGTGTCCACGGGAGCCTCATTTCCCCCCAGAGCATCCTGCTGGTGCGAGTGTCCCTGCGTCACCACAACACCCTGGTGGCAGGGGCCAAATTGTGGCCTTGCGCTGAGGACATTTCGCTTTCCATGAAGGTTTCTCTGCTGCCTTGGCCTGACCCTCCTGTTTGCACAACTCGCCTATCCCCATCCACCTTGGGCGCCAGCAGGTCATGAACTGATTGGATTCTGTTTGCACAGTCAGTCCCTAAAAGCCCCATCTTCCTGGATGGATATGGGGAGCCGGTTCTCTCTTCCTTAACCATTAACGTGTTTTTATGGCGGGTGTAAAATATGCTTGTGCCAGACGGTGGGTTTGTACAGAGGTAAAAAATAGCAGAAAGTAAAGAAGGTAAATTAGGCCAGCGCTGTCTGATGTCCACAGAGAGCTCTGTCTGTCAAAACAGCTTTGCTTCAAAGCCATGGCAACCTATGGAGAGGGACACAGCACGAGGTGGCCAGTCCCCGGGGACCTCCATGGGGCTGCCCACGATGGGTGGGCATGGAAGGCCTGATTGCTGAGGCCAGGCTGCCTCCGTGGGCCCTGACGTGGTTGGTCATGGTCATGGGCATGAGCCAGGGCCATGCAGGGCCTGCATGCAGGATGGGATGGGTTCTCCTCCTTCCTCCTGATACTCGCACTCCCAGACCTCGCTGAGCAAAGAGGCCCAGCGAAATGGCCCAGCAAAAGCAGGGACTGGCCTCTAGAATTTATCCTGCAACAAAACACAGGGGCCCCTGATCCCTGGGGATGCGGGACTTCAGACTGGCATCTTTGTCCTCTTTGTACCCCTTCCCGGTCCCCGCTGTCCTGCCAAGGGGCACTTTGCAATACGAATAGCCTGGAGACCAGCCAGCCCGAGCGGGAGCCACCTGAGAATGCAGATCTGGCCGCCAGCCAAGGGCTCAATCTGTTGATCAATTGACTTCCTAACCCTTCCTCCCTTCCCAGCCTCCAAATCTATTGCTTTCGTGTCTGCAATATCAGCCTGCCCACCTGGAAATACTGCCTTTGACTCCACCAATACCTAATTCTGCAGGGCAGACCTTTCCGTTCCACCATGGGAATGCGCTTAATGAGCCTTGAGAAGGCCCCGGGCAGCAATAAGAGAAAGAAGCTGCAACAATCCTTAAAGCTGTGAGCCCTGGGAAGCAGCTTTGGAGAGAGGAAGGAGGGAACTTACTGCAGAGCTGAGTAGTAAACGAGACAGAGAGGGTAGGAAGAAGCTAAATTGGGTTTGGAGGTGTTACCTGTTTCTGGAGATGTGCGTGATGTGTTTGACTTATTTTATACTGGTCTTGTAGCTTCTTGACTTTTTTAAATAGAATGTGATCATTCTTAGCTGGTGTCTATCTAGGTCCTGCTATCACAGGTGTATTAGGAGGCCAGTGGAGTCAAGACAGAGACTTTTATTTCATGTGGACCTCTGGAGTGTTTCCAAGCAAAATGTCCTTCAGTTATCCACCCCAAACCTTCATTCATCTCTCAGGATTTCTTGCAATGGAGATTAGGGCAGGCAGCAAACCCTTCTTTGCTGTCTGCAGAGCTGCATGTGCAGAATCATCAAGACTTGGAGAGGAAGGAAAAAAAGTGCGTGCAATTGCAGGCAGCTCTGCTGGTTGGAGACAATGTTCACAGCCAGCACCCAACCATAGTGTTCAATTTGGAAAGGCTTCTAGCCTTAGTTAAGGTATTTTTGCTAACATTAATGTGAAAACCTGATGTTTGGGGATTCACTGGAGTGTGGAGGAAAGGAAAGGAGGGTCTAGCTCTCATTCCGGGTATTTTTCAGGTTTTCTCCTTGGTGTGTCTAAGCTGAAACACTCCAGCCAGTGCTCCTAGATACTGCTTGGATAGTTTCTGCAGGAGATAGAAAATCAGCTGGATGCAACTCCGCAAGTTGCCGCATAACAGGGGAAGAGGTATCACCCGCCAGGTCCCTCCAGCTCCTTGGCATCACCTCGTCATCAGCCTTGCTGTCCTCTTGCCAGTGGCCTCTGGCCACAGCCCCAAGGAGGTCCCTCCTCCTCAAAGTTTCCCAGTTACCTTCCCATTTCCATAGGGTCCAAATCCTAACCTGTGCCCTGCTGCTTCCTGAATTGTGGATGTGTGACCCTGGTGGTACCTTTAACATCTGGCCCCCATCTTCTTGTTCAAATAGGAGCTCTAGGGTCCAAACCTCGAGTTGGTGGGAGTTGGTGGGGTGAACGAACCCTGCATGTTCAGCTGGAAAATAGTCTTCCTCCACCTCTGATTTCATCTTCTCTTCCTGAGCAATCTCAGATTTCCCTCCTTCCTCCACATCCTCTTTCTTAAACATTACCAGACAATAATAACCCCTTTGCACCAGGAAATCAATGGTATTTATTAAGGAAAAAATAAAAATCACCAAAAAAAACACTTTCTCAAAGGCCTTCGCTCTGGGAAAGGAGGGGAATCATTCACCTGTTCTGCAAGGAGCAGCAGTTTCTGCTCACACTGCTCTTCAAACGCACTCGACACTGCAATATTGGGCAAAAATACTCCTGGAAAATGGTTTCTTTGCCTCAAAAATCCTCCTGATTCACACATATCACCAGTGTCTGCACCTTCTGCCATGGGGGTGCCTATGGTGTAATTGCCAATACCTGTCTTGGGCTAGTGAGAGACCTCCTGGCTTTAAGCCTGAGCCTGGTGCTCTCTCTTGCTTTGGGCTTGATTTGAACTCTGGTTTTCAGGCTGATTTTTCTCTCTGCTTGCAGAGGGAGCATCTCCTGTCTGCAGATCCGTCCCTCAAGCTGCTCGATGACCCTCTGCATTTCAGGAGTGTGTTTAGAGAAACCAATGAGACAACATATTCTTTTTTATATATAAAAAACAGCTTAAATTTTAGAGATTCAGAGAGAAATCAGTTACCAAAAGCCCCTATTAAATCATTAAAAAAAAAAAAAGAGTAAACTTTGGATCCTGTAAGTTTATTTCTATTGACCCAGTGCTTAACCAGGTCTTTCTTCCTATCCAAGAAGTCCTTTTCCTTGAAGTTTGAGAATGACTTCAATGTCCCTGCAGCAAATGGTGTCTAAGCACGGGAGAGGGGCAGCCCCCTGACCAGATATTACCATGTAGACATTTCAAAGCCAAAGGGATTTGGCTCCAAAATTCCCCTCCAGTTAATTATGAATACATTTGCTTGCAAAACGGATGAAACCTGTGACACCAGCTGTGGCATCTTCATCCTGTCTCCCAGGCTTAGGCTGGGATAATAACATGCTGGTTTAGGATGCGCCTTGGATTTATTCCCCATCCTTTACCACCTTTCTGGCAGAGCATCAAGTCTTGCTTTTTGTTTAAGTCTTGCCACCAAAATTCAATGGTTTGAGTCTGCCTTTTGTTTTTGGACACAGGCTGTCCCTCATCTCCCCCATCTGGGTGTCCTTCAGAGCAGTACATGGATATGGTGGGATTTCATGACCTGCTAACTCAAGTGCCATCAATAGCTGGAGCCTTCCCCATACCTTTTTCTGTTTCCACATCCAGAAGTTCCTGTTATTTCCCTATTCAGGCCAGTCTGAAGGTTTCTGCTATGCATCTCAGCACAATCTCTTTGGGGGCCTGAGACCCTTTTCCATAGGATTCCAACCCATATCCCAGCGGCACAGGGGTATTATTTGTCCTTCTTTCCCCCAGAATGATACTCTCCCTCATCCACTCATCCTGGAGTCCACGGACACTTGTCCCCTATGCTGATCCCACCACACACATGCACAGCAGCTTCGATTTGCTCCAGGGATCTGCTGGTAGGAAGGAGAAGCAGTGCTGGATGGAAGAAGGAATCAAGAGAGCATCCTTCTCCACTCTGCTTCTCCAGGAGAAGTAAAACATGGCATGGAGGTGGCCAATGTGACTGCACTCTGCTTCTCCAGGAGAAGTAAAACGTCATGGAGGTGGCCCCATGCCACCCTAGGGGTCACAGCAATGATAAGTGCAGTCGCTTGTGTCCTGAGAGAGGTAATTTTGAAATACGTTCAAAACCACAAGTGGCCACGAAATGAAGCACCCGCGACATGAGAAGGACCTAAGAGCTTTCCCCAAGCAGGAGCTACCTGAACTCCTCCACGAGCAGCAGGGCCTGAGGTGCTGGGTTGGTGCTATCAGGTTTGCTAAGTTGAGAGCAGTACCTGAAGCTTTGCCTGAACCTGGAGCCTTGGTGAGGAGATGCCTCTTGTGGATTCTTTGCTGCTGCTGGGTAAGGTTGCTCTCAGCCTGCAAAATTTCAGAGGGACACACAAATAGGATCTCTTCCTTCTTTCCACAGGGTTATTTCCAAGACTCCTGTAAAAGAATAGTGTTTCTGAGCCTGTTTTCCTCTGTCAGAGTTGGTAGAAATTATCTAAATTGGGCTACAATGAAAAATGCCTATAAAAATCAGCATCAGCACCTCATGAGGAAATAGTCTCAGGTCCACCAGAGCTTTCTGATGCAGGAGATGAGATCTTGCTGGGTTGTGAGATGGAAGGTCTTGCTGGTTGTGTGATGGAGAAAGTGCCCTGGCTGGTTGTAGGGAAGTGGGTTTCCATGGATCCTTGGAGAAGGCTGCTCAACACATACTCAGGTGTGGAGCCATAATTTATTTTTAGTGTGCAATAGGAGTAGTTAGTGGGTGGATGGAGTTAGCAGCAGCATCTGGCACATGAGATCCTGGGGCAGGAGTGAAGCCACAAGCATCCAGGGGGACCTTCAGGCAAACCAAGGCAGGAGCTGCTCAGATGAACCTACAGATCCAGTGGGTCCCATCCCTGAACTTGCTGATGGGGGTTATTTATTTATCCTAAAATACATTGGAAAAAGAAATAAAAGTTTGTTATAAATATATACACAAGGAGACTAATAGGAGGGGAGCAGCCCAGTTCTTAGCATTACTGCCAGCATATCACAGAATCACATATAAGTCCCGCTTTATTGCTCTTATCCCGTTACATCTTTCTAGGCTTCCTACAGCTCTGTTATCTGATCCTGGCTGGTCCATCAACTTTATGGTGTTGGGAGGCAATTTGTTCAAGGTAGTGTAAAATCTGGAGAAGTTGCCCCAATAAATTATTTACTGGGGCAGTAAAAGATCAAGGAAATTGCTAGGATTCCAGGCAAAGCCCTGACTTTTATGGAGGTCATTTCCCTGCCCCTACCAGGTTTCTCTTGAGCTCTCTATAATTGTTTAATAACACTTTGATAGGGGCTGATGGCAGCCAAGGACTGCGGAGATCAGCTCTGAGACCTGCTGGATTCATGTTGGCTGATATTTGATGGATCGTGATGGCATCCAAGGACTGGAAGTGAGCAAAGCTGCCCTAGACTACAGTAGTGAAGAGAAAGGCAACCTCCCTCCAACCTTTTGGCCAGAAAGAGGACATGGGTCTGCAGTGGGACCCACGTTATCTGGGAGACCCCATAGCCCCACTACAAAGTGCCCATCTCGGATGTGTAATCCGGCCTCGCTGAGATCCCCAAGCTGCCAGGATGGGAACTGAAGGGAATTTGTTGGGATCAGGGCTGGTATTCCCCAGCACCTGGATGTAGCAGAGCAGCTCTTCACGCTGATATAAATGGCCCACAGTGCCCTTCCCTGGCCAGGGCTGGGTATTTTATACCTAATTGATCCAAATGGATCTCGGAAGGAACCAAGAGGGGAAGAAATAAGAGAGAAAATGATTTATTTTCTTTTTGAGGTCTTGGGATAATGTTCTTGATTTGAGATCAGCTGCAAACTGGATATACTGCTGTCATATGCCAAGGCCTACATCTGTGATGCATCAGCAGCAGCTGAGTGGGTTTGCACCACAGGTGAACATTTGCATCTCCCTGCTAAAAGGCAGAGCTGCTTTAACTCACATTTGATTTATGCATATTTCTTTCTAAATTCAAAAAGTTCAACGTGTTCAAAAATTCAATACACAATAGCCAAGCATGTTTGCACACATGCATATATGAATCCTGATTATGATTCCCTCTTTGTTGGGTTCTTCTTACCTTTGCAATGTAGCTTCAAGGAGCTCATCATCTGAACTGGAGCCTTTTGCACCTGTGGAGTCTTTGCATTTACAGACATTAACATTTGATGACCAAAGGGCAATGGTTCCCCATGCTTTTCTTTGCCCCTGCACAGTCATCTAGGATTTACTCCTAATGTAACTGCTTTCCTATGGCTGGATAGAGGCATCTTTATGTGACTTTTTTTTTTACTCTATTTGTTCAGTGTTGGAGCATTAGAAAATACCAGGTGTGAAAAGGAAATGAAGAATCACATATCAAATGTTTATCTGTGCTTTGGCTTAGCTGCCTGAAGCTACAGCAGAAACTCAGACCTAGTCTTTGTTGCCTCTTTTTTCTTTATTTTATGCACTTGTGTGTGAACCTGGGCAAATGGCCAAGATTCAGATTTGTTTTTCTTTCTGTCCTTTCTCACTTGCTGTCTCTATATCATTTGCTGTGAGGATTTCTGTCAGGACATCTGCATAACTGGACTAGATGATCTCTAAGCGTTCTATGATGATTCTATGATTCTATGATAACCCTGCCCCGTGGGTTACCATCCTGGCTGGTCACACAAGGAGGCTGATATTCTGTAGGATGATGTTGGCACCTATTTTGTTCTCCCATGGAGGCATCTTAGAGAGATCTTTGTCTCCTTTGAGGATAAATCAAAATTTCTTTGGAATTTCAGAGAAAGAGGGACATTTTTGTTACTACTTCAGCTTTTCAGAATTTTTTTTTCCACACATTCTGGGTTCAGTGTGTCCCAAAGTTTTAAGAAACAGGGAAAACACCCTTGATTTAAGTCAGGAATGGGGAAGAGGAGGTTAGAAAAGTCACGTCTGGAAAGGCAGGCTGTATCAGTTAGCCTAAATACAGCATCAAGGCTCAAGTCTACGTACAAACCGCAAAGGGTCTATCTGGAGAGCAGAGGTGTGTGCAGGGCGCTGGGGATCACGATTCCTGCCCTGTTCATAGAATCATAGAATCCCAGAATGGTGAAGGTTGGAAGGGACCTCTAGGGATCACCCAGTCCAACCCCTGCACACGCAGGGTCACCTAGAGCACGTGGCACAGGACTGCGTCCAAGCGGGTTTGAAGATCTCCAGAGAAGGAGACTCCACAACCTCTCTGGGCAGCCTGTTCCAGTGCTCTGGCACCCTCACTGTCCACCACTGAACAGAGACCAGCACCATCCTCCTCACTGCCTCCCTTGAGGTACTTCTAGACACTGCTCAGGTCCCCTCTCAGCCTTCTCTTCTCCAGCTGAACAGGCCCAGCTCCCTCAGCCTCTCCTCATAGGGCAGATGTTCCAGGCCCCTGATCATCCTCGTAGCCCTGCGCTGGCCTCTCTCCAGCAGCTCCACATCCCTCTTGTCCTGTGGGGCCCAGAACTGGACACAAGGCCTGGAAGGTGGCACAACAGCCCAGGATCTGCCTGGTGTACAGAGAAGAGCAGCAAGCCAAGAAAGAGGCTGTGTTTGCAAAGGACTTCTAATACATGAGCAACCAATGAAGGTGCTCATTGCCTTGCAATTAAAAAAAAAAAAAAAGGCATTGGAGCTCGTTAATTTACTGCCTACCCTCCAGATGTGGGTGCTTTCCTTAATTAGCCAGGCTGGATTGATGATGCCACCCAAGGTGATGAGGGATAAATCATCACCTTGGATATGTAGAAGTATGAGGCACAGGAGGAAGAGGAAGGAAAAAGGTTTATTTTGGAGAATACTGACATTGAAGTAAGGATCTCTGCAGGAGCAATATGCAAAGCGGTACCGTTTCATTAATGCTAACTAAAAAATACAGATTAAGAGTTTAGCACCATCCTGCTCCACGCTGCATATGCTCCTGCCCAGAGTTTCTTATTAAACGGGAAACGGGATGGTGTAAGCTCTGTATTGCAAGGAAGGTGCTGAGACATGAGGGGTGACCCTGCCAAAAGTTTTAACATAACAATTGTAAAAAAACTGAGGTTAAAACATAGATTTTTTTTTTTTCATCTTAGCTCTGCACTTCCCTGGCTTGGTTTCCTATAGGCTTGTTTGCTCTTTAGTTATGTTTTTTGTTTGCTTGTTTGTTTGTTATTTTGGAATGTTTTTTTAAAAACTGAGTTTGTTTGCGTATTTTTAATTTTTGGTTGTTTTTATCCTTGACTTTGAAGCCATCTTCTCAGTAAATAATGGCAGCATCATGTTTTGTTTGTTTGTTTGTTTTTTTGAATGTTTTTTTAAAAAACTGAGTTTGGTTGTGGGTTTTTTGTTTGTTTATTTTTGGTTGTTTTTATCCTTGGCTTTGAAGCCATCTTCTCTGCAACTAATGGCAGCATCACACCAAGGTTTTGACAGGAGGCGAAAAGGAAGGGCACGCCATGGGACAGCTCTGCTGCACAGCAGAGATCGCAATGACATCCAGGGACATCAAGTAATGAGGAGAAGCAAGAGGGGAACCAAGAAACTGAAAACATGTTAAGCAGCAGAGCTGCCTGCTAGGAAAACTGGCCCTGAAGTGTCCAGAGATGAGCGTAGCTACATGATGTGCAGGGTGACAGTAGTCACGGTGGCCCTGGCTGTGCATGGTGCTGCATAGGCACTTGTTGGGTCACTCTGGTGGATTGAGCTTCATTTTTTTCCTCACATGGGGATTCATTTTGGTTAAATTAGTGCCTGGGAGCTCAACTTAATTTTCCTAAAGAAACCCAGTCTATAATGCAATGTGATTTTTGAAGTTGTGTATTATTAATCCAGCACTGGCAAATCCAGCACTGGCAAAAAGCCAGGCTGGACAGTGAGCTTGTCTTCTCGAACCTTTGTAATTTCCATCCTGGAAGTAATCTGCGTCTCTCAGAAATCTGCTCAGCCTGAAACAGGCAGGTGAAACTTAGAGCAGAAGAACCTTTATTGCCCATCGAAAAGGAATAAAACCCCTTCTGGCTATGCTACTCCTGCTGCAGTTATTGCTTCATAGAAGGAAGTTATTGCTTTGCAGAGGGAGACTCCGGTAGCCCTAATGAGCTGTCAGCGTTGGTTAGAGTTTGCTAAACTGTCCATGGGTAGAAATCGAGCCCTCGGGTCCCTCTGGCTGCTGCATGCTGATAGTTTGGGTTTCCAAGGGTGGCCAATGCATGTCTGTTCATCGTAGGTTTAGGAACCCCAAGGTTTGCTGTGAAGTGGGTTAAGGCAGAACTGACTGCAGAGTGCGGGTGGCTGCTGTCTGCAATGATCTTCTAGTGAGACTCACAGACAGGAGGCCCAGAGATGTCTCCTTGAGTATTTGAGGTTGTAGCTGCCTTCATTTCCTTTGCAAAGGTAACGTTCACCTTAGGGCTTTAGGTGCCCTGGCCATTGCTGCCTGAAGAGGAGACTATTAGGGCAAGATGCTGGGGCACAAAGCCGTGTTGTTCCCCCTTGCCAGCCTCAGCAAAGAACCAGAGGGTTTAAAGGGTTCACAGACTCTAGTGCTAAGCCAAGATGAGCTTTGGTAGTTGGAGAAGAGCTTCCCTTGCCACCGTGGATGGGTAGGAAGATCCCATTAGGATGACATGCATTAAAGTGCCTTTTCTCTGGCAGATGCACGGCTCTCCAGGCTGCATGCTCACTCCAGGAACCGAGGAGGAGTTTCTTCTCAAAGAAGAGGAAAATGCTGCGTGCCCAGCTCCTTGCCTTGGCGGTGGCCATGGCACAGTACAGAGTCGCAGCCACTCATGAAGGTATGAGACTGGTTGTGTGTGCAAATGTAGCAGCTGGGGATGGTGCTGAGAGACAGCAAGGAAGGAAAGGCCTCTTCTGAGCACTGCTTTTTGCCCATGTCATGCTGGTACAGTCAAGGTGAGGCTGCAGTGTTGATGCCTCTGATCTTTGCGCTAAGGTCCCTCTTGGCTGGGAGCAACTGGATAACAGAGTATCTACGGCTGGCCCCAAAAGGGAGACAGATCTGACCTGATACACCAGGGTTTAAGGGGAAATCAGGACTCTACTCAGCCTTGGCTGCTTCAGAGGAAGATGGGGAGACAAGGAAAACCTTCTCTCTCTTGATCTTCATCTAATCTCTAAGATGTTTCCCCCCATGGCTCATGTTTGTGAGCCTGGCACAGGCAGGAGCCAAAAGGACCCCAGAGAAGCAGCCGAGTGGAGTTAGGACATGGTCTGGTCCATGACTCTGTGATTCTTGGAGAATGAGAAGGAAATATATTGGGTTGGTTTTGTGGAAAGGGCCCATTACCTCCAAATCTGCTCCTTGTGTCCAGCCGAGGGAGATAAATCAGAGTTTACAGGATTATCATGAGGCTCATTGTGAGCCAAGGGGTCCTTCCTCTTTGATTTAATCTGCAGGAAGCCACCCCCAGGTTTTGACGGTGCCTGGCGTAAATTCAGTGAATTCAACAAGGAGTTAATAGAAGCTTTGGATCAGCTACAAAATTAACTTGATTAAATTCCTGTCCGTCAATTAAGCCAATATATTTGACTATAATGCTATTTAATTCAGAGCTGGGAACAGTGCAATAAATCAACGTTTACAGATGTCTCTGGCAAACCTGTGATTGATGAAACGTGGTAATTTTGGAGGTGCATGGAAAATTTCAAATAAAATCATATCCCCCTGTGATTAATATAGCTGTCTGTGTTGGTATTTTCTCCAGAAGGTACCAATCCAAATATGTGTAATATCACATGTTTCCGATGACAGCTTCAGTACCTGATCCAAGTAGCAGAACGTGCTCAGGTTTCATTGCCAAGCTGGGTCCCCTCTGGAGAGGTGCTGAGCACTGACTCAGCATCTCAATGAATGGGCTCTGGTTGTCCCTTTCTATAAGAAGGGGCACCATCCTGGCCCTTCTAATCCCATGGAGCCCTTGCAGCTCACTTGGCTTTCCCTTCATTGCCTGGGATGCAATGAGGAAAGGAGCTTTGTGCTGGGTGGGTGAGAATTCCAGGGGGCAGGCATGGATGGAGGGGATTGGGATGTGGAGATGCTCCCCACAAGCAGCAAAGACCCCAATCCTATGAATATCAATGGCATTTTGAGATGATTTCCAGATCTGGGACAAAAATGCAGATCTCCCAAAAAGAAATCTCCTTCTGCCTTGAAAAACTACAAGAGATGAGTGATTTAGGGAGAGCTGGTGGATACTTCCTTGTTGATACTTCCTTGTAGATACTACCTTGTTGAGCCTTTATTAGGATTTTCTTCTGATAACACAGATTGCAGCTACCTGTGAGGCTGCCATACAATTTCCTTTAGTTTTGAGGAAACTTTGGTCAGAGCCAAGTACTGGCCTGGCCTTTCCTGAAGTCCTTCTGGAGAATCGGGGACATCAAGGTCCAAGACAGAGAAAAATAGGAAATTCAAAATAGTCAGAAGCAGGGAACAGAGATTATGGTGAGTAGTTGTTAGCAGCTGAGTTGCCTCGAAGACACCCCAGACATGTCAGCTGAAAAGCACTTACGGAGGGTTGAGAAAGGAAGGGAAATATCAACTGATAGCTCCAGGGAGGAAAATTGAAATAATTGTCCCCCATTTTTTTGTCAAGGGAAAGTGCTTTGTATTCCCAGTCGGGAACTAGTTAAACTGAAAAGAGCCAGTCGTTACTTTTCTGCAGCAAACAGAACTGTTAAATCATGAGGAGCTCAATGTCAGAGGCGTGGAGGAAGAAGAAGAGAGCAAAAACCTTGGGTAACAACGACCTGTGAACAGGCTTCCATCTGCAGCTGGTAAACAATTCTCTGTCCCATTATGTGGCCAAAGAAGATTGAGATGGAAGAGGCAGCAACAAAGCATGACCTAAGGAAACACGGACTGCATCTTCCAAACGTCCTGGGAATCAGCTCTACCTGCTTATAGGAACAGGGTAATAGTCAAGTAAATTGGAGAGGCTGAGCTCAAATGGACTGCCCATTGCAGCAGATGGGTGCAAGAAGAAGGAATTTTGCACCTCCAGGTCCTCTGTGGGCTTGATCTCTAGGAAAACGGCTACAATATGCTTTGTGTTATGAGTGCCTGCGTAATGAAATTACTGAATGTACAATATCCGCACGTACAGCTGGATGAAGCAAAATAAAATCTACCTATGTCCCCAGAAGCAGCTGAAACCTGGGGGAAACACCCACCCCACCACATCTCTTGAGCCTCAAAAGGGCAAATTGGAGCAATTGCTCCAGCCCTGGCAGGTGCAGGTTGGGTCCCTAAACCCACAGCTGAAAATCAAGACGGGAGCCAGGTGAAATCCAAGGCAGTAGTGACACAGAATGAAAAAAAAAAAAGAAAATTGGAGCGGTCCAAGGCGTAAACCTGTTTTCCTTGCTCTAATAAAGCTCTTTGTTCTGCGCCAGAAGGAAGTTAGTGAGTGGTGATAACAGTCCCTACATCTGCATTTGGCTGGAAGAGCAGGCTGTGGCTGGAAGAGCAGGCTGGATTCCCCTTGGGAATGATGTGCAGCCCATCATGGAAGGACCCTTCGTCCAAGGCTGTTTGAAGAGCCCCATCCAAGCAAGCTGGGATGCCAGCCCAAGACCCATGAGCATCTCCTGAGATAACAACCCAATGCACCTCCTGGCCTTTGCAAGTGGCCCAGCAAGGACAAAGTGTGGGATCAAGCCCAGATTTTTTGAGCTAGTCTGTGATACCCAAAGTCCTGCTCCTGTAGTTAGTATGGTCTACTTTGCAGCAACCCTGCAATAATAATTGAGCATCTATCTGCAACAAAGGGTAATACCAAAAGAAAAATCAGTTTTGAGCTTCCTATTTACAGCCTTCTATTTGAATGTCCCTAAAAGACGCCAGATTTTTGCCCATGAAATACAGTTACTGAAGTCTTAAAGAAAATGGAATTCAATTAAAAGAGACTGAACACTTTATAAAGGGAAATGTGCTTTGATGATCGTTAAACAATTTTCCCTGTACACTTGTCCCTTCCCCGTCAGCTGTCATCAGATTGGCTCTGGTTTGTAAGGGAAAAACACTCAAACCAATCATTCTTGCATGTGAAATCTCTTTGGTGCTCTGGCTGCCTGGCAAGAGGTGAGTATTGCAGAGCTGAGTGACCAGAGTGTCTCGAGCTCTCTGTACGAGACTGGAATTGCTCATGACATTGTAAAAGTGACTGAGCACAAGGCATTTGGTGCAGAGGACCTGGGCCAACCCCTTGCACCTCTCCATCCAGTTGCAAAATCTCTCCTAGCAGTTGCTGGGAGAGCTCTGGAGCTCCAATAGTGAGCAGCCCAGGGTGCCATATGGTGTCTATGCCCTGAAAATAGCTTGCAAATGAGAAGAAAGTGGGGTTAATCACCTTCGTTCCTATGTGGAAGATTGCAGAGCTTGGCTGTCTTTACCAGGATAGAACCTAGTTGTTCCTGGGGTTGGGGCTGCACTTCAAAACAACCCAATAAATCACTTGCACAATGGGGATTTCTCTCTGCTAATGCCTTTTTCTAGTTTCTCATTAGGGGCATCCAACAACTTGATAAATGAAGTTTATCTCAGGTAAATGGGCAGTGCTTATATTGACAGGCTCCACTTTCTTTTCTTGTTGACTCTCGGGGCTCAAGTCTCCTTTCTCTTTGGTATGTTTATCACTTTACTAGTTTTGGTGACTTGTGACTGGCCCCAGTGAAAGGGAGACCATAGTCACCACATGAGGGTGGTTGCAAGTACAAAAATCACCAGTTGCTTATCCAGCTCCTCAGTTACAGTTCTGCAACGGTAGTTTTAAATCTGATTTCAAGTGGGTGACAGCCCCATGAATAGGAAAGGATTCACTTCACTTAGCAACAGACATCTCTAATGTCGGAATTTGAATGAGTTGTCTGGGCTCTGTTTATGGCTGGGAGGTCTCAATAATAGATGGTTGGAGGTGAATCGCTCTTGAGGGGTGTGTTTCATTCTGTTGTCCCCAAGGAGAAATTAGGACAGCCAGCTCAGGTGTCAATGTCTGCCTCTGGCCAAATGAACACTCCTGGGTGCCTGGCTCTTCTTCTGGAAGGCCCATATTTACCCACTTCATTTGGCCTAGGCAAGGTGTCTCTCCCTTAGCTGAACTATCGCTGGGGTTCACACGGGTTTATCTCACTAAGGGTTGATTGCATGGTGTGGACTTAGCCTTCCTGCCCATCTTCTCCTTCAGTGTGCAGGACGGTGGAGGTGGCGGACATTCTGTTCCTTGTGGGGCAGACCCAGAGCTCTGGGACAGAGAGTACTCGGTTGGTCAAAGACTTCATCTCCAACATGGCCCACTCTTTTGAGAACGTGGTGATGGGCAAAGGAGGCGTTCGGCTGGGGGTGGTGCTCTACGAGGAGAAACCAAGGTAGGTCAATCCATCCTTCTCCACTAGCATGTGGGTTTCTAAGGCCTTAGTCCTTCCAGGCCAAGGAGTGTGAGATTTAACGCAGCCACAAGAAATTCCCCACTGTCCAATTTTAGATATTATTTTAAGGGAAGAAGCCTTTGTGCTCATATCCTGAATTAACTACTGTGTAGAGGGCTTCTTGTCTACCCTTGAGCCTGGTGTTACCACTGAGGTATCAAAGTGATTGCTGATCATTACCATTAAGGATGTATTCTTTCCATATCAATAGAGTTCCCATACTCTTTATTCACCATCCTATTTCTCATTCCCAGGATGAGTATCGAGCTGACGGATTATGTCACCATTGAAGAAATGCTGGTGGCAATTCAGGATCTCTCGTTCAAAGGAGGCAGCTTAAGAACTGGGTCTGCTCTGGCATTTGTGGCTCGTGCCCTGTTTCACCCTACGACGCTGAGGGAGGATGCAGCAAGGGTAAGTCACCTTCCATGATGTCTTCACTAGGGTGGTCCTCTGAAGCCACTAGAGTTTTGTTGTTGTTGTTGCGTGTTTTTTTTTTGATTTCATAGAATCATAGAATGGTGAAGGTTGGAAGGGACTTCTAGAGGTCATCTAGTCCAACCCCTGCACACGCAGGGTCACCTAGAGCACATGGCACAGGACTGCATCTAAGCGGGTTTGAAGATCTCCAGAGAAGGAGACTCCACAACCATTCTGGGCAGCCTGTTCCAGTGCTCTGGCACCCTCACTGTTAAGGAATTTTTCCTTAAGTTCCTGTGGAACTTTTGGTGTTTCAGTTTGTGGCCATTACCTCTATTTGGAATTGAGGTACCTCAGGTAGGAGCTCATTTCAGGTTGACTGGCTAAACTTCTAGAAACCCTTCTCGCTCTCCACTTACTGCACAGAGCCCCAGTGCTCCTGCCTTGGTGCTTCCAGCTGAACACGTGGATTCAGGGCACGCGCTGTGTAAGCAAAAAGAACAGGTTCATGCTGTCAGGCACAGTAATGGCCTCAGGACATGATTTAGACATGAGAGAGAGACAAGTCCTGGCGTCTGTGCCTCCTCTGTGTGAATGCTGCTGCTGTTGCTAATGGATTGCATACGTCCACTCCCCTTATGCAGTGTGGCAGTACAATTAACATCTTATTTAAGCAGCAGACATATTGCAATATCTACCTGCAGAGATATTGCTGGGTCACCTGTTTCCTCAGATCGTATGTAATTTTTTTTCATCATTTTCAAGAGATTCTTAATTCTGAGAATACTAAAAAGAAGGCACTGCTTTCTAGTTTGCTTGGCAGACCTGTAAGAGGGAGTTTGCTCTGCTCTGCTAGCAAGCAACCTTGAAATCAATAAGGAAGGAGTAGATGCACCTAATTCGTGGAGTCTGAAATTACTATAGCCAGGTTTCACCTCCCGTTCTCGCATGGCCAGGCACAGACCTTCCATGTTTGCAGCTTGGTGCTGCAGCTTCTCTCCTGCTCTGAGATCCTCCATGCCAGATGTGATCTACTTCACCCATGCGGTCAATGTGGTGTGGTCTGGTTTGGATAATGAAGCAGGAGGGAGAATGTGATGCTACAGGTGGGATATGGTAGCTACCTGCTTCCAGGTGTTGCAGTGGGATCCCTTTTAATTTTGAGAAGGGTACCTGAGATGTAGAGGTTATCAAAATATTTGTTTTTGAGTGCTTTTCCTTTTAGAGGGATGAGCCATAGATGTGAAAATACTGCACTTGTCTTTGCAAACTCCTCATATTGTGCTCTTTCATCATATGGATCCAACTCCAACTCTTTGCAGATACTTATTTTGATCACAGATGGTAAATCGGGCGATTCGTTTGAAGATGAAGCCCTCGTTCTGCGGAACAGTGGAGTGACAGTGTTTGCTGTAGGTAGGTATTGACACACTGAGGTAGCTGCAGCACTGCTACCAAATATTTGTGTGCACCAACATAAAAGTTATGCAGGGA
>NW_010578857.1:0-35555 GCF_000705375.1 Tinamus guttatus | reverse complement strand
CAACCCCAAGCTTAGGCACTAGCAGCTACTGCACATAGAGGGAAATTGCATCTGTGCTATGCTGGAATTTGTTGTTGTTGTTGTCAATAGCTGATTTATTCAGCGGCAATCTGCAGTTTTGCATCTGTCAAAACTACTTACAAATTCAGAAGGAGTTCAATAAATAGTTCCATAAAAGTCTAAATGTTTGGATGTGACATTTTCAAAAACGAAATGTTCTTATTTTTGAAGGTTTCTGTTAATGGAGTTTGAAATCCAACTTCAGCAATGCTAAAAATGTCCACTAGAATATTTCCATGGGCAGAAAAAAAAAAAAAAGCTTCCAAAAGGTAGCTACAGTCATTTATTACAAGTCAAACCTAGCACTTAAAAAAGAAGTTTAGGGAAGAAGAAGGGGTGAGGAAGACAGGGAGATGCCATTATGGAAAGCAAACAAGTCCTTTTGGATCAATGTAAGATGAAATTGAGGATTGATTTTTTCTTTTTGTCAAACTCAACAAAAACAAACAAAAAACAGGCTGCACATAACTCTCAACAGCCTCCCAGGGACTCATCCCCTGCTCAGTCCAGAAGGCAGGAATGTTTCTGTATGGAATAGGAAACAGAAAGACCGGATCCTGCCCTGCGCCCGTTCTCTCCCAAGCCCAAGCAGCCCGGTCACAACCGAATCCCCTGGGACCATCCCTACATGTCTATGGAGACACCTAGACCTTTTTTTCCTCTGAGAGAAGATATTTCATCAGCTCTATCACTGCTTGTTCAGCTTGGGGCTCCATTCCTTGTTTCCTCCTTTACGTTGGGCAGCATGACTGCAAAGCTGCTGTTTGCTCTAGGCAATGTCTGGTTTATGACACCGATGGGCCCTGATGCTCCTCTTTTCCTCGTCCCTTTGTCTAGGAATTAAGGATGCTGGTAAGAATGAACTGAACAAAATAGCTTCTGAGCCTACTGAAGAGCATGTGCTTTATGTTGACGATTTCCACCTGCTCCACAACGTGGCTCCCAAACTCTCTCGGAGACTCTGTTTCACTGCCTCAGAGCCACCACAGCCCATCAAGCAAACTGAGCAAGGTGGGTCTCTCTTTATCCTGCTTTCCACCTGCTAGAACCATCTCCTTCTCTGTCCCTGGAAGTGCCAGCCATACTATGGAGATGGACCTTGTGTGCCCCCTCTGTTCAGTACAAGGGACCTTTCTGAGGTGGATGGTCCTAGAGGACCAATGAGCTCATGAAGGACCCGTTGCTCAGGGGAGTAGTCCTGCATATGTTGCCTGTGTCTGTCTCCATGGTCCATCTGGTCATGCAGGATCCTGAATCCTTCCCTGCCCATTCAGCCAAGGGCAGGAGTTGTCACCAGGACATTGTTCTGCCTCCTGGTCACGCTCATGATGGGGCTGTCATAGTGAACTATGGCAGCACAGCTCAGGGTCTCAAGGAGGGCTCTATTGCTTGGAGGGAGCAGCCAAAAAGACCTCCACAGAAACCTAGATCTCTCCCCACATACAGATGTTGCAGTAAACCTGAAGGGGTGGCAATGAATTCCTGCCTTAGGCACACAAACTTATGAGAAAATGAGTTGAAAGCTAGAGGCAAGGATTGGAAGAATGTTATCCACTGGCACAAATCCTAAGTCCCCAGAGGGTCTGTTTTTCTTTCTCTGGTCTTCAACACTGAGCACTTTGGAGCTTCCTTTTTTTTTCTTCATCCAGAGTTTAAGGTCTGGTGGCAATGAAGAGGAATGTAGAGAGGAGCTGATGCCCTATGCATAAGGCAGGTTTTCAGAAGGGAGTGTTACCAGAACTCGTTTTGTTTTCCCTTCTTGTGCTCTCCAGCACTTGGCCAAAAGAAAATCTGTTTGAGTGTCTGTGCTCTGCAAACAGATCAGGGCTGCTTGTTCCCTCTTGGGCTAATTGAGGGACATTTATACCCAAGGCTGCATGTGCAACGAATGTGGTGATCTCATTAACGAAGGGTTTGCACATATCCAGCACTGGCTTGATCACTAGTGCCACAAATCAAAGACCTTTCCTTTCTCCTCCTGCAGCACAGATCATCGGTCCCCGGGACTTGCTTGTCAGTGAACACAGCCACAGCTCGCTGAGGCTAACGTGGATGCCAGCTACAGGCAAAGTGACGGGGTACCATGTCCACCTACAGCCTTTGCTTCCCACGGGACAGCTGCTTTTGGAGCACAAGCGGCAGGTAGAGTTGCGTTGCTGCTGCGGATCCCCTGGATTGAGAGGGATTCCAGTGTTACCAGCCAGTTCTCTGCTGTTGCCACAGCCAATGTCAGGAGATAACAGGAGATGATCATCTCCCTTCACCATCCCACTCACAGCCCAGTGGATCGGCATGAATTCCTGAAGCTGTGACCTGGAGTGGTGTGTGCTATTGGGGTGATAAAGCTGCTGGAGAAAAAGAGCAGGTGGGAAATAATATTATAGACTAGATGCCACTGCTAATTTTGGCATTGCTGTGGTAGTGAGGCAGTTTTTGGAGGTAAGATGAGGAAGGATGGGAGGTGAATATAGTTCCTCTCTCACAGGGTCTTTTGGGACTGACAAGGAGCATGCTCCAGCTTAACTAGTAGCATCCCCTGTTCCTCCATGGTCATGCTTGAATGACATGTCCAGGACCAGGGCTCTTGATAAGATTTCTGTGTATTTTGGTTTGGGATTTGTCAGGCCTTTGGTGAGGGATATCACAATGTTTGTCAGTTTGCTCAGAATCTGCTTTGTTACTGCATAAAGTTTAAGAGCAAGATCAAAGGATGGAAGATTTTGGCCTAAAGCTTTGATTTCTATTAATAGGACAAAGCTATGAAAGCATAAAATAATAAGATTAAGATTATTCATTTTATTAACTATTAAGATTGTATTTAACAGGAATGAATTTCCTTGGCTGTTTCAGAATCTCATAGGAATATAGTGAAAACACAGAAGTTGCATGTCCACCTCTCTTTTTCTTGGATTAGGTTAGAATCTCTTTCCATTAGCTTAAAACAAGCTTTCTTTATGTAAGATGGCTGCTTTTCCCCCATTTTCCATAAGGTGGAGCTTGGAGAACCGCTTCACCCCTTTTGATTTCGTGGGGTCTTTCCTAGACTCTCCCATGAAACCTGCCCTTGACTGCCCTGTGCAGCACAACCTCTCTCCAACTTGTCTGCACCTGGATCAGGGCACAAGCACTGAGGAGCCCTGAAGAGTCACTGCCACGTCCATTGTGAACATGGGTTTCATTTGAGGATTGCAATATTCTGAATCGGTGCCTTTTAAGAGCTTGTTGCTACTCATGGAAGCTAACCTGTGTCAGAGAAGCATGGTGCTCGCGACCTATTGCAAACATGATGGTCTTCTACTGTCATGGAGGTGACATTATGTCCTTTGTTCGTGCATGTGACAGATTGTGGTGGATAGTGACAAAGGCACTGTGCTGGTCACCGATCTCAAACCCAACACCAAGTACATCTTCACGGTGCAGGCTGTCTATGCAGACGCTCTTGGGAAGATGGCAACTGTCAAGGGTAGAACAAGTGAGTGCCTGTCCTGCGATCATCCCTGCATGTTCCTTGTCTGTGCAGGCCCGGAAGGAATCCCTGAAGCTATACATGTAGGGAGCCAGGGGTGACGGGGGAAGGAGGATCATCTCCTGTCCAGATGTCCATGGCAAATCATGTGTGAGCGCGTGCAGAGTGAGGCTGTGTAGAGATGTTGGAGTCTGGGGTGTGTGTGTGACGTGTGTGTGGTTCCTATCATCTGATTTAATCACAGAATCCCAAAATGGTTGAGGTTGGAAGGGACCTCTAGAGATCACCTAGTCCAACCTCCCTGCTCGGAGTTTATGAATCCAGACTAGGGTTCAGTAACTCCTACATACCTAGAATAAAAGAAGCTCTTGGAGACAGCAATTTTAAAAACATACATATTGTTTGTAAATGGATGGTCTGAAAGCTTTGGGTTGGCAGTAGGGCTTCATTTCAGGCAAGGAGAAGATCAAGATTTTATGGTGAGGGCTATTAGGAAATGCCCCAAATAGTGATCTCTGATCCTGTGGAATGAGCTGGATCTCCTCCAGGTTGCAGTGTGCTTTGCCAAATTTCTTTGCTATCACATCACTAATGAGAAGGTTGTTGGAATCAAAGGGCCAACTTTCCTCTAGACTGAAGATCTGTTGACACTGGGTCAGATGTAGTGGGTAGAGCAGGTTTAGATCCAGAAGTTCCCGTCCTGCTGTTGTTTAAGAGGTGCACTAATTCTGCTGCTCTGTTTTGCATGAAGCACCGTGTCTGCTTTGCCTGAGGGGCTTTGAAGAGAATTACTCCTTTCTTCATATTTTTTGGTTTCTTTTCTTTTCTTTCCTCGTGGTGTCTAAATTGTTAGTCTTCTTGAAGGAAGATCTCAGACAGGATGAATAAGTAAAGAGCCTCAATAGGGCTGACTCATATGTACTTGCCAAGAATAAGATGGAATGTCTTTATGGGTGGAAATAAAATCATTTGATCTCTTCTCTTAATGTCCCCAACATGAAGCCAGAGGCGGAAGCTATGAATCTGTCTACCATGGCTGGCTGGATCGAAATGGGCTCCTCTTTGTGAGAGTTGCATCCATGGGCACAAGTAGCATTTGATTCATTCGTCCTTGCTCAGTCTGCCTGAAAATGCAGCAGAGTGTTCTCTGTTTGTAGGACAATGCCTTGTGGGTAGATATTTCATGATCCCCAGCACCATCCAATGAGGAAGTCAACAAGCACCCTGCCAAAGGGAGGGTTCAGTCTTTCATGTGGTACATTCGTACAATAATGTCCTATAAATTTCTCCATCATTTTTGTACCCCAAAGCACCTATCCCTCCAGTCACTAATTTCCGTGTGATAGAAGAAGGACTTTTTAGCTTGAAGGTGGCTTGGACACCTCCCCTGGGCAAGCTGGAAGGCTACAAGATCTACATTCCTAGAGGTGAGTTGACATTTTAAGTTTTATTTGAGTTTTCTTTAAAATGAGCAATGTCCTGAGAGCAGAAAAGGTGATATTCTATCTAGGGCCTTACAGCATCATTTAAGTACAGGGATCGTGGCATTATCTTGGAGCAGACCAGCCTTTTCCAGTCAGTATGGTTCCTCCAGTTGAGATTAGGAGCATCCTTTGAAGGACTTTCTTGTGAAGGACAGGAAATGGTTGATGCCATGGAGGTCTTGTACCCATTTGCACTGTTACATCCAGATCCGCTACAGATTTTGTTCATATTCAAGTGCTTAGGTGTGAACATGAGATAAGGCCAAGCTTTTGATACGCCTCACACACTCGTCTTGGTGATCTGCAAGACTGGGGACTACGTGGACATGTCAAACCTAACCTACAGCATGAGCCTCAGCAAAAGTACATAGGTTGGAGACCTTCAACCATGCATTCAAACCAACTTCTGTGCATGCTCTTCGCCCTGTTGTGATGACATTGCCATGAGCTTAGACCTCAGGCATGGGGAAGGCAATGGTACTGTGCTTCACTGTCACTTCCCTCCCTGTTTTTTCAGCCAATAAACCCGGAATGACTTACGAGCAAGTTCTGCAAGGTGACACCGCTTCCCACGTGCTGGACAACTTGCAGGAGGATAGGGAGTATAGCATCAGCATCTACGCCGTGTACCCTGAGGGGCCAAGCCAGCCCGTGTCTGCCATGGGAAGAACATGTAAGAGGTTTCACCCATCTGCTGTGTTATTGCACCGAGCAATGTGCTCACAGCCTTTGCCACTGAGAATCCCCCACAATTTGCAGAGCCGTTTAGGGTTACCAGGTAGCTCATTCAGATCTTGTGCTTTAAGGAGAACTTGAGCAGATTGCAGTGGCCAAGGATTTTCTGCCACCCGTGAGCCTACCCGTGTGTTTTCCATAAGAAACCTTCCCCCATTGGCTGCCTACTCCTTCTTCCCTGCCTGCCCCACATGCTGCTGCCTTCCTCACTCCTCATGTTCACACCTCGGACCTCAATATCTCCAAACATTGGTCCTGGAGAGCAAAGGTCATAGATTTGTGCATTTTCCTCACTGCTGCTAGGCCAGAGAGCTGTCTCATACAAGAAACCTCCAGCCTGCCAGGCAGTGCAGGAGCCCTTAAAAATCCCTCTCCTGCTGGCAGATGGGCTGGAGGAACAGAGATGTAGGGATGGCAGCCAGCAAAGTCATCATCTGGCAAGCAGGTGCACTGAAAGGTTTGTTCCCTGTCCTCCTTCCAGTGAAACTCCTGCCTGTAAAAAGCATCTTGCTGCAGAACGTGACGACTGACACCCTCCAGGCCAGGTGGAGTCCAGTTCGTGGAGCAAGTGGCTACAGGCTCACCTGGATGTCGGCAGGTAGAGTCCTGGGAAACAGGGAGATGTCCATGCATTGATGGCTGGAGAGCTGGGAAGATCTACGCGATGCATCCTGGATGCTGCTGGGTGCACTGATGTCTTCTGAGACAGCAGCGTGTCCAAAAAAAAGCTGGAGGGAGCCAGGCCTCTTGGTCCATGAGAATGGAGTTTTCTGCACAGGGTGGTTAGTTAGTAGCCTGTGACAAAGAGCCTTTTCGTGGAGTTTTATGGGTAAATTGCAAAAATGCAGTTTGGTCTGCACAAAGTGGGCCAGCCTTTAGCCAGCCTTATTAGCATGGGCTTAGTGCCAGCTTTACTGCATTTGTGTAGCCCAGGAAAGGGTTAATAGCTGGAGTGCAGCTAGAAGAGCACTCTGCAGAGCAGCACATCCCACAGCTTCCATGGACCTGGGGTTACCTCTTGTCAGGGGCACTAGGGTCCAGATGATGGAGTGTGATTGTTGATTTTGTCATTGCAGCTGCAAGACTGGACTTGGAAATGCAGCATCTCATAATACATTTAAATGCTCAGTGCAATTTTGATGCTGGAAGACAGGTCTGCATTTTGCAGCTGGAGTTTTTCCTTTTCCCTTAGCCTAAACTTATTTTCACTGCTGGTATGGGGGAGTGTAAGTTAGAAATTCAGGTTTGATGGCATATTTTGGCCTTGGGAGATGGATGTTTCTGTGATTCAAAGAGAAGGCAGGATGTCAGGACACCTGGGCTCCATCACAGACTTGGAGTAAATAGCACACACTCCTCTGGCTCAGCTCCCTTGCTTATGAAACAGAGACATCTCCCACCAGGGGAAGTGGGAGGTTAGCTGGAGAACAGCCCTGAAGGTCACCAGGAGGGAAAAATCTTTATGGGGATGATATAACGCTGGTTTTATTGCTTTGTAATGAAGCAGTAATGAATGGCTCTCAGAAAATGTATGTATATATATCAAGATACACCCCAAACTCAGCTGTTTTCCCAGGCCTTGTTCTATATCCCAGCTTGAACGTGAGCACACGAGGGCTCTACTGGGGGCAAGGAGCACTTAAGGGACACCCCTTCTGGAGGGGACAGGGCTCGTGGTGCCTGCAGGGTCCTGCTCCCACGGTCCAGGATGGGGTCAGGCTTTACAGGTGACGTTGAGGCCGAGATGAGTGTCTATGGGTAACGCAGCCTTGCTGGATATCAGTAAGTCACAGTGTTTCTCTTTGTCCAGCTTTCCCTGGCTCTACGGTGAGGGGCAGGGGGGTCTCACATGCCTTTACTCCATGCTGTTATGCACAGATTATCATGACTTCTTGGCCTCTTCTCCCTGCATACAGGGGTTTTGAGGAAGAAAAAACTCACCCTATGCCCATCCCTGGGCAGCCATGGCAAGACCTGGAGGAGCTTGTTTTCTTCTTCTCTGACTTCTAGGACAGAGGGTAGATAAAAGTAAATGAGTGGCTGATGTGGAGAGAAGATCCATGTGTGGGGTGGGAGAGGAGGAAGCAGCACAGAGTGCTGCTAGAGCTGAAGATGGGGACATGGCACCCTCCAGTGACCAAACTGCAGATGGCAGCAGCCCTGGAGCAGAGAGACAAAGAAAAGGATTAACCCTGAGAAAATGTCTCATACGGGGGAAGGTCCGTCATGTCCTACAGGGAAGGTAGGAGCTGGGCAGC
The DNA here is from genome assembly GCF_000705375.1 of Tinamus guttatus. Next base: position 27,552 of record NW_010578857.1, on the reverse strand, counting down.
ACAGCTTCTGCACTGAGTCACACAGCGTTGGGCAGAGTAGGGACCATCTCATGGTACTGCTCGCAATATCTGCATGCCAACATTTATGCGTTGCTGACTTCATTTTCTTTGGCCTGCAAAAATCTAAAGTGCCTTGGTCTGTTGGCAATTGCTGAGGCCTACTCGAGAAGCCAGGTGTGATTTCTAACCCTATAGAAACCAGCATCTTGGCCAAGATTTGTGCGTAGTGTACTGGTGTCCCTGTGGTCCTTGCCTTGAGGATGTTACAAGCACATACACAAGCCAGGAAGAAGACATGCTATTTAATCTCATTTAACCAAGGTGGAATGGAGTAGAGACACCTGTGAAGGCAGAAATCCAGCCCTGTCACCCAATTACATGTAAAACATCCTCCTCATTTCTCTCAAGACCAAGTTATATGTCTGAGCGATGAGCTCAAAGTTATAGTTGTTGCTGTGTAGTCTTTGGATGGTCATTTGTGCAATGGCAGATGGCCCTTCTTAGTCTGAGCCAAGGGAGCTTATCCACTGTTCCCTTCTGCAGAGGGCACCATCCAGGATGTGAATCTCAGCAACACCTACAGCTACTACATGATCCAAGGGTTGCAGCCCGGCACAGAATACACCGTCACCATCAACCCCATCTTCGGAGATATCGAGGGACCGGTGGTGAGCAGAAAAGCAACCACAGGTATTTGCTCTGCAGCAGGGATGAGAGAGAGGGAACCAATGCAGAGGACATGGTCCAGGGATGAGGTTGTGCCAGGTCCTTGTGGAAAGATCTGCTGGAGAAAGAGCTGAGGCTGAGGTAGGGCCCAGATGTGGAGATGGGCTATGAGTTAGGGGAGAGAAGCGGTCTCAAACTGGAGAGAAAAGACAGGGAGGAGTAGGGTCCATATTCCATATTCCCGGAACACCGGGAAAGGCTCCTGTTCTAACTTTGTGGCTAGCACTAAGGCAACAAAAGCGATAGGCTTAACTTTAGAGTTTCTAAAGATTGAGAGTGAACACAGTGAATCTGCTGAAGTTGGGTTGCTCTGGCATTGGGATGTTCTTTCAGTATTTTCCCCTAAGTCCTTTCCTCTCTATATAACCAGACACCTGTTTGGAGCTTGTTCTATCTCCCATATGGGTCTCCTGCCCATATTTGCTTTGCAGCTATGTCCCACTGTAGAGTGGCAATGCCACACCAAGGGACGGGGAGCCAGTGCAGACACAGTGATCAGAAACGTATGGACTCCATTAACAGTGCTGGAAAGGTGCCAAATGTGGAAGGGAAGAGAATATTTGGATGGAGAAAGCCACCATAATGTGAGGCCTCTTCCTGGGCAAGTGTGGCTTCACGTGCAGGTCAGGAGGCAGAGAAATTGCCAAATGTGGAAGGGAAGAGAATATTTGGGTGGAGAAAGTCACCATCATGTGGGGCCTCTTGCTGGGCAACTTGGCTTCACATGAAGGTCAGGAGGCAGAGAAATTGTCAGTCTTCCCACTTCTCTTTGCCCTCATCTCCACTGGGGAAGGCCAGTTGTTTCTGTCTCTTCTGTGGAAGTGGCTGCACTGTCCTGCATCATTGCACCACCAAATAACTCTTGCTGGGCACCGCGGTGCCCTAGAGCCCCAGCCAAGATCACAATTGGTTTGTGGTCAACAGATGGATTGCAGAAATCCCTTGGCTTGCTGTCTCTTACAAGCCAGGCTCTCTGCTCTCGGAGCCAGTGTCATTTGGAGTCAACACCCTGTCTGTTGTCTGATAGGACCTTGATGCAACTTGGCAACTCTGTTCTCCCATAGTCGCATCGAGCACTGTCCAGATGCTGAAAGTGACGGAGATATCCATCAACAGCGCTCTGGTCTCCTGGGACTCCGTTGCTGGGGCCACGGGGTACAGAGTGGCTTGGGGTCCTACACCAGGTGAGAGCCCAGTCTCCTCCAGCCTGCATCACCCACACTTTCTCCCAGGGAGAGAAGCAACTGGAAATGTCAGGGGATTGCAGATGTAGGGATAGGTGATCTGAGCAGCCTGTCCCAACTTAAGGGCATGAACTGAAACCAGATGTTTCTTCTGGACCTGAGCTAGTGTCAGCAGTACCTCCAAACTGACCCTAATGCTGGGCATGTCCCAGTTGGTGCAAGAGACCTTCACCACCCTGCCCCAGTCCTCAGTAAAGAGGTGAGGGTGAGCCAGTACAAGGGCTTTGGATCTCCCTAGGGATGCTGAGGAGGGTCAGAGCACATGCTGGAATAGCCCCTGGACTGAGTTATGGAGGAAGTCTGGCAAGACCCTAGATGTGACCCTCAGGGAGACTCTCTCTTGCCCAGTGTATTAGGTAACTCTCTGTTGCCCAAACACGCATGTGTACATGCACACACATGTCCCAGAACAGAGCTTCACCCAGTTCGGGTCAGACTGCAGGGTGACCATGTGTCTTTCCCAGTATGCAACAGTGCTGTTTTCCAGGCTCCTCAGTCTTCACCCTTTTCTACTTTATTTTTCCCTACCTCCCAAAGAATTCTTTGGCAAAGACCGTCCTCGGCAGCTGGCTCTCAACAAGTCGATCACAACCTACCAACTCCGAAACCTGGCCCATGATACTGAGTATGTGATTTCCCTCTATGTGCTCTTCGGCTCAGTGGAAGGACCAGGGATCACAACCTCAGCCAGGACATGTGAGTACGGGCAGAGCATTCAAGCAGGTATCATGGAATATAAACGTGCATGGTTAAAAGCCATATGTCAACCATCCTGCACCTCTCTCCTTCTTCTGAGACAGGGAAAGATGGTGGTCTAACCAATGGATGGAGTATTCCCATCCATGGCAAACCATTGTCCACCCATTTCAGAGTTAGTGGAGCTTCAGGAGGAAGTGTGGCAATGCTAAACATGACAATAAGAAAGCAGAAGTAAGACTTGTACAGTGCCAGGTGCATCCTCAGAGAGGTTTAAAGGTGGCAAAAGGTGACTAGTCACACTGGAATTTAGTATGTGGATAACGGACTGATCTATGTGAAGAGCAGGCACAGGTGAATACCGATGTTCAGCACCTGTGAGAGTTCTGGGTGGGTGTTCTCAGTACTAAGGACAAGGTGAAGGCAAATGTCTCTGGAACTCACAACTACCTGCATCCCAGAACTGCTTGTCCTGGGCTCTCAGAGTTACCCCTACCTTGAACCAGAGCATAAAACACACCTTGGTAGTAAGCATAAAACACTCCTTGATGTGGCTAGAGTATACAACACTCCTACCTTAAGCTAGACACTCATAAAACACAATGATGTGCACACCTGGCGCTCCTGGGGACTCAGATCTCAAGCAGTGCAAACGAGTGTCTGTCTATATGAGGACAATGTGACACAGGGGATGAGCAGAGATTCAATTTCTGAACCTTTTCCACAATTTTGTCCTTGTTATACTACCCACAGGGAGCCCTGATGGACAATAGTCAGGGCTCTGTCTAATGCTGTTCTCACTTTGCAGATCCTTTGGGCTATGTCTCCCATTTCAAGGTGACATCCTACACCAGCACAAGCATCTCCCTGTCATGGAGTGCCACAGCAGATGCCACCAAGTTCAAAGTCACTTGGAGCCCTGTGGGAGCAGGCTAAGGTGAGCAGAGAAGTGTACATGCATGTTTGAGACACAGACCCACGCCTATGGTCAAGGACATGGGAGGTACTTTCCCAATCTTCTGGTCTACTGATGTGCATTAGAAGGATGCATTGCTCTATCCATGTTACTTTGATCACATAATTGGTGAATTGTAAGTGTATATGTGGTTTATATGGCCAGAAGGGTATCAGTAGCACCTTGTAATGTTTGCATGGACCTCCTGGACTGCAAGGAATTTGCACTGCGTGGGTATTCACCAAATGCTGGTTCTGTAACACTTCTCAGTTGAGGGCTCCAATGTGTAAAATGGAGGCTCACAAAACTGTGGCAGGTCCCACAATCCTGACAGTCCCCAGGACTACTGACCCCAGTATCTGACATAAGAAAAGAGATCTCACTCTTAAGAAATATAGGCCAGGCTGCACCCACTGGTTTTATTTTCTTCCCTCCTTGTATTCACGTTCCTGTATTTTTGAAGATAACCCCCAAAGCTCTGAAACAGCAGCACAGCAAGGAATGGCTGTTTCTCTTGGAGGAGATGCCACCAGCCTCACTGGAGAACTACCAGCTCTGAAGTATTCTCTCCTTGCAGAAAAGCAGGTTGTCAAGACTCAGTACCTGGGCAGCAGAGTGCTGGCATATCAGATTGAGCACTTGCTGCCCGACACCTTGTACAAAGTCAGCATTCGGGCTGTCTTCAGCAAGACCAAGGGGCCGGAGGTGACCCTGACTCACCGCACAGGTATGTGCTAGTGGGAAGAGCTCCTCAATGTGCAGACATCAAGGCTGGAATCATGAACATGTGCATCGCACTAGAGACCTGCTGACTGTGCTGCATGAGTAGCCACCATAACTGGCAGCAATAGTCCCTGGCAGGTTCCTGATGGTGTAGCTAGCAGCACAGGTGTAGACACATCCTGCTGGCCTGTTAAACAGCCTTGACACACATAGACAACCCTGGGTATACTAACACACTGCCCAGTCCTGTTTATCCCCAGTGGGCTCAGGAAGGTAGGTCCTGAAGCCTATGGGCTTCGGAACTAGACTCGGTCATGAACTTGGCCCTGTAGGACTTGGGCTGTTACTTCTGACATCTCATTCTGGTTGATTTTTGCACCATGTCTTGCAGACTCCAAACCCATCCAGACTGTCCGAGATCTAAGGCTTATTGATACCGGCATAAATAGTTTGAAGGTGTCTTGGATGAGGCTTCCTGGTGTAACTCACTATAAGATATCCTGGGTCCCACTCCACGGTAAGCATCCTGCTCATACCTCATATCAGGTATCATATGAGGATAGAGTTCAGAGATCCTCGTAAATGGGAGATTAGTGCAAGTCATCTCTTTTCCCAAAGATTCATTGGGGTAGGTGGGGACTGTGATTTGAGAAATTCCATGAATATATCAAAAGGGACAAGCTGAAGCCCTGAAAATTAACCAGGTTTTAATCTATAATAAAGGCATTAATCATTTTTAGCCATAGCTGGCATCAGGGAACTGGTCTCCCTTGCAGCAATATATGTTATGCCTTTGTGACCAGATCTTTTGGTTACCTTGATATCCCCATATGAAAACTGAGCTCATAATACTCCTCCCTTGCCAGTTCCCCTAAGACCTGTGTGGGAAAATTGCTGTTACAATTATTAATAGCAATTGCCCTGCCCTTGCTACATAACGGTATTTTTTGGAATGGCTGCTGTCAGGTGGCTTGGAAACCTCCCAGCTGGTTGGAGCAGAGACTGTCTCTTACACCATACCCAAGCTGAAGGAGAGCACCACCTACAACATCAGCGTGTCTGCAATGACTGAGGGACGAGAAGGAAGCCCGATGCTCCTCACCACCAAAACCTGTGAGTACAGACTACAGGGTGGGACAAGAGCGTCTCCAGTCTAGTGCTTGTGGGGACATCTCCCTCCAAGGAACAGTGACAGGACGTAGGAATGGAAGAGGAGTGATGCTGGCTCTTGCACACCTTACTGCTTCTCAGATCCCACCAGTGTGGCAGAAAATGTTCGTTTTCTGGGATCTCTTTCCCCTCATCCTACAGCAAAGTAGGCAGAAGGTCTCTGAAACTGGTTTCAATCCAAAGTATGTTTGCCTTGCATGCACATCTTTGCACCTTGGGCTAGATATGATATGAGAGATTCACCAGGGGATGGAGCCATGGACAGACTGTGTTCATTGGCACAAGGATGTGCTTCATTCTTGTAATTCCTTTCTGGAGATTTTGCCATTAATTTCAGTAAGGTCAAAATTTTTATCTTCTGAAAGGATGCAGCGCTTCCTTTTAGATGGCCAAGCTCTCAACAGTAGCTTCTACCTACTCTCCCTATGCTTTGCCTGCAACAACATCAAAAATAAGTCACTGTTTCTTTTTCTCTTTCCAACAGTGGATTTACCCAAAGTAGCTGAGTTCACAGTGCAGGAGGCTGCAGAGACCAGCATTTTGTTGACCTGGACGGCTGTTTCTGGAGCATCGGCGTACTTATTAACGTGGCGCTTGTCCTCAGGTATCAGTTTCTTGGTGGGAGGAGGAAGAGTCTGTAATTTGGACCTCTCCTGTGTGAGCTGCCACATCACCACGCAGATTTGAGGATGGAGCACGTAGTTTAGCAAGGGGTTCCATGAGCAAACATCTGGGAACTGGGAATTTCCTATGGGGTCATGCCTTGCAGAGTTTAAGCAGGGTCTTGTTGGTTGAAGCTTCTCCACAATGTTCCCATCTCATGTGGACTCTCTGATGTGACTCTTTAATGGACTCCATAAGCCTCTGCACAGTCCCCATTACAGGCTTCACTTAGTATTTTTCCACAGTTTTTAGTATGTAACTCTCACCAATTGCTCTTAACATTCCCTTTTCAATTTGTGATCCATATTCATGCCATTATTCCTTTTTGCTCTAAGCAGGACTGGTTTTGCAATCAATGACAGCTTATTTCTTATCCATTTAAAAGCTTTACTATTTAGAGAAGAGCTTTCAAAACTTTCCCAATCACTACTCACAATTTTTAGTCTATGCATCTTTTTTTTTTCCAGTGGATATTTCTCTATGGGGTTTGCATCTTTTTAAGCGTCAGCTATAGCATTTTTTCTGGACTGGACCTCAATCAGTTTTGATGTAACAGGTTGCCTCTCATCATTACTTCTGGCATTAACTTTTTGCTAGTGATCAGTTCATCTCCACAGGCCAGTAAAGGATATGGATCTGACACAGCAGTCCCCTGCAAGGCTTTTTGAGTTACCAGATTTTCAACTTTATTTTTTTTTAATTCTAAGGGCATTTTGGTATTGACAGCATAAAACTCCCAGAATATGTCACTCAGGATAAAGTCGCTTGTGATAACATCTTTCTTTTTTTCTTTGCTCTACACATTATGGATAGGTGATTAGGGAACTCAACTTTCAGGTCTCTAGGGTGCTTTAAGTGATCTAATGCAACTGTTCCCCTCCTGTGCTATGCTGTTAAGGATCGATCCATAAGTATTCAGAGTCATTGGTTTCAGAGTCATCAGGGGCTCAGAAATGAATAATGCCACACTTGACAGCCCCGCTGTGCTCTCACTCCATCCATCCTTCTGAAATAGTTTTATAACTATTGATATAACATTCCAATCAAATGAATCTTGCCACCATGTTTCAGTAATACCAGCAAAGTCAGGTATATGCCCATATACGAGTATTTCCAATTTCTCTTGTTTAATTAATCAGCCTGACAGCTTTAGCAATTAAGAATTTTATATCTTTATGTTTCTTGATGCCTCGATTAATATTTGTTTTCAGCAACTTGATGTTTTTGCTGAATGAATGCTTTTCATTGCCCATTTCTCTTGCCCACTTTTACACTCATGTAGTGCCGTTTTCTCTGCCCTATCCTTGCCAGCTTGTCCTATAAAAGACTTGTTCACCTCCTACTCAGCTGGAGTAATCCAGCTACTGTGCCTACTGTTCACAAAACCAAACCCATCCATCTCAACAGGCCTCCATTCAGACCCAGTGTTCCTCCTTCATGCAACAGGAGGGCCTTGTAGAAGTTCAGCTGGATGCTGAAATCCTCCTTCTTCTTTCTACCTCTTGTTGACTCTGCTAGGACCACCAAAGCTACGGTGTTGGTGTCCACAACAATCAGTGTTCAGAAGACTTTTTAATTTTGCAGTTGCTCCTTAAGCATTACCATCTACTGCCCTCCTGTCCCTTGCTAAACATTGATATCACTCTTCTTAGAAAACCATTGCCATTGAAGAGCATCTTCCTTCTTCAGTGGTTTCAGGTCTCTCCTGGTGTTTTCTTCCCAACCCTATGGGTTGTGCTGAGCATCCAGCCCTGAACCTTCTACCTCAGTCCCCCAACAGTCTTCTGCATGACCCAGAGTATGAGTGTGGTAACCACACTGCTTTTCATTATGTGAAATCCCCTGTGTCCTGTGTGCCTGGTGGTATCAGGCTATGATCCATCCATCTGTCTGTCTGTCTTGACCAGCGAAGCAAGGCTGCCCACTGCTTTTGTGTGTGCTAGTTAAAAGTGATTTTAGCTACACAGTTGTGTGACTACAAAGGAACAAAGTAGCTGAACTTTCCTTATTTACACTGATTTTTTTTTCCTTAGAACTACCTTTTTATTTTTACAGGGAAAATGCTACTTTAGAATGAACAGGCACAAATTTCACTTTGAATAACATCAAAATTCACCATTCAGTATTTCCAAAATAAAATGCTTTTGAAATGTCAAAACATCGTTATGATGTTTTCACAGATGTCATTATTTTAAATCAAAACTATTTTTCTGGTGCGATTAGCTTTCTCAAATAAATTTGCTTCTGTTTCTCAGGAAACTTTCTCTTCCTTAAGAAACAAGAATCTTGGTTTTATATATGATCAGCCCTGCAAACCATAATTAATGTTCCTTCATTGGGATATCACAGAACTAAGCCTTGGACACTACCTGGAACCAATGCCCTCTGCAACCACTAGTACAAATTCCCATTTTGTGTTCCTGTTCCTTTGACTGAGAACATTTTTGGCAGATATTAATCAGCCATTTAATAAGTGTGGGAGTTACACTGAGCCCCTCTCTCTCCAAATAGCTAATGTATGTTTCTTCCTTTGTTTTTTTGCAGGTTCTGACCTTTCCCTGCAACTGTTGACAGCAGCTTCTGGGTCATATCGGGTGACAGGTCTGCACTCCAAAGAGACATACTTATTTTCTATAAGGCCAGTCTTTGGAGAGATGGAGGGACCAGAGACAACACTCATTGGGAATACAGGTATAAAGACTAGATGCTTAAGTTGCAGTTTCTCTTAGGTAACTGCTATTGTGATCTATTCCTTGACTTCCCTACCATTTTCATGCTTTGCAAGGTAGTATCCTAGCTAAAAAGGGTTTAGTGAACATGGTTTTTGATTGTCTCTTACAGAGGAACCTCACAGATATTCAGCTATGCCAGTCTCTCCTGTTACTTCAGCAAAAGAACCTGCTATGAGATCCCTCTCCACAGCTTTTAGCAGTGCAATAACCACCTCCCTTCCACCGAGCACCAATGCAACATTAAAACCAACCCCAGAAACTCTAATACCAACCACCATAGTGTCTGCACCACTGACTACTCTGCCTGGGCCAAGTGAGTGTGTATCCACGTGTGATTCAAGGACAGTGATCAAAACCACTAGGTCTCTGGACATCACAGTCTGCTCTCATCTCAGGAGCCAAAACTAGTTAGTCTTCATTTGCTGAGTATTAAATAACTATTTAGCTTGCTCAGCCAAATGAAGGCTGCAAGAGCAGGCCTGAATGTCGTTTAGAAGTATGTTTGGTGGGCTATTGTCAGGACTGGAGAAGTGTCTATGCTTTAGGCCAGCCCTCACCAAGGGAAGTGTCTACAAGGATGCTTAAACTAGAAGTTAATAAGTTGCTAGTGACAGTCTTTTTAAGGAGTGAGCTTCTGGAACAGTCCTCCTGTGGGAATTTGGGGAAGGAAAAGACCTATGTCCTTTCAAGATGGAATTTTTATCTGCTCATGTGAAAGAGTTATTTATGACATGGTGTGATGGGGGAGTGTTTAAATCTGGGATAAGGGAACTTCAAGATCAGTGTTCCTCTGTATGTTCCATCAAGGCTAAGTGGTAGGTGTTCCTCTGCTAGTGAGGCAGGAGATAGTACTTTCCCCTTAGTGATGATAGTCCTGAAAGCCAAGAAGTAATTATTAGACCCGCTCATGTGAAAGAGTTATTTATGACATAGTGTGATGGGGGAGTGTTTAAATCTGAGATAAGGGAATTTCAAGATCAGTATTCCTTTGGATGGTCCATCAAGGCTAAGTGGTAGGTGGATGTGGTGCTAGTGACGCAGGAGATAGTACCTTCCCCTCACTGATGACAGTCCTGAAAGCCAAGAAGGAATTATTAGACCTCTTATTGTCCTGGAAACTACCCATGAGCCAAAGCTCCTGAGGTTCCCCATGAGGATGAGCAATGTTGATGAAAGGGAAAACACAAAACCTGTGCAGCATAGATGGGAGAGGGTGCTGCCTACTCACTAACACTTGAGGACACAAGACATATTTGTGCTTGGGGTTGTTTCCTTGTGAGGAACACAGTGAAATGTGGTTCTGCTGTTCGACTCCATGACTTGAGGAAATCCTCTCTTCCCTCTGCAGTTTGTGGCAAGTTCAAAGCCGATATTGCGTTCCTGGTGGATGAGTCCTCAAGTATTGGCCAGAGCAATTTCAATAAAGTGAAAGACTTTCTCTTCCGGATCATATCCTATTTCCCTAAGATTGGGCCTGAAGGGGCACAGGCAAGAATTTATTACTTTCTTTCCCAAAAGTGTTTTCTATACATTTGTTCCCCTTTTGTTCATCCTTGCATAACAAAGAGTTTTCTAGCTCATGTTTTGTCATTCATAGAGGTGAAGTATCTTGCTGAAAGCCCTGTCAGACTTATATGGCCTATCAAAGACAAAAATAAGAATCTCCTAACTTACACCTTGGCTCCCAGCTCATTTGAGCTTATTTCCGTTTCTTGGTTATTTTTCCAAGACCAAGACATCAAGAGTAAAGCAAATCCTGAACCTGTTAAAATGCAGTGTTTCAGCCTGCCTAGGTTATGGAGGCCAGGTACGTGTCAGCATCCCGTTTCTGACTCAGTTGTGGGTGAAGCTATGGATATCCCACTCCAAGACCAAAAATCTCCCTTCAGGGCCCTATTTCTGCCTGTATCCAGACTGCTAATGGGAGGAGAGCCAGGTGGGTGCCCAGGTGGGAGATGCAGCACATTCCTTCAGCTGCTTTTTCTTGACAAGCAGAATCCAGACCATGCAGTGAAACACCTCAAGGGTAGCTGCAACCTGCAGAATTAACTGACAACCTGGCAAGGCGAATGGCAATGCTCAGTAGACATATTAGCAAAGATAATTTGTATTTAAGGATCCATTAGCCCATCTGATATCTGAACCACCCTCTTGAAATGGGGACTTACGTTGCTTTGTTTCAGTTGATTGAGAAATGAGGAGTCCCCTGCACTCTTCATTTGCAGATAATGTGCAAGATTTAAGCAGGTGATGACGTTGTCCTGGTTTAACAGATAATTCTGGTCAGATGAAGATACTTCAGTATAGTTGGCTATCCTATGAACTTCATCTTTTTTAGCCTGGCCTCTTCTTTGGCAGGTTGCTTTAGCACAGTACAGTGAGGAGCCCAGAGCTGTGTTCCACTTTGACCAGCACAAGGACCGCAACAGTGTTCTGAGAGCCGTCAAGGGACTGCGTTATGCTGGAGGCAACACAAAAACTGGTACGTGTGTGTCAACCCACACTTGTGCTGTAGACCTTCCTGGCTCAGGAATGAAGCTGAAGTTCAAGGATGCATTTGTCTGAGCATTTTGAAACCATTTGGCTATACGTGCTGTGAGTAGAAAGTTATGGCCCAAAGTTCTTAACCCTTTCAGTTTGAAGGTTTTTCACGATCTTTCAGAAGAAATTTAAAAACAGAAATTGAGTGTTTTGTGGGATTTTTTCCTAAAATATTAGGGAAATGTTTCAATTCTCCTGAATATATTTCTTTTTTTTTCTTCCCTTTCAAAGCTGTCTGCTGAACTCAACCTGAACCATTTCAGTCAACTCAATTCATTGTTGTCTCCCCTCAAAAAGTTTTGTCTTGCTGTAGGAACTACTTTCTATTTATAGGGCTACACTGAATGCCTCAATTTGCCAAGCTGTGGAGTGGAACCCCCAGTCCACAGCCCCTACCACCTGCAGAGCTAATATATTTAGGCAGGTCTCTCTACCTTTGCTCAGGTCGTGGTATAGCCTACATGCTAAAGGAGTTATTTCAGTCCTCCAGAGGCATGAGACCAGCTTCCCCTCATGTGTTGGTGCTTGTGACTGATGGGCGGTCCCAAGATGATGTGTTGCCACCAGCCAGAATAGCCCATACTTTAGGTAAGAATTGCCCTGTTGTGTTTCCCTAAGTTCTTGGTTGTCCTTCAAATTCAACCAAATTGAATTCCCAGGGTATAGTGAGTGGTATATTGAATGATTTGTGCACTTCAAATGTGTTTTTGCTTCTCTTCACTCCTTCATCTTTTCTATTTTCATTCCAAGCCAGAGTGTCTTGGTTTTGCTAGAATTCACACACGCTGGTTTAGGTGAGTTGTCTCTTAGCTGCTGGAATATGTATTACCACCAAGGAACATCAACAGGAGGAGTATGATAATGAGTTTGCAAACTCTGATCCCGAACATTTTTCCGTTAAGGAAGCCATGTGTTTCAGGGATCCACATCATTGCTGTGGGTGTCTCCGGAGCTGACCCCATTGAGCTGAACACCATCCTGCTGCAGCAGAACCTCCAGAACGTTTTCTACATCAGCACATTTGATGACTTCCCCCATATCATTCAAGAGCTGATAGAAGTCATTTGTTCTGATCTGCAGTCTCCAGGGGCCCAGACACTGCCTGAGGAGGTGAGCTGCTTCACAGAGCTTTGAATAAAAGTCATTTGGCTTTTACTGGCAGAGGTCATGCACAAGGGCAGTCACTTACTCTGAGCCACATTTCAGAGCAAGAAGGGCAAAATGTCAGGACATTGGGTCCAGTCCTGACCTCACTTACTGTTTAAATCCAGAAATGAAGAACAAAACCTTTGAAATCAAAGAAGTAAAATAGGGGAATATAGAATACAGTTCTGAAGATGTTGTTACATACGGCTAATGTGGGTGTAAAGCACTTGAACATATGTGATTTCAGTGACCTCTTCCAACTCTGATCCATGGATCACTGGTAAAATGACGAGCTTGTTTGCAGAGTATCTCAAACAGTGGTATTTTATAGCTATTTTGATTGAAAGGCTGTTGATATAAATGCACAAAGACCTCTTGATGTCTGCTGAGGGTTGATGGTGGTGTCCAGCCCCAGAATACAGAGGATCACTAATCTAACCCCAATTCCCTGCTGTAGGTTCCCAGCCACAAAGCAGACAAGCAATTGGCATTTGATAACACAGAGAGCAAGGTACTGGTCCCTGATCCGCCTTCAGCTGAACCATACGTCCAAAGAGGAGAGGAAACTTGTGGTCCCTGGTGTTTGAAGGTGAAATTTAGTTCACTGATGTCTGTTCTGTCCAGGTCAATTCTCACATCTACGCTTTATTCAGTGCACTTGTATCACCTTCAAGGTCTTTAACTTTGGAAGTTGTGTTCGTATTCGGGGAGATCATTCTAGGACCTGCCACTTCTACATGGGATATACAGCAGCCTCCTATGCTCTTGTCTAGAGAGCCAGTAGAGTACAGCTATTCCATGGATCCTCCATCGTATCTGCCAGCCCCACACAGGCAGCCTAGATGTCCTACAGCATTTCAGATAGCTTTAGATTCCAACATGTGAGCCACTGAACGGAGCCCTGAACTTCCTTACTGTAGAATTAAAACATTGGGAGGCAATTCTACCCACCTACCAAGCAGCAAGACATACGGAATGAAGAATAGTAGTGTCCACGTATCCTTAACTCATAAGAGGATGTGAGGACACATTTTTTTTGCCCATTCTAAGGGAAATTCAGTCTTTCCAAGTAGTTTCCTGGATTAGAGTCAGCTTTGGGAGGTATTCTGCATATCTGTAATTCCTTGGTGTGTCACTAGCTTCCTGGATGGCCTTGGATGCTTTTAGTGTGCACACAAAGTAAGCTTCCTTTCAGCTTGATCCTTACGCTTCCTTTCAGCGTGATTCCCGGGAGTTCAGCTGGGCGGTGCAACCGGAGAGACAGCTAGTCTTCGTGCCCCACGTTGGGCGCCATTTGTTGCACCTTGTGAAGAAACGGACTCAGTCTGGGGTGCAGAGTGAGACAACTTTATTTCCAAACCGACTTCTTTTTATACTTTCTTAACACAAGTGTTGCAAAGCGCACAACCAATCAGCATCTGGCCACCTGCGCGGTTGTCTGGCTTTGTTTCTTTTCTTCTGGCAAGACACGTCGCACACGAGGCAGGGGGAGGTGTTCCTCAGTCCTCGTCTTTCTCGGCTCTGTCCCCCATCTGCTGCAAAGACTGACACCCTTGTGGTTAACTATCTGCTAACAAGGTACTATTGTCTTTGAACAAGCCTCCACATCTTTGGTTTGGGTTTATTTGTTGTCCTATGGTGGGTCATAATTCCCTAAACATTTGTTCAATTTTCTTTTTGCTTTCAAGGACTTAAGAGTCTCACTGGCTCGTGGAGGTTATGACCCATACAGCTTTACTACCAAAGGAGAGAAAGGAGAGAGGGTGAGTCTGTTCACCTCAACCAATCACTTGTTAATTTACAATTAAAAAAAATATATATTAGCAAGGTAGAGATCTATCCAAGAATCTTAGAGCTTATAAAACTTGTCTGCATGTGAAAAATCCGGTATTTCTACTTTTCCTCCAGAAAAAGCCTAAAACCAAACGATACAGGTTTAGTCTTCTGCATGAGATGGAAAATTGCACTGTACAGGAATTTAGGACTCTGTGCAGCAACACACAAAAGTAAGGTTGCCCAAAGCTGTTCAGGTCTGGAGCAGTAACTCACAAACTCTTGCTTTCCATATTCTTAGGGCCTACCTGGGAAGGATGGTATTCCTGGGCTGCCAGGCAGACCAGGACGGACAGGTCCTCCTGGTCCCCCTGGGCTCAAGGTATATATCTGCTTTAACAAACACTGTAAAAAATGGCATGGAACAGAGAAGTGGACATGGCTCTGAAATCTTTCTTTCTCCTGGTTTGTAGGGTCTCCCTGGCATCCAGGGTGATATGGTGAGTATTTGGAATGCAGCAAAGATCCCCCACAAAGTCTGTTGGCTGTTTTTCCAAGATCTGCCTCTCCTGCCAGCCAGGACTCTCACCACTAGCTGTGAACTTGACTCAGTACCAGAACTGTTGTCCAGGTTTCCTTCTGTTCAGAAACCTGGAGCATAATGCAACACACCACTGGCATATTCCTAGCCAAGTAGCCTATACTGAATGGAAAAAGGAAAAAAAAAGGAAAAAAAAAAAAAGGAAAAAAAGGAAAAAAAAAAGAACTGCAAACTCTGCCTGCATTTATATATTAGTCTAGCCCCAGTCCATTATACACTTCATCACCAGTAGCATCATTTGCTCACTGACATGCCATACACTAATTAAGCTTCTGACAGTTTCACAAAGCTTTTCATGCCATAGCTTGGAAAGCACTCATCTAGCTAACCCAGCTAAACCTCTTGTTTTCACTAGAAGTACCCCCATACTGTGGATTTTACTGGAGACAGTATGGCTTTACACACTAGATCAGTGGTCAGCTGTGAAAATGTTCCTCACCTACTTAAACCAGCTCTCTGGTAATAGACATTTGTGTTTGACAAGGTAAATCACCCTCTAGACCCTGAGGACTTTTAAGAAGGGCTCTCAGGTGGAGACACAACATTTGAATGTCATAATCCTCAGCTGAACCCCCATCCTTTGGGCTCCATTCAGTTGCTTCAAAAGGGTCCTCAGATGTCACTTGGAATGTCCTGTTATCTCATCTAAACTCCAGCTTATACTATAAAACAGTATAGATCTTCTGTAAACCCTGTGTTGTGTCTACCAGTCCAGCATCTTCCATACTTGAGGATATCTCAGACATCCCTGGACATCTCTTACTTGCATCCGTCACGAGGGAGGGATTTATCACACATTGTTACATGGGTGACACCTGCATGAGTACATCAGTGTTGGGACCAAAATCAGTTAGTTATTTAAAGAAAGCTATTTGCATAACTGCTTAACAGTGAATGACATATTTTTACAGGTAGGTCTGTAACTTGAACGTTTCACAACAGTGGTATTACAGGCGCTTTGTTGTTTAGTGGTGCATGATCTATTTTTAATTCCAGGGATCTCCTGGCTATCCAGGACCAGCGGGGCCAAAAGGAGACAGAGTGAGTTGCATTCCTGGGTTTCATTGGGGAAAAGCCATCGTAATGCTCTCGCCTCTTATTTCCAAGTGCTTGCACAGCAGCCACTGCTGAATGTGAACTTCTGAGCTGTATGTTACTAGCCCTGTACAGCTATCAGCCCTGGACGAGTCTTTCTTCAGTTTTGCTAGGAGGCATCTTAAGTTTTCGTGGAGAAAACTGGCCAGTCCCTATCTCAGAGCCTTGGCACAACTCACTTGGTTATTTGCACAAGGAGGTAGCGCTCTGTTGGGTCATTCTTCATTTTAAGAGCTGCTGCTGTTAACAAGCCTGTTTGTACACATTTAGGATGGAGAAAGGCACGGTTTCATGATCTGATATGGGCTTCCCAGGAGAAGTTGTCCTATCCTGTCATTTTTGTGTGGCTGTTTTTGGTACCTCCACAACAGACATGCAGCAAACAGGTGGTTTGGGTTTGCAGCACAGGGAGGCTCCTGCTTTGGACAGGTTGTTTGTTCTCAAAGTTCTCTGATCCAGCAACTGCACCTAAGTCATGAACTAACTAAGTCATGAAATCAACTAAGTCAACTAAGTCATGAAACTACCTCTTGGTGCTTGGACCTCCCAACATAGCTGAGCATGGGCTCTTCTTTCCCATGCAGGGTGAACCAGGCTATGTCTTTGGTGGAGTGGAGGTGATTCCTGGTCAGAACGGGCAACCTGGTCCTCCTGTGAGTATCGTACCCCAGGAGTGATGGACCTTCGGCCTGCTCAACGTGTGTGGAGCAGAGCAGTGAAAGGGCAATAAGAGAGCATGACCCTCTCTCTCCTGGTTTTTGTTGTTTCAGGGACAGAAAGGGCAGCCAGGGGTTCCTGGGGTAGCAGGACCACCAGGTTTACCGGGGCCACGGGGACCACCAGGCATGTCCATCAAGGTGAGTGAGGTTATTTGCAGCCCCAGCAAGTGGGGCACCAAATTCCTGCAAATTTGTTTCCTACCATGAGGGCCCAGCTGTTCAACCACAACTCAAAATGTCAGCAGAAATTAATGATGGAATTTGAAAAAGTTACCATCAGGCTTGTCTGATGTGGGTCACATTCAGTGATTACTAAAATTTTTCCAGCTTTGGGTCTCTATGGGTTGTCAGCACCTAGATTGAAATATCCAGAATCACTTTAAAAGAATGGATTTGTGCTTTTTCACCAAGTGTCACCAGGCAGAGATCAAAGGTCCTAAACTCCCCTCCTCTTCCCTAAGGGGAGTTTGGATATCAGATTTCACAGGTTGAGGAGTCTGGAGTGTGAGAGATAGCAGACACTTCCACCAAAGCTCTGCTTTAGCCTGAAGGGTAGAGGATTTTGGTCTCTGGAAGAGCTTTAGCTGGAACTAAATTTAGAAAGAAACCCCTCCTTTTTGCTGTCATTTGGTAGGAAATGACAGAGGGAAAAGCCCAAGGACTGCAGCCTCATGCATGTATGCAGGGATGCTTGCAAGCTTCTGAACCTAAAGGTGCTTGCTGCTGTTGGGCATCTTCAAGGAGGAAAGTGGGGAAAGACTGTATGAGGATCTGCTTCTCCTTGCTCCAAGGCTCTATGGCAATGCTGTGTCCTTTGCATTTCAGGGTGAACCAGGGAATTTGGGTGTCAGGGTGAGTACCTGGACGTGGTGACAAGCCTGGTTTTTTATTCCTAAGGTGCCCAGTAGTCTCTGGTTTGGGTCCTTGCCAGGTGCCCCTTGCAGACCGCGGTGCTGGGACACGTGGTAAGACTGTCCTGTGCTTCATGCAGGGTCCTCGTGGCAGGAATGGTCTCAAGGGCGACAAAGGAGGTGTGGGAGAGCCGGTGAGTTATCTGAAGCCCAAGGAGAGCCACTGTTACTGGTGGGAAAACACCGTTGACCTTGGGACGCCAGCTGCCAAGGAGGGTGGTCATGCAGGGATGTGTCTATTGACATCTCTCATCAGCCACCACCTTGGGATGCTTCACTGCTGACAAGCCCTTCCTGCTGCATCTGGCAGATTAAGCAGGGCCAATTAGGCATTTCTCACTTTGTCAGCTCCATCCTGCTGACCTGTCATTCAAGAGTTATCAAAGGGAAATGTCAGAGACTCAGCAAAGACATGCGATAGCAGTCGTTCGTTTTGCAAAAATCAAGCCCATGCTCTTCCTCGGAGCACAGAGCAAAATGACTGCGGGAAGAGCATCCATCTCCACACTCCCAGCTGCAATATACCCCCTGGTTTAGTCAATCATTTTGGCAGATGATAGCAAGTGCTGCCTGAGGAAGGCTGCTCCAAAGAGCCATGCCTTAGCCTGGCTTTTTATGAAATATGTCTTTCTGAGATAGTCATTTTCCTTGAGCTCAGTTAGATGATGAGTAGAGTCCTGCTTCCTTCTCCTATCTCAGGAGGTGCGTGGAAGAATTAGCACAGGTCCAGAGGCGGGCAAGAAGGCAGATTGAAAGTATGGGACATTAAATGGACCAAGATGGGGTGGCCAAACCAGACAAAACAAGATAGATCTTCACAGAAGGAATTCCACAAGGATGCTTTGGGTATAAGAGGTTTGAGTCCAAAGGAAGTTGAGAAAGAAAAAGAAATGCATTGATGGCTGCTAAGGATAAAGAAATCATATCTGGTTCAGGAAGTTCCTGAATTAGAAATAGTTCAAGCCTGTGATGTTATGCAAGAATTATGTACATGTCCTGTTCTTGTGTCCTTCCCAAGGTGCCTAATACGGTCTACCATCAGAGACAGGTACTTTCATGTTGTGTTCACGATGCTGCAGAGCTATATCCAGAGCTATATCCTTATTTAGGATTTTAGTTTCAACTTCAGGAGTACACCCCATCATAGCCCTAAAGAGTACTGGAGAAGGCACCCACTTCCAAACCAGCATGGGCACCCAGCTTCTGTATTTCCATCAAACAAACAAACATATCTTTACTTTATTATCCCAAGTAAGACCAGTGTTCCATAGCCTCTTTGGGAGTGAAAACTCAACTTGGGAACACATGATGATCTCTAGAAATCCCCAGTTGCAAAGGAACTGGTAAGATGGGCCCATCAGGATATACAATTTTCTGCTTGTGTTTCTGCACACTTAAAAGTAAACATTGAAGTTCGATCATTAACAAACAGGTGGGAAGGAAAAGATGTGATGAGGTCTCTTTCTTTGCAGGGGAAGCCTGGCTTGCCAGGCCCCGTGGGGCTAGATGGTGTTCCTGGACTGCCTGGACCAAGAGGAGAAAAGGTCATTACACATATCAGATGCTTGCAGGATCCATCAGTCCAAGGAGGGAGCTGATAATATCTGAGATGAAGTATCAGTAGGATAGATTCAGTGCAAATAGAGAGATGCAGAGATTTTTCCCCCATTCTACTGTGCTCCCTGCTCATACAGATGCTTTCTCCTACATGCTGCCTGTCCTCTGGATGGGGCTGCTTCTCTCATCCCCCCATCCTACTTCAATGGCTGAAAACACACAGGCCCTTTCTTTACTGCTCCCTCCTCCAAGTTATTTGCACCTTGCTTGAAAGTTACTGGCTAAGCATATTGCTTTGCAAATGGCCACAGAACAGATTTCTCCAGCTTTGCAGGACAGTTAGGAGCAGAGCTATAATGCCAGTGGTGGGGTGGGACATTCCCTACTCTACAATTTTTGTGCTTTCCTCCTGGCATGGGGTCTGCTTTTCCAAGTGCAATGCTGTGCTTATCTTGCAGGGGCTGGCAGGGATGTTTGCTGACTTGAAGGGAGAAGAAGGACAACAGGTAGGTTGGCATTTTTTCAGCAAGTTTTGCAGCAAAAGACCCCCAGGTGGGCTCAATGTTTCTTCAATCTCCTCCAGTGCCCCTTCTCTAGGTTTTCCTCGGAGGATGTGCGTCCTGTGGTTACAAATGGGAAGGGAGAGAGGAGGGAAGACTTTGGGTCTTGAAGTCTGAGCTTTTGCTCTTCTTTCTGTTTTGTAGGGGGTAATGGGTCCTCCAGGAGTGCCAGGACCAAAGGTGGGTACTGGAAGATATTTACGCTGTACGTGAGTCTCTGTGCTACTAGGTGCCACGGACAGCATCTAGCTCTAATGATCATCTCAGGCTGCAGGAACGTGACCTCTTTACTCAAAAACAGTCAGTCTCAGCAGTCGTTGAACTGGGGAACTTGTTGCTGCAGGATGTTGCAGAGACCTGGAATGATAGCAAGATGCAGCATTTTAATAAGTTAATAAATGACATTTTTGTGGCTGGTAAGGCTCTGCAGAGCTGCAGCAGCTCCGAGCAGATGTGTTTTGGAAGGATTATGGAACCTCATGCACCAGGGCTTGGACTCACCTCTGATGCTATTTGGGATGAGGAGTGAAAATTCGAGGAGCAGATTATCTCATGCCTTACCAGCACCATCCTCTGAAACATCTGAGCACAGGTTTATTCCCACCTCAGCACTGTCCTGGTTTGGCTATGAGAAGAGCAACAGTTTAGGACCGGGTTATATAGTTCTTTACATGCTCCTTCTCAACATAACTCAAGATATACTCTCTGAATTACTGTTAAAGGCCAAATGCATCCATATGCACCACTGATTTATTTCATTTCTACTAAACTTCAAAAATATTAATAATGACCCAGAAAAGAAACTATCTTCACACTTCTAGAAGAGGGGGAGAATGACAGAAAGAAGGAAAAAAATTCATTCAGCCTGAAAACTAAGTATTTTGCTCCCCTTTGCAGTGGTGCTATTTTATTTAATGTAAGGAAAGAGGATTTCAAATCCCATTGAGCTCTTTGCCAGTCAGAACAGCCAGTTTGCTGCTCATGTCTTGCTCCTTGCAAGAGTCACAACCTCCCTGAGGTGTCCAGTCCTGGTTTGGTGCACATCAAAGTGGGTTTGTGGAATTCCATGGGCTCTCTTGGAGAAGGACTGAAGCCTGGCAGGGTGCTCAGGGTCGAGGTAGCTGCTGATGTTGGTAAGGAGCTTTCTGAGGTGACTTCCCAGGATGCAGGAGGTGATCACAGCTGCTCTCTCTCATTCAGTGGTGGCCACTGATAAGACTAGAGGAAATGGCGGGAAACTGAAGCACCAAAAGTTCCACAGGAACTTAAGGAAAAATTTCTTAATGGTGAGGGTGCCAGAGCACTGGAACAGGCTGCCCAGAGAGGTTGTGGAGTCTCCTTCTCTGGAGATCTTCAAAACCCGCTTGGACGCATTGCTGTGCCACGTGCTCTAGGTGACCCTGCGTGTGCAGGGGGTTGGACTAGATGATCTCTAGAGGTCCCTTCCAACCCTAAGCATTCTGTGATTCTATGATTCTATGATTCTATGATTCTATGATTTAGGGTGAGCTAGGACCACCCGGGGAAGGAGGATCAATTAGCCCAAGGGTACGGCTCAAACTGAATGAAACCAGGAAGGCTTAAAAAAAACCCTGTAAATATAGACACAGGCAGGTGTACATAGAGTAACTGGGTCTGGGTTTGCATCTCACCTGGCTGTTCTTGGTTATGTTCAACCTCTGAGCTCAGACAGGACCCAGCTCTCACCTCCTCACCTGTCCTTTGCCTATGCTGTAAACTCCTAAGCCTTTTCCAAGAGATCATCCCATCTTAACATCTCAAGCTTCCTTGAAAGAAACAGTCTGATCAAGCTCAGGACAGTCCATACCTGTGTGTATATACAGACATGTGCGTATATATTTTAAAAACACCTATATATGTCCAAATAACTATAGATGAACTAGTTACAAAATAATTATATAATATATAACTACATTGTATTGTATGATACATGTGTTTTCATATTGTATGTTATATCTGAAATACAAATAATATGATCATACAAAATGTTCTAACATATTATAGGTATTATATAAATATACATTTATACTGGATACAGATGCATGCATTGTATATATAATACATTATATACTGTATATGATACATGAATAACAATATCTGTTTATTTATTTACTTATTTGCTTTCCCCCTTCCCTCATACTCTCCCATGAAGGGACCCTTCTTCTGCAGAGCATGGGGCATTTGTGCCTTCAGCTCCAAGTGTTTTTGCCAGTGGAGCCTTGTCCTCACTAAAGCATCTTCTGTTTTCCAGGGTAACAGAGGACAAGTTGGAGTTAAAGGGGAAAAGGTGAGAACGGGAAGCACGGGAGCGCAGAGCAGGAGAGAACACGGGCCTGGCTCTGCCCTTCATTATAGGGAATTAGGCTGTCTGTGTTCCTCAAGTCAGAGCGACAGGTTCAAGGCCTATCCTATCTGATAGAAATCAGATCCTATCTGGTTTAATTCCTGTTCTATTTGCTAGGAAGGGAGCATGGACCCTCAGTATCGAGTGTGAACCCTAAGCCAGGCAATGCCAGCAGCTGGTTTGGATACTCTGCCTACCTCATTGTGATGGTGGAGGGATGTCCAGGGTCTGGTAGTATTTGATCAGTCTTAGTTGCCTTGATTTTACATACTGAGATAGGTGCTTCAGGACCTGTTGGCATGTAGAGACCAAGGGTTGAAGCACTGACCTGGCTTGGTAGCTCCCATGCATCTCAAGGCTGTCTTCACTTCTCATGCTTGCGAGGAGAGCAAGGAGAAGGGAGACAAAAGGGCCTCGAAGTATTAGCCTGGCTTGGTAGCTCCCATGCATCTCATGACTGTCTTCACTTCTTCTCATGCTTGCGAGGGGAGCAAGGAGAGGGGAGACAAAAGGGCTTCAAAGTATTACTGGAAGTTATTTTGCAAGTGGCCTGCAGAGTTGCCCTGCAAGTAGTGGAAGGAGCCATTGAGTCCTCACTCTGGGTAGGAGAAGAGCAGGGCATGTTGCCACATTCTGCTTGGCTGTTGCTAGAAGGCTCAAGTAGGCTCAGCCCAAGAGTCCACCACTTTTCCTTCCTCTCAGGCCCATCTTTGATGGTTTATCTTGGGCAAAGCATTAGATCTACCACTCTGTGCTTAGTCTCCTGACAGATGGCAGCTAAGCTAGAGATCTCTAGCCTAGAGATCTAGAAATCTGTATCTAGATGTGGCAGGCCCATCTTTGATGGTTTATCTTGGTCAAAGAGTTAAATCTGCCACTCTGTGCTTAGTTTCCTGGCAGACAGCAGCTAGGCTAGAGAGATCTCTAGCCTAGAGATCTAGAGATCTGTATCTAGATGTGAGGATTCCTGTCTCACACAAGAGCAGGCTCACAGGGCTGTCTCATAGTCAGCAAAAACATGGACTGAAGAGCTGCTTTTTTCCTTATAGCAAGCTGGCAGCCTTTCATTACAGCAGGGACATAGCACAGACAAAAAATGCTGGTAGAAATTATTTTTCAATGTCTTACAGGGACTCCCAGGACCTCCGGGGCAGAAGGGAGACCAAGTAAGTCAATCAGTAAAAGCAATGTGTGCCACCAGCTTGGGTGCAGGTGTCCAGACTGGGCAGAACCAAACTTTTGTGTGATCATTGGGTTCCTGCAAGTGCAGCTGCATATGTGTGCATGGGATTTTGCAGAGAAGAAACCAGCAGGAAGTCACTTGAGATTTCCACCTTTCCCATGAAACAACAAGCAGTTAGTTTGCAGGTTCCATTGATCAAACTATAAAGGAGAGTCTGCAAATTTTATTCTTCCATCTGGTTTCAAGTGATATCAGTCAAATAGTCAAAGGAATACTTTTACCTCAAGCACCCTGCATCGCCTCTCTAGTTTGCTCATGCTTCTGAGTTGAGTATTCATTTGGTTTAAGGAATGGGTGGCAAAGAGCAAGGAACTGAAATTTTTAATTGCCTAGATTGCACATTTTATTTCCTCTTGTCTTGCAGGGAAACCCAGGATTTCCAGGTGCTCCAGCTACAGGGGTAATTATGACTGGACTACAGCCCTCCTGTCACCTTCCCTATATACAGGGTCAAGGACAGCAAAGCACAAAGCTGTCAGAACAGAACAGAAGTTCTTCATCTGTTCCAAGTCCACAGCAGTCATCTGCCAACTACCCCTTGCATGAGAGTGATCTTCCAGTCCCATCCCTAGATCAAGCTGGTGGGATTTCACAGATTTCGCTGGGTTTATGGTGTGTCTTGTAGCTCTTCCTGTTATTTTATGATCCAGTGCAGCTGTCGGGTTTCCTATTCCATAACAAGGTTGAGATTTTCTTGCTTTAGAACAGGGTGATATGAATCCTTGTTTGGAAGGGTAGTCATTTTCCAACAAAAATAGAGGTCTTCTGTCATTTTGTTTTGTCCTCAGGTTTTGGGACCTCCAGGCAAGAAAGGTGTCAGGGTAAGTCCATTAATTAGCACTACTTGAAACTTAAATGAAGTCTTTGCAGAATGAGAGCTTTGTAGAAGTCAGGGCTGGACAACCTTTCACTACCTTAGTCATGTAAGTCTAATGAGAGATTGAAGAGAAGACAGATTGGAGAAGCAGCAATTATCCTGGCCTTCTGATATTTATTCTGCTTTTATTAACAGGAAAATCACAAACGCAATTCACCCCTTCTCCCCATTCCCAAATGTTAACTGAAACACAGGGCAGTTGTGTGTTCTTTTTTCCTGTTATTTTCTATGTAATCCCGAGCAATGGGGAAATCTGGGGGTTCCAGGCGCTGATTTTAGAAGCTAGAGATCACTGAAGCATGGCTGCAGCCCACTCATAGAAGTGACTTAAAGTCCGACAGTAGCAGAGGTTGGAAGGGACTTCTGGAGTGAAGTCTGCTCAAAACTGGGCCAGCTTCAAAGCTGCATCAGGCTGCCCCAGGGCTTTGTGTAGTCACCTTATGAGCATCTCCATGGATGGAGATTTCCCCACCTCTCTGGGCCCCTGTCACAACATCTGACTCACTTTACTAGAGGAAATTGAGTTTTTCTTAGATCATTGATATCTCTGAGACAAAGTTGTTCCCTGGCTGCGTTGTTCATATTGGACATCTTTATAGCATGATTGATATAGTTCACTTTTATAGAGGCTTTGTGATGCTACCTGGCCTGCAGTAATTTTTCATTAATTCACTTAGCTTTTTTGCCTTCTGCTCTTTTAACTACTGGCATTCAGGACAAGGATTTATTTACATCCTTTCCTCTGGGCTCAGATGTTTGCAGTTCACTTCTGTCATTTTCTAAGGTCACTTCTGACCAGACAAGCATCCACTCGTGACTTGCATCTTCCCTCATGCAATTTGCCAGCACGGCCAGTGCCTCCAAGCATTCTGCACTGGGGAACAGTAGGAATGGGGCTGGGGTGAGCAGAGACCTCTGTGAGAGCCTCCCTTTGTCAGTCTGATTCTCCAGACTGCTTCATACTGGTTATCAGAAACTTGTCTCTTCTTCTAGGCTGGCTGCATAAAGAAAAGCTACAATATAAATTTCAGGATGGATGGTTAGGGAGATTTCTCAAGGGGACAGTTTTCAGAATGGATTGAAAATGCAAAATGCAGATCTAGAGAGCTATGTGAACAGGGCTTGACCTCTCTGCATGATATTATTAGCTCTGGGGTTGTCTGTATTCACAGGGAGAGCCTGGACCAACAGGAGCCCAAGGACCACAAGGAAACAAAGGGCAACAAGGAAACAAAGGAGAAAAGGTAACGCACTTGCTTTTCTCAGCATGTCCTTTATGGGTAGGAGGTTATTTTTGTTCATGTCCACCAAGGAAGCTCTGAGGTAGACTGGCTTCATTCCTAAGTCATGTTATCAAGGAGCATCCTCGTTCTGCGATCCAAGTGGGGACTTGTGGTCACATGGAGAAATCAAAGGCTTCTTGAAGGGATGTCAGTGAGAAGTGCTGAGGTGCTAATGCTCAGCTTACTCTACTGCCTGCCATTGATGAAAATACCTACAATCTGCTCCATGCTTTCCTGCTAGCTTCAGACATGGAGATTTATGCCTTCAGCTTTGAAGCTACTCCAGGAACACGCTATATCCGCCCCATACATCTTGCTCAGTGCAAAACACAGTGCTGGTAACTACTTCACATCTACTATGCCATGGGTGGAAAGCAGAGTGGCTCTTGTAGATTTGCAAAGTGGTGCCCACTAGCGAGGTGGGGACCCAGAGCATGGTGCATGAAAGCCTTCCAGAGTGAGTTAACAAGTGGAGCAGGGTCGTGCCCCTGCAGCTTGTGCAAATCAATGGAAGAATTGCTTCCAAGATATGCAGAACAAGCTGGCAGATGAGGGCAATATGGGGCTTAGCTTTGGCTTTAGCTCTGTCATACTTAAGGGTTCAGGGAGGAAAAGATTGTCAGGTGTTGCGTTGAGACATGCATTGTTGTTTTTCCCAGGGAAGTCCAGGTTTTGGTATTCCTGGACAGCCTGGGCTGAAAGGAGACCCGGGTGACAGGGTAAGTGTGGCAACATGCTGGGCATGGAAAGGGGAGGGCAAAGAAGGCAGATAGGGATGCTCAGGGCCAAAATCTAAGGACCAGGAAGGGACTACCCTATAATGCTGAGAGATGATCCCTTGTGAGTCTGGAAGAAAGCCTTGCAAGTCAACGCTCAACTTGTAACTGTGAACAGCAGAGCCAATGAAGCCCCGTTTCCAGTGGCTTTGTGCCTTGAATGTGAACTGGACCTTTATCTTCTTGACTTTTCTTTCTAAGAAGGTGCAATCTTTTGGTGGCTTTCATATGAGTTCCTTGATGTCTGAGTGTTGAGCTAATGTTTGGTGCTCCCTTCTGTGCCAGTGTTAATCGTGTCTTTCACTTTAATCCAGAAAAATCTTGCACAATATGACATCTTTGAGATTCCCCACTCCTCTGTCAAGCTTAATCATAAAACTATGAGTGATTTCAAAAGCAAGGAAACCACTGGGGAGAAAAATGCATCCAAACTGAACGTACTTACAGGAGCACATCTTATAGGACACCAAATGCTCTCCCCTCCTCTGCATCATACTACAGTGTTTTGGTTTCTAATACCTACAACCAAAGAGCAGCATTGCAGCCATGAGTCTGATATTTACAGCCTTTAGACAGGACAGAGAACCCTCATCTGAAATGATTTTGCCTCTATTGTTCTTGCATGAGACTAATGGTTTGTATTTCTGCAGGGAAACGTAGGTTTGTCTGGCAAATCTGGTCAAAAGGTGAGAACATGCGGTGATTGCAGTGTATAAAGCAATGTCACAAAAATGCTGTGCCAATGAGAGTTTTGCAGTGTAAAGAGCATTATCTTTGCTTGCAGTGTATAAAGCAATGTCACAAAAAAAAATGCTATGCCAATGAGAGTTTTGCGGTGTAAAGAGCATTATCTTTGCCATGAGGTAGTGTTAAAATATGGGAAAGGATCAAAAGCTGAAAGGTCTGAAGAAATCCTGCTTTGCTGGAGTCTGTGTGTGATGTGCCAGTGTCCTGCACATGGTTATACCAAAGGCTAAAGATGCCTCTTTGTACTGTACTTTTGTTTAACTCTGGGGCATCTACAGAGACTGTTTAGACTTGAATTTTCAATGGTGCATGGAAGTCTAGAGAATGCCTGTGCACACCTGAGTCATTTTGGAGAAATGATGCCTTAGAAAATTCTGCAAACTCTGGTTTCCAGGATTCCTCCTAGCAAATTATTCAGAAGTGGCCAAAAAAGAAACACAGAAAACATC
>NW_010578856.1:51266-79921 GCF_000705375.1 Tinamus guttatus | reverse complement strand
GCTTGCCAAGAAGTTATGGTAAGAAACATACTTTGAAGCTATGGATTTCAGTATGCAATGAAAATTGCATAGAGTAGTGTGTGGTAAGAGAAGGGAGGCAAATTGTATGTTTACCAGACAATGCATTTCAACTTCTTGTAAAAATCCAATGATGGAATGTTGTCTTTGCATCCATCCGTCCTTTGTTATCAGCTTCTCCACACATCTGTAACATATTACAACAGCTGCTGGATTTCCTAGTGAAAATCTCTAACAAGTACTGCAGTACTATTAGCAGTCATTGCAGTCTTTGCGTTCAACAACATTTCAGTATTATTCTTCCTAAACATAGATAGTATCACTTCCATAGTTAGTATCACTTCCTAAACATAGACAGTACCACTGACTTTTGCAGTAATAGTATGATATTTTCAGATGTACATTTATACAGTTAAATAAAATAATTCAGAAAATGTTCAGGTTTGGACTGTTGTTTTTTGAAGCAGCATTCACATGCATATCAGATATACTGGTCATTGGCTCAGAGCAGACAGTGCATTTTGGCTTTAATTTTTTTTAATGCACTATTCAGAGGATTATCTCTCTACCCATACAATTTCACACAAGAGATGTGTAACTTCACAATATTTAGACATACTAAAATTTATACTGATATTTTAAGGGTTCAAATTTTTGCCAGAAGATTGTCCATGGAACCAGTCTCCCTCACTGATAGGATTTTATGCACATACTTCAGGATCATCATAATAAGGTGTTGCTATACAGTACAAGACTAAATATGATATGAGAGGAAGATAGAGTTAATTCCTCGTTGACTCAAGTAGAAACTGGCAGATACACATTGTTTGCAGAACTGAAATATGAAAATATTTTTTAATGGTTAGGGGAAATGAAAATTTCAGGAAAAAAATATATATCAGTTATATATCAGTGAAACCTAATGGGAAGCATCACCGCAAACTAATATCGTCCATCTCTAAAAAACATTTTAAAATGTAAATAATACTATCATCATTCTTTCATTATGGGTCTCCCTGTGAACTTCTGCTAATTGCTAAACCTAACTGTGATTTACTGCACTTTTGTATGTTTAATTCAAGTTTATTGTACAGTCTTTTCTGTCTTAACAGTATCAGTTATATTTAGCATCTTTTTCTTTTATACATACATTCCATTGCTTGTGAATCAATGACGCAAGAAACTAGCTTCTGAATATTTTCTTTAAGTAATCTAATTCTTCAGCATTGTAGATATTAGTAATGACTCATTTTAATGCATAATTATTGCTTTACAAAGCAATATATTACAGTCAGCAGAGAGTGTTCAGCCAGCCAACTTAGTGGATTGGCTAAA
The DNA here is from genome assembly GCF_000705375.1 of Tinamus guttatus. The sequence continues at coordinate 78,568 of NW_010578856.1, read as the reverse complement.
TGACTAAAAAGGAGTTAGCCTTTTTGCATATTTTCAAAATACAAAGCTTGCAAATTAAATAAAGGATTAAGTGATCTTTACAGCCTTCCCATTTTTAAATGGTAAAGTAATGAAGGAACATATTTCATAATGAATAGTGACATTGTGGTGGTGTGTTTTGCCTGCATAGTTTTATCTTGACCAATTCTTTCGCTTTGCCAGTATTAGAATAATTTGTTAGTTAGTACAGAAAACAATTTGTTTTAGAAAATATTTTCAAGCTTTTTAGACATTCTGACTGGATCAAAGTGTGCCTTAATGCATTGTTACTTGTCTCCTGTACAGCTTTTCAGCAGTAGCTCAGAAAGCACTTTATACGTGAAGAAAATGACTGCAAGGTGATTTCCCTAAAGACATTTAGTGAGACACTGACACTACTTAGAGTAGCCCCCAAGTTTGCTGAAACTCATTCCCATGCTTCCCTGACTGCTAGGAATTTTGCAGAGATATTCAACTGATTTTGATTAAAAAGGATATGTACATTTAAAATAAATTGCAACATCTTTGTATAATGAAAGTGATTCTTCTTTGTCAGCCCAGCAAAATTATTAAGTGAAAGCTGGGCTGTGTATTTTAAAGCTATTAGAAACATCACAAGTGGCTGCAGACTACTAAGATATGCATTGTACGTGAACCTGACCATAACATCTTGGTTCATGCCTTTGAAAGCCATGAGCCTATTACCTTAACTCCCTCCAGTCTTTATCTTAAAGTACAATTTAGAATTTGGGAAATGACTGCCTCAGTGGTTGTATTTGTGCTTTTAAGTCAGCTCACATCTCGTTGGTATGTTTAAAACATTTTCTCTGTAATTTCTTGCATTCGTTTCCCTTTCACTAATACTTGAGATAAAAAGTCTCATATCTCCTCCAGTCTTTAATACACATATTTTTACTACTACTGTCAAGATTCTTGCTTCAGCTCACATACATTTGTTTTTACAAATTTGCAATTTTGCACTGACAGCATTGTAACTACCCTATTTTCCCTGATTCTAAAAGATTAGATAAAACAAAAAAAAGACAATGGGCAAGCAAGACAAAGAAGCCTCACCAACCTCTTAGTAAAAACATCTGTTCCAAAAAGTGGCCAAAGCTCTGTTTTCCACAATTTTGCAAACACTCAAATTATAGAATGAAAGTATTTCGTTCAAGCCCAACACTCTTTGATTATCTTGGTGTCGTGATCACTGCAGGAGAGTATTTCGTTCAAGCCCAACACTCTTTTCTTTGATTATCTTGGTGTCGTGATCGCTGCAGGAAGTCAGCTGTAGACATTGTACAAATGGGCAACATGATGTAGATACCCAGCTGAGTTATGTTCTGTATGTACTTAAGAGTCCCTTTCCACATGGGAAGCATCTGCACTGCATCCTGAGCAGGGTTGCAAGGGTATGTCCTGACAGACTTGTTGAAAGATACCCTCAGGAGCAGTAGGAATGCCACATGAGCATGTTTGGCAGTTTGTTAACCCCTGGGAGTTGCAGCTGTCATAGATGGGAGGTGAGTACGGCAGAACATCCCATACTCAAGCTTGTTTTGGAGGTAACTCTTTGGGAGCAATACACAAATAGCAAACTGCTTAACCTCTTTTGAAAGTTAGGGAGATAGCTGAAAACAACAATTATTTTAGTAACGTATATCAGACCTAACACAAATCAAAGCCCTACAGTGCTAAGTGACAAGTAAAATTCTTCCATTATGGAAGAATATGAAAGAAGCCTTGGTAGCACCATTTTCTAGAAGATGAAATAAAATGTTACGGCTATAAATAGGACTTAAATCTGAAATCCTGTTTTTATGGCTCAACTTTTCTCATTCATGTATTTTTCCCCTTTCTATAGCGTATATTTATGCCCTAGCAATCATCTCTCTTTCTCTTAATCACTGTCTTTTTAAAGATGGAGTCCTGCTTTCCAAGTAGGTCTATATTTGGTTAAAGTTATATTTTTACATTAAAGACGTGACCTGCTTGAGATGATAGGTTTGCTCTATCACAGAGTGAATTAAGTCACAAAAGCTTACCGTGAACATCTCAACTCAATCTATCCTGGAACAAGTGTGTACTCTAAATCCCTCCACTACAAGTATCTTATTGCCTGCAATTCTAACTTCACCAAGAATAAGCTCTTACAAGCCAGGAAAGCCTCAAAATTTTAGCTGTGTAATAACATGATCTGTCAAACAGTAAGATCTCATTACCTTAACTATTGATTTGGTTCAGGTGCTGGTAAAAAAAAAAGAGCATTCATTTTTTATGCGACTCAGCACAGATGATAAAAAGCATACCAGAGTTTTTAAAGTATTGATCATCTCAAAAACTCCATGTGCAACAGTCCCATAATCAGAAGGAATGAACAAAGACTCCTACAGAGCAATGGGATTTTTTTTTTCCATTTTCTCATTTTCTTTTAGATTTTTTTAACTCCATAAGTGCCTGAAAGTACCTAGTGAAAGAGATACTGTAGCCCACAGTTGCATCATATGCTTGTCTGAGACATATTAATAAGTTTTGAAACTGCTTGTAGAAATAAAGGTACCTCAATTTCTTTTTGTGATAATTGCTGATAAACATAGATGTTTGCATTGTAGAATTTATGTCCTGCCTTTCATGTTTGAGAAACATTGAACTGTAAAATTTGGTTGGTTAAGCTCTATTGTATATTGAAAAAATCAATCATAATTCAATTCCATGCTTTACTATATATTCTATTTTTGATGCAGTATAGCTTGCAATGAGGTAAATCTTGTCTAAAAGCAATTTTCAAAAGTAAATACACTTTACACTTCTAAAGTATGAATTTCTAGAGTAAATGTTATTTTAATTCTTAAACCTTCATTTCTGGCTAGCTTATATACCCTATAGAAAATCTGCATGAAATAGCCCACCATGTTCTCTCTCAAATATGCTTTCATTTAGTTAATCTGTTTTCTTAGGTAATATTTCTAACAACTAGACATAAATAATGATTTATTTGACAGAATTAAATCCACTGCTGAAATATGAAAACATTGTTAATTAGAACAAAGAAGGCTAATTAGCATTTGTAATTTAGCATTTTAAATTCTTTTTAAGAAGTCTCAACTTGTGAATGATTAAGACTCCATACTGCTCCAAAGTAACAACTTTTCCCATTCATATGGCCTTCCTACAGCACATCTTCCTAGGGAAGCAAAGCATACAGCCTACAGAATCTCCTCTTTGAGGCCTAACTGATGCAAATTACATTTTACATCATTTCTTCAGAACTGAGAAGAGAATTCAGATATATTTATTGTATCTGGAGGAACTGGCTTTTCACTCAATTTTAATCCTTTAAAGAGGTGAGTTACACTGCATTAAAACTCCTCTAAAATGCTTCCATGTTGCTTATGGAAGAGGCATACTCTGGAAGTATTTATGAGGATGTCTACACATAAATTCTGTTTCATGAGTCTAGCCTTCAGCAGTGTTTTCTTATGAAAACATGCGTTAGAATTTTATTCTCTATCTATAAAGTATTGTTGACCATTTGCTCCAGCAACATAATTCACCCATATTTTCAGTAAGGAAAGAAATGACGAGAAAATCAAGAAATTTGCTACTCTTAAAAAAAAATAGAAATAGAGGAACGTTAGCAGGAACATTGGGGAAAAAAGATTTACTTAAAAGAATATATTGACACAACAACAAATGGTGTATATATTGATTGTGTAGCAAGCTCTTGCTGTTCATGGGGGGAAAAATCTTTCAGCACAGCTCTGTATTAAGGAAGACCTTTGTGCTGTGCTTCCAGACTCCTAACTTGGTTACCCATTTTTTTTCCTTTTCATGGTTTTCTACTAAACTGTATAAAGAAAGAGCCTTACATTTCTCCCTTGCAAAAGGCGTTTCAGTGCCAGCAAGCTCTTTGCTTCTAGGAAATGCTGCCATTCGGAATAAGCTGCCAGTGTTCCTAATTGAACTGTCGCTACTCCTGCTGTTCACATTATTTTATCCCTAAAAGCAAGGGGACCGGTTCTCCTTGTACGATTTAACTATGAGGAATTCTTCTGTCAAAGCTAATGAAGACTTGGAAGCTATTCACCAATAATGAATAAAACTTGTTAAACTAAAAGACCCTGAAGCCTTCAAAGTTTTAACTGAAGAGCGTAGATTCTGTTCACTTTAGTATGTTTGTGTTTGGTCTGTTTTATACAAAGAAGTGAAGAAAAATTCCTCTCTGATATGTTTTTGCAGTAGTTTGTTCCCAAGTGAATAGTGGGTGCTGCGACTTCCCCTTAAAAGAGGATTCACATTGTGCTGTCAACCCAGTCTTGCTCCCTTTCTGTGCTCTGTTTCATGTACTCCATGGAAAAGATGAAACTTCCCTCTTTTGTAACTGTTCTCTTCTCAGTTCCAACTTCAAGCCAAGTTTCTGTCTGGCAGCAGTATGTATAAAGATGTCACTTCACCACTGTCTTCTCGAGCAATAATTTGACAGGACTGGAGCATACTCACCAAACCCGACCTGCACCCCCAGTGAAAAGAGGTCACAGACCTCAGCTGTGACATGGAACATGAAGTCCCATCAAATATCGAGGTTTGACTTTATAACATATTTTAGCAGCTGTTGGACAAAAAATCAAGCTTTTTCAACATTGCAACTGGAATGGAAATCTCAGGATATATTAAATACTTATATATTTCTCATTTAAATTAATGGAAATGTCTTGAACACCATTGTCTGGAATCATCTTAAAATATCAGGAAAATCATTATTGATTGAGTGTATACTATAATTTGTTGGTCTCTACTTGACTAAGGGATCTGGGAATATAGTTCCCGACTGGAATATTTTACTCAAAATTGTTGTTAGGCATGACATGACACTATATTTAATTATCTATAATTTCTCTTCTACATATATAGAAGTCTTTTGGGGAAGCTAGATCCCTCTATCTATCTTTCTATCTACTCATATCTGTCCATTGTATTTGAAAGTATCTCAACAGAGCACATAACTAAAGATATCCAAGAAGACTACTCAAGTCTCTATTTGATGTGAATCAAGTACAGACATTGAACTGAATTAAATAACAGCTGAACAAACACTGAACAAAATGCTGAAATAACAACTGAAACAGCATAAAAGTGACTTGGAGCATCATGTGGGAAGGGGCCCACCACTTGGGGAGCTGCAGCTGTGCAGGGACGTTTGCATAGAGAATCTCTGTTTTCTACATTGAAGAGTTTGCACAGAGCCCATGAGGCTTTACAAGCATGCAGTGCTTGTAAATTTAGAGCTGGAGTTGAAGAACATGACTGCAAAAAAACACTTACTGCCTTCCAGCTTCCTTGCCATCTTTCACTCAATATTTGTCCATTTCTCTGCAGAGATACAAAATTCGTTTGCCTTCCCTTTGCTGAGCATATTTCCCCAGAATAAAATATTTCAGACTTGCTGGACACTAGTTGACTTACAAGTCACTGATAACAAGCAGAACCCCCTATACCTGACTTTCCAAAAGGGAAAGGATGGTGCTCAGGCCTCCTGGTGGTGTATGTTTATGGGGAAGGTGACCAGGACAAACTTCTTTGGTCATCCAGTGTGACTTCTTGAATATTTCAGAAAGCTAGATTTTGCCCAGTTGCCCCGTATTTTGCACTGCTGTTTGACTCGTAAGGGATGTATCCACAGGAAGGGATGAATACACAGGAATCCCTGTGGATTCAAACTGCAGATAACGTATACTTCTGATGGATACTGCTAAAGAAAGATAGCAGCCTGAGCTGAAGCATGAAATGTTTTGCTTCTAAAATGTCTACTCTATAATTGTGAACAGGAAAAATATTCCCAAATAACATAATGACAAGCAATAGGCTGAACGCACTAATGTTGAAAATGACTATGCATCCATCCCTGAACAGACATTATCAAATTAGGTTTTGCAGTGCACTTTAAATGTCCTCTGTGGCACTATCCTACTGGCCTAAAGGCATGAGGAATAAAAATCTAGTCTTGGATGTTGTTAATCTATGATAAAATAAAAAAAAAAATCTGAAAATCCCTACTGTTTAAGCATACAGTAGACAAAGGAATAAAAATCTAGTCTTGGATGTTGTTAATCTATGATAAAGCAAAAAAAACCTGAAAATCCCTACTGTTTAAGCATACAGTAGACAAAAGGTTTCATCTGTAGTTCCCATCAGCATCTTGTATACCTGGAGAATTCCTTATACTTGGATTTACAGTGTAAGTCTTAACTAAGAAACTAGTTGAAATAATTCAAAGCTTTTAAAGGAAAAATCTCTAGTAACAACTGAAAATAAATTATTTTTCCTAGAGGATTATTAAGGACGGCATGAAAACAGGCATTTAAGAAAGACAGCATGATATCTTGATACAATGCTAGTCTTTGGCTAAGATGACTAAAGAAAAGGAGGAGAGGAAAAAATCATCTTCATCATGTGAACATCTTGCACCATCACGATTTACAGGAGGGTTTGATCCTCCTCACATTTCTGAAAGGCACCACTCTATGAAGGGACACAGCATGCCTTAGATTAGATGTCAGATCAAGGTGATGTGAATCAGGCCTCAATGAATACAAATCATTCTATTCATTATCACATTGGGAAAATGTTTGCCCGTGATATATTAAGAAATGTACAGGAACAATATACAAAAACAAGCAAATACATTTTTTCTTCTTAAGAGATCAATTTAAATCAGTTTACAGCTGTTTAATCTGCTAGATAGATTACCATGGTTTTCTTGTTACATTGGAGCAGATCCTACATCTTTCAAGAGAAGTTTGTACCAGTTTGATAAACATTCATTTTAGCCTACTTACTTAGTAGTCCTTAAATGTAAAATGCTGCCTTAAATAGATTTGGTTGAAAAATGGTGTCCAGCTGTTTCAGGATAGTGGTTGCCACATAAATTATGTACAACTACTTTGAAACATCTTTTACAATCCTTCACTGCCTGGACATAGACAATATATTTCCATGGAGCGTAAAAATATGTCACCTCTTCTACCCTGAGTGTTGTTACAAAACCAGAGAACTAAATTTTTAATGCTTTCTGCTCCCAAAGCTTATAGCTGCCCATATTTATTCTACTTACTACGGGATCCATACTTCTGGAATGATCAAGATATTTCTCAAGCACTACCATCACTACCATTCCTCTTTTTTCACTCATATTTAGTCACTGTGTGGCAATTAACTGACATGTCCCTTGTTTAGTGGTCATTGCAGGTGATAATAATCCTTGAGAAAGAGATGAAAATCCTTTTAAAAAATGGTCAATTGCTGTGCAAAAAAAGGAAGGAAGAAAGGAAAGGAAGAAGAGAAGAGGTAAGGAAAGAAGGAATGAAATGCAGATGAGCAAAGCAGTTCTTACTTCAAAGCCTAAACTTTAATGATTTGTATAACATTTGTGATAATTTCTTTCATGTTACATGAGAAGATCAAATCCTACAAGTCCTACACATATGCAAAAGTCCTGTTTGATTCATTCTGAGAAAAGCACCCAGATGTATGAGTTGGCATCCAGATGTATGAAATTACACATCTTTCCAGCTTTCTCTTTAGCCAGTTATTTAAATGCAGTGCATGCTGGTTTCACCGTATTTTTGTGGTTTATAAGAAACAAGAAATGAGTGAAAAAGTATCTAAACACATTACTTTTTAAGAAAGAAACCTTGAAAGACACATGCATATTCTGTTACAGCACAGAACATTTCCTCATTGAAATCCACTTATCACAAGCAGTAGTTACATTTCAAGGTCACCTCCCTCCTCCCTTCAGGAGGCTCAAGTTTCTTCCCGTTAGTACCTTGGCAACTCTGTCCATCTTTTTTTTCCTTATTTACTGGCAATGCAGAGTGTTGGAGGCCTTAAAAGACAAAACAAAGGAAACCATTACCACCCCCAGAATAAAAATACAGAAAGATAAAATTTATAGATATGACATAGATATTTAAGCATTATGTTTATGTACAGATATATTGCAGTCTGGTTTTGGTTTATATATATGTATATATATGTATGTATGTATGCCAGCTTTTGTTCGGATGAAGTACTTATTTCTGTTCTTCTTCTAAGTATAAACACATATTTCACAGAAAAAAAGGGGAAAACAATACAAAATAAATTAAAAAGAACACACACACACACACAAAAGATCTCAGTGATGCATGTAGACCAAGCCCTACCAATTAACTTTTTTGGTCATCACATAGTTCCTAATATTCCTTTGCCGGATCTCAAAATTAATCATATTGCTTGAGGACCACATTGATGGATTGTAAGCAGATGGTTTGTGCCCCTTTACAGCTAGGCAGACCCATTGGACTAGAAGCTGGGAAGGAACCAGTTGACGGGTGATATTATGAAGGGAGAGTCTGAGAGGATTTGCCCAGATGGAAGGGCAAATTTTGCAGAGACAACTTGTCAGCAGAACAGGGAATTATACTAAATTTAGGGAAGTTTAAGTTAAGTTAACGAACAGTGCCCTATGGTAAGGGTCACAAAGGAATCTGTTTTATAGCTATATCTTTTGAGGCACCTAAAAATTGTCAGCTGACCTACAGTCAGCTTTCCTCTCTATCCCTGAAAAAAAAAATGCTATTTCCTTTTTTTCACTTCACCTCTTTTTGTCCTCCCACCCCTTCTTTTAACTCTTCCTGCATTAAAAACTACCCTACTTTGTCCTTGTTTTTATCCTCTCTGCTCTGAACTTCCTGATGTGTTTCCAAATGCCCTGTTTCCAGGGTATGACATGGATGTATGGCTTTGGTTGCCATGCAAACAGACACAGAAGTGCAGGACTTGCACTGACAATCCAACTGACCAACACACGGGCTGCTTCAGCAACCAGCTGTACGAGGTGGTACTGTGGGTTCCGAATTCCCGTAGGGGACTTTCAAGGAGCATCTGATATCTTTGCCAGCAGCTGCCAGAGCACATTATAGAATAGTACTTGGAGCATGTCCAGGGTCATGGAGATTTATTCACTCCCACAGCATTTCTCTGCTGCTCTGCACATTGCTCTCATCTTTCAACAATCCCTGGAAATGCTGAACTAGCTGGGGAGGATTGATATTAAACAAATATTTAGTACCACTATAACTGGAAATTACAAATGCAATTTTCACTTCTTTACAATCATGACTTGTTCAAACTTTTCCATAATTTTACAGAAATAAGCCAATTAAAATCTTCCTGGCTCTTGTAAAAATCAAGGAAGGAGTTTTTCATATGCTCTATGTCTGTACAAATATACATAGATACATAGATATTCACACAGAGATAGACACATACAGATATGGTCACTTAGCCAATCATTGAAACACTGTCATCTGTATAATAGAGACCAGTAGTTTCTTAACAGTGCAGAATCATTTTGTAATGGTATTTTAGGATAGAAGATTAAGGCAGAAGAAGAGCTACTGTGAAATTTTCAGGCAGATTGTTTTAAGCTATAGTCAGAATGTTATTATCTAACCTGAAGTCAGTGAAGGATGTGAAAGCTAGCATCTCTGCTCTTAGGGACAGAGACCCATTAAAACTGACACATGGAAAAAGATATTAAACCAAACTCATTTTGCCCAAAACCACATGTGTCTCTATTTATTCACTTGTAGAAATACACTTGAAAGTGTACTGAAAGTAAGAGGAGAAAAAAACAGCAGTCCTTGGGAGAGAGAGGAGAGAGGGCATTCATGTATTATATACATGGCGTCACAGAAAAAAAAAAATTAAAGCTCCAAACCTGTAATGAAAACTTTGTCATCAGTTTTTCTGTTCAGCTATCTGTGATGACTGCAAGTCGGAATGCAAACTTACACTATCCATGTTTCCTTCTACCTCGTCATTACTTTTGGGTTGGAAAGAAGGGAGAACCAAAGGTGAACCCCTTTCCAGCCCTGCAGTGCAAAGGGACTGCCTACCTGCTCTGCACTGACTAAGAGATTTCAATACACTTGAAGGTAAGGTCTTAGCCACACACTTTAACCAATGTGTAATGTATTAATTGCAGGCCTTTTCCTTGCATGGGTTTCTATAGGATAAATTGTATCCTCTACCATCCCTTTTTCTCCCTCATATCAATCTCCGCAGTCACTTCTAGAGTTCTTATACTTTTCCCTCCAGCATTTCACCCTATCTTCCATTTATATTTTAAATAAAACCAATATCTAGGCAGTGAAGTCAACTGTTTTCTTTTTTAAGTGTCACTTAAGAAATTAATTTTCCAATGTGCTTTAAATAAGGGAGAAGGGTAGAACAGTTCAGAACAAGTCTCTCTTCAAAGGCCATATAGGTCTTCAGGTACTGCCAAAATAAAGGTACAACCAAGCCAGAGGAAGGTATTCTTGGAAGATGGTAGAGTGGATATGGTGAAAGAAAAGTTTGCTCATATTGAACATATTCATCTGGGTAGGATCCAGGCAGAGAAAAAAATAAGATTTTCATAGCAATGGTACCTGGGATTCCATGCTGAATTACTGGGAGTTCTGCTTTTCCAAAGAAGCTGAAGTGATTAGCAGGTTCTCTTCTAGTAAATCAATGTTCTTTTAATATTGACGTATTGGCAAAGAATATTGACAAAAAATCTTGTCTCTTTTCTTCATTGTGAGGCATAAATAAAGATAAGATCAATAACAATACACAAATAAATAAATAAATAAACGGAAAATAAAGGAAGAAATAACATCAATAAATAAAACAAGTTATGTTGGGTCAGACCAGTAGTCCCTATAACTCAGTATACTTTATCCAGAATAGATTAGTAGCATTTGACCAATCAAAGAATACAGTAATAGGACAAAGATATAGTGATACAACCTCAAAATACTTCCCATAAGCCTTGTGTTTTTGGTTTAGGAAGTAGGTGAGAGAGAGATAATATACGTTGTCTTCAAACAGGAAAGTTCAGTTAATATGGTACATCAGATAGAAAACATTCCTGAATATTTGTGCCTTACTCCATGGTCTCCCCATGTGGGAAGGATATTAACCACAGTAATGGGTAAATCAGTCTGATTTAATTCTGGTTCAATTTAATATAAGGGAAGTAAGATGAGTTGATTTTTTTCCTTATACGTATATTTTTATTTTATTTTTGCTTTTTTAAAAATTATATTATCACCTGTGCTTAACCCAATTAATCTTAAAAAAATACTTCAAATCACAGAATCACAGAATGGTTGAGGTTCCAGGGATCTCTAGAGGTCATCTAGTCCAAGCCCCCTGCACACGCAGGGTCACCTAGAGCACGTAGCACAGGACTGCGTCCAAGGGGGTTTTGAAGATCTCCAGAGAAGGAGACTCCACAACCTCTCTGGGCAGCCTGTTCCAGTGCTCTGTCACCTTCACTGTTGAGAAATTTTTCCTTAAGTTCATGTGGAACTTTTGGCCAGTTTGTGGCCAATCTCAGAAGATCAATATGTTGCAGCTATTTTATAGAAGAAGAAATGAACACAGAAGAGGAAAATATTTCTAAAGTCACAGGAGATGGATTTTCTGACTCCTGGCATCCCCCTTCAATCATATTGTTTCCCAAACTGCATTAAAAAATCAGTGTTTGGATTTCTAAAGAATTCACAAAAATAAAATTTTATTGTCAGGTTTTGGCCACATCACTTAAATCCACCTATGCCACACCAACAGAAGTGCACAAAGCCTCCCTGTCATACATCTTTGAAAAAAATACAAGCTAGAAAGTCTATTTATAGACTTCTGATTTTCAGGCAGTGTCTCAGGCCATGTGATCTTCCACACTGACTATAACCTTTCTCACTTCACACAACTCAAAGACACACAGCTTTGAAAAAAATATTTCACTACTCTGCCTGAAAAGGAAAAAGAAATAAACCTAGTAGTTTTTATTAACTTGTTTCTGAAAAAAAAATCAGCAAAACAACAGTCAGAAGCTAGAAAATTGGCCAATCTCTCTTAACTTTCTAAAGTTTATTTCTAAAGTACACTCATTATTTGTTGCTTCTGAGCTTGGTAAGAAAACCTGCAGTTCTTATTTCACATCTTTGCTCTAATGAGTCTTGATCTAAGTTACAGACTTCTTTATATTACTGTGATTTATTTGTAATTTCCACAACTGCTAGGTTGAATTTAGCAAGCAATTAGGTATAAATGCTTGCACCAGTAAACAAAGCAGGTTGTGCTGAGGCTTCTCACATATCAGTTACATGTGATGCTGGAAGTTTACTTCAGATTAGATTTTGTCTTGTGCCCTGAACAGAGTGTTTTGACTGCACATGTGCCACAAAGCTTTCTGAAGAAAAACACTGTGGTGCATTCTGGAGGGAATAGAGATGGTGTAGTCCATACTGTGGTTTGGATCTTAATGTTTCCATTAACGATGGGAGCGCTTCTGGAAAAGCATTTTGCTTATTTGCCTGCAAAAGAAACCTATTTTGAACAAATCAGAAACACTTTGGAAACTGAGCCTCGTCTCAGTAAATGGAGACCATCAAGAGATTAATTTCTAAGTAGCAGCATTGCTTCAAACCAGCTCATTAATGTAAGCATAGCCAGTACCCACAAAAAACTTCTATCATGGCCAAAAAACAAAACCAAGCTAATGTGGCTTGTCCTTGGCTATAAATACATTTATCTCCTTTGAAAGTGCCTCAGTCCTAGAGTCTGCCAGGGCTGGGTCAGCCCTGGCATAAAGTAGTAGGGCTCTCTGTAGTCATGAACCCAAGCAATTGCCTTTACAGCATCTGCAGGCTTCTGCAAATAAATCCTCAGCAAAAAGAAAGACTAGGGAAGATGTGGGTTCAATGTTCTGTGGGGTAGGGGATCTGCTAACAAAGGACATGGAAACGGCAGAGGTACTCAATGCCTTCTTCACCTCGATCTTTGCTGCCCTCAGCACTCTTTACTGCTGTCAGCAATTCCATGCCCGTGAGACCAATGGTAAAGCTTGGATTAAGGAAGACTTGCACTTGGTGAAACTCAGTCAGGTTAGAGGACATTTAAACAAACTGGATACGCACAAGTCCATGCATGCATATGGTGAAAGTGGCCAGGCCTGTCTTTCATTAGGCAGACAGCATTACCGGCCTGTGGAGGGACGTGATTCTTCCCCACTCCCTGGTTCTGATGACACGTCTGCAGTACTGTAACCAGTGCTTGGCTCCCCTGTACAGCAGAAAGAAAAAAGCTGCATAGACGATTAAGAGTTTGGGACAGACAGAGCTGCGACTGTTCAGCCTGGAAGGGAGAAGGCTCAGAGAAATGTGATCAGCATGTAGAGGTACCCTGACAGGGCTAATGAAGAACGTGGAGCCAGACTTTTCTCAGTGAAGACTAGTGGCAGGGTAGGAGACAATGGGCACAAACAGAAATACAAGAATTTCCACTTAGAACCTTTCCTCCTGTGAGGGTGTTCAGGTACTGAACAAGATTGTCCAGAGATTTTGAGAGTCTCCATCCTTAGAGACACTCAAAACCAGACTAGAGAGGGCTCTGAGCAGCCTGCCCTGGACTGAATGATCTCAAGAGGCATCTGCCACCCACAGCTGCTCTGTGATTCTGACCATTTGCTCTCTGTAACCAGACAGGATCACCAGCTTCACTGGAAGATCACCTTTCTGTGCTCCTGGTGCTATGCAGCTGTACAAACAACACAGAGTAGGAGCCTGAGATCCAACCACCTGATCACTTCAATTAAGGTTTAAGTTGCAGAAAAACATGCTAGCTCATGTGAGCTGCCTTACCAGAGCAGTGAACATAATTGATGGACTCACATTTATAACTCTTATAGCTCTTATAGCTCTATAAAAGGTTCATTGATGTCGCTTACTTAAATTGTTGGATAAATCTGTATGTGAGATTAACCACAGACTTCACAGCCAGTGCTTCTGTCTTTATGGCAGTTGCCCAAAAACATTTCAACTAAGTCTGGTGCTGTGCTGGCCTAAGGCCTGAGTTCCTTCTTCATGTTAAATATATGTGGGTAACAAATGAGGAGTCTGCGTTTAAATTCCATATGTGAACTTAGGTTTTCTCACAGAGTTTGATAAGTGACGTGTGCTATATAGATTGTTATTGCACCATTATCCTTGACAGAGTCATACTCTATTTCTTGATTTTCTATGTGTTTTATACTTGCCAACCTCGAGATTTCTTTCTACCTGTTACAAGAGTTGCAATTGTATTTCTTGTCTGTATCTGTATTTGGAAAGATGTATAGAAATGTAATGAAGTAGAATTTGTTGAAGCCTATTTCCATTATGGGACCGCAAAAAATAGTTTAGTTGATTAATGATCTTGAATAAATTCCATGAGAAAAGAATAGGTTACCTAGCTTTTGTACATGTAAAGAAAATACTGAGATTACAACTTTCATGTAAACCCATGGGAATTTCTCATTCAAAATTATTTGAAATTCACTCTGGGTTAGGAATATAAAATTTTTAAAGGCTATTTAATGTCAAACAAAATGTAGTGTCTGAATGCAATTGAAGGGGAATTTAAAATTTGTTGTCTTCTTTATGCTAGGAAATAATCTTGCAAATTAATGAATGTACAGGGAGAAAGAAAGATATGTGCAGAGATGAAACTGAACAAATTTTCTGTCCCTGATGATAATAGTCAACAATTTCTTCTTCATGTTAATCTTGATTATGAGTTCTCATATAACTGTAAAGACCAACTTTTCTGTGGATATTTTACTCCCATATGGGACAAAAAAAAAAATGTCAGTTTTATCAGAGACTTTTCTTTTTAACATTTCCTTTGGGGTCTCTTTTTTTGAGCTAGAGGATATGAAGTGTTTCAACTATAAATAGACCTTCATAAAGCACGTTCCACCCCTTTTTTTTCCTGTCATGTCATAATGCTCCTGTACACCATCGGAAATTCAGTGGGTTTCTTTTCCCTGTTGCTTTGAAACAGCTCTTATATCCCTTATATTACTCACTTGGAGGAAAAAAAAAAAAAAAAAAAAAAAAAAAAAAAACCCTTATTTCCCTGTAGAATATTTGCTCAGAGTCAGACTTTTGGATTGCAAAGCCAACACACCTTTGTAAATTAACACTTTCACAGATAGTATATTTTTTTCATCCAAAAGTCACAGTATTTGGTATTACATGTCGCTGGTGAACTGTTATGATATTTTTTGAAATGTTCTTTTAGTGGATTTGGGAAGAAGGAGATGGAAAAAAGGCTAGAGAGGTATAGTGCTGAATAAAACTACAGCTACACTTATATTTGCAATCAAATTTTCACAGTCTTAAATTAATAGAAACTAAGAATCTAATACAATTAAAATATGAAGTTCAGAGATTGAATCCTGAGCTCATTCTTCTAAAGATCTGATGTCCAAATATAGATTTCATATTTAATTACTGAACAAATACAAGTTGTGTATTGCAATTTAATTCCAGGCAAAATTTTAGTTCAAAACTTAACTATCTATTCAGGTACCATCAAAACATCATTTAGTCTCCATGAATATCTCCAAGAATAAAATGCTTTAAACATTCTTTGAAAGTAAATGTATAGAAGACTGAATATGTGAAAGATTTTAGTGACTGGAATAAAGAAATAAAAGCAGCTCTTTTTTGTTTTGTTCTCTGATATAAATTAAATATGTGATTAGCTTTAGGATTTAGAGGGGATCTTTTCAATATGTACAAATACCTGAGGGGAGAAGATAAAGAAGATGGGGCCAAATTCTTCTTGGTGGTGGCCAATGACAGGACGAGGGGTAATGCGTACAAGTTGAAACCTAGGAAGTTCCATCTCCATGTGAGGAAGAACTTCTTTCCTGTGAGGGTGACAGAGCCCTGGAACAGGCTGCCCAGAGAGACTGTGGAGTCTCCTTCTTTGGAGATCTTCCAAACCCGCCTGGATGCCACCCTGTGCCACGTGTTCTAGGTGTCCCTGCTGGAACAGGGATGTTGGACTAGATGGTCTTTGGAGGTGTCTTCCAACCTCAACCATTCTGTGATTCTGCAATTCTGTGACAGGCTATAGTTTACTGTGATTAAATTATAGCTAGAATTAGACCTATGTAGAGGTAGTGAGCAAGTTCAGGATCAGTAGAAGAGAGGAGCAGAGAAGAACACACTTCAAACCACTGCAGTAATTACCATGTAACACCAAACTGTAATGTAGAGTTTCAAAACCTTTTCTTCATTTTAAAAATGTACTTTAGACATAAATTGAGAGCAGACTGATGCTTCCCTACTGATTTTCTGTATCTGTTCAGACTAAGAACGGAGTAGTATTTCTCTTGCAATTTGTAGATACTAATCACAGAAAGATTTAAAAAAACAAATATAGTATGTATTATGTGTGATTAGATCAAGTCTAATAGATCTCCCTGTATGATAATATGTTACTAATGAAATACCATCTTAGAGACAGACTGCAAAATCACCCATTAGTGAAGGAATGAAGAATAAAGAAAACAAGGATGGATGATGAAGAACTGGAATAAACAAACAGCCCTGCCATGGCTTTTGGTAAGTTCTTATCTGTAATAAAATGTCATAAAAGAGTGTCCTTGTCTCTGCCAGTCATCTTGTATTGTTTTGATACCTGAAACTGTGCATGTGTGCTGTACGCCATCTTGATGTGTTTACTTAAAAGTGGTGACTTCAGAGCTTTTGGTGTAAATGCAGCCTCAAGCCTGTGTTTTCCATAATGCAATGAAGAAAACAATAGCAAGTCCAACTGGTGATGTCCTCCAAGGCTCTTGATGTTGCTATTGTCTGGAGGGGTTTTTCCATAGCTCTCCAATGCTCTGAGTTAACATGTTTGCCTTGCAGCATGCTTAACAGTCAGAATCTAATGCAGACTATAAGTCTTGTCACCACTGTACTAAAAATCTTCCCAAGCTAGTGTCTCCACTTGCAGTTCATTGCATGCATAATTAGGACTATCACTCTCCTTAATTGCCCTTTGTTAAATAACCCCTTCTCACTTCATCTAGTATTTTTCTTCTGGGACTTTTTACCTGCTGATATTGACAAAGTGCAGCCGTCTCACCAGGCTGACATACACGGGTTGCAGGAATATCACTTGTGACTGCCATTTCGCGGTTCATTACAGCTGTGCATCTCAAATCATAACACTAATTAGCAAACAAGCCTCTTCTTCACCTGCCTGCATGATGCAAAATAAGATCACAGACAGGCTGAGCACAGCCAAATTAGAGTACTTTACCATACGGTTAAATGGTCTGTGCAGCAGTCTTATTCTGCCCATTCCTCCGGGACTTCTCAGCTGTGCCATTTTGTTCTCTTAAACTCCTCATTTTAGGTACATATTAGGATAAAGTTTATCCTGCTCCCTTAATAGCATCTTTGCATCAAGTGGTTTTACATGTGAATTGAATATTAGCTATTCTGACATGATCAGTACAACCACTTGCTCCTCTAGTCATATGTTCTCTGATATCTACACATATCCACTATCTTTTTAGCCAGAATAAGTATTTTCCCCCAGGTTTGTACATATAAAAAATGCTATCCACCCTGTTACTCTATTCTCCCAATCTGACATTTATCTATTAAACTCAAATAATTTAATCTCATAATGGCTGCAAAAAATTACACAAATTATCACTGACATTTTTCAGGTTAGTGTTGGAGTTCAGAGAGGCCATGACTAGCCTTAGGTAGCAAAGGCAGACTCTGGGACAAAGTTGGCAATAGTCCTTAGATTTACAGTCTCACAGTCCTGGGCCCTAACTCCATAAATCCCTTCCTCCCATCTCCAGTGCAGGGAAGCCAATGCAATAAACTGCCAAAGAAATTCTTGGGAGAAACAGTATCTGTTAATTGTTAAGTATTAATTTTTTTTTCCACAACATTTGTGATGAGAACACATCTCTGTTAGGAACACTTTCACATGAGACTACTTCTAGAATCTTTTTACACTGCAGTACCTATGGTAATCATATGAACAAGAAAACAGAGCATCTAAAATGTCAACTCCTTCCAAAAGCCTGAAAACTATCCTCTTCTTCACTTAAGAAAAAAAATACCCTCATCTTTGGTCACAGTCTATGTTTTAACTGTTTCCTTGTAGCCCTAGAAAAAAATATTCCAAGTGAAATCATTGCTGTGTTTCCTTTGCTGTACTGTAGAAAGCCAAAAAGGTGAAGAAACAACAGTTTTCTGCCAGAACTCAAGAATGAGAACTTTGTCCATGCTGGTAGTTAACTCCCCCGTATTTTACACTTGGGGATCCTCACTTGTAGATACAGTACATTAAAGCCAAGAGACCTACAGCAGAAGACAGGCTTTTTCATACCATATACAGATATAGTAACAGGCAGCGATCTCCTCCACATAGTATATAATGTAAAGAAATAACCCAAGTAGGAAAAATGATTGGTGCTGTCCCTAAGAACATGCAGGGAAGAGTGATCAGACGTCCTTTGTGGTAGCCTTAGGAAAGATGCACTTGTAACTCTTTGTGGCTTTGTCTGGCAGTCGAGAAAAGAAAGATGAAGACACAGCTTCGAAAAGATGAAGACACAGCTTCGAAAAGATGAAGACACAGCTTTGTTCTTCTCAGCCCCTGTGATAAGCTGCTGCTCTAAGCTGCAGCAGGCCTCAGACATGTCAGTTTAGCTGCTCTGCCTCAGTGCGCAAGAAGAGAGAAGGAAACATATTCTTTTGTGTGACCTCTTTAAGGCTCTATACAACGTAGCCCAAGTACTCTATCACATCAGTGAGATTTTAGCAATGGGCATTTTCAGGGTGACATTACTGTGTTGTAACTTCTAGATGTTGTAAGAGAAAGGCAGAATGTGGCTTCTTAATTTCATGGTTCTACAAATGCCAATACTGCTAAAACTAAGGAAAAAAAGTTCCACATTTCATAAAAAGCAGACTTTGCACTTATAAAGATGTTTTTAGTCAAAACATTTTATTCACTGAAGTCTGTGGATAAGTCCACATCAAGAAAGCATGGCCTACGCTAACATTAGTTGTCTTGTTATAGTTTCAAAAGGAAGGCTAACTTCATCTGTAACCCATGGATGCCTCTAAAACTTCATCTGTAACCCATGGATGCCTCTAAATTTGTTTTCACAACAGCCAAAAAAAAAACACCCCAGAAAAAAAAAAGAAAAAAAAAGAAAAAAAAAAGAAAAAAAGGAATGGGGAACAGATATTTATGAATAAGTCAATCTGCAAATCAAATCCTTCTTTGAACTGACTTATCTTCTTGACAATCATCTGAATGAGAGGAAAGTCTTCCAGTAACGTCAAAGAAAAGCAGTCCCAAGTCACATCCCTGAGTGGCACAAGAGTCTTCCTGTATCCTGAAAGGGAAGCGGGGATTTGGCTGCCAACAAAGCTCATTCAGATGTGTCAGTGCAAGTCAAAAGGGATGTACTGTCCTGCTGGAGAGAGCTTGCCTAGCAGTAGAGCTTGCCCTGGTGCCCTGCACCACAAGAGAGGTGGTTTTGCCCCTCAGGGAAATCTTGTGGGAGTTCCCGGATTGCTGTGTAGTATAACCAGAAGGTCCAGACGACATGGAGATGCCTTACAGCCACTTTTCTGCATGTGTCACTGCTTTGGGTCAGTGAAGTCTCTGCTCTGCAGGAATATGTGAAGGCATTGGCACTACAGGAGAGCAGTAACCACCCAAAACTCTCAGTATGGGAATACCTCAGACTAGTGTCCTACAGGAAGCAATTTTTTGGCCTCAGCCTGCTGCTGAAGTGCTTGCACTGCTCAGCGTGTGCAAATAAGAGTGGCAGCATTCTATATCTGCAGTGCCTGACTTGCCTGTGGGAAAAGGATCCACAACAGGTTGAAGAGTATCTTTGAGAACAGCTACAGTTGTCTTTTGTTTTGTTTTCTTCTTTGTATGCTGAAATCTTGGTTTTCTTTTGCTGCATGGAGTATAGTCTTTGATTCAAGTCTTGCTTACCTCACCTGTATCACATAAAAATACCAGCTGATGCAGTGCTACCTGATTAACGATGACAGCAATTAGATTGCTTACAGATTTGTCCTTTTGGGAAGTTACTCCCCAAATGCTTTGACTGCTCCCTTGAGTTTTCTGTGTCGAAAGCCAAGTTGCCAATCTAGATCAAATCTATTGATTAGCTGCAGTAATATAATAAATTTCATAATAATTTCACTTCACTTTAAGGCACAGCTCAAAACAAAGTATCTAAACAAAATATCAAATATTTCTGAATATCCTTGGGATGCAAAAGGATTCAGTAGAAACTTGAGATTTTTGACCACAACATTTTTGCCTCTAAATTATTCCTGTGCTTTTTTTGGCTTATTGAGGCAATCTTAGAACAGGCTGAAATAAGATATGTGATATTTTGCTGTTACAGAATTATACATGCCATGTTTTTAATGAATAAGGGTACATTGCAAGGATTTCAGGGAAGAGGTGTTTCTGTTGGTTTGTTTTGATTAATTCTACCAAGTTTCTTTTAAAAAACTATTTTGTTTCTGACTGCCTTGAGAAACACTCTTCTGATTAATCTTCTTTTCCCTTTTTCTCCCTCTTAGTCTTTCACATCTAAAGACCATTTACCAAGGTTATTCAGCATGCTATGAATGTTGAAAATAGAGGTCATCTTGAGGTTAAAGGAATGGTACTGAAATGACCTAGCTGATTATCAGATATACCTCCAATTAGACTTAGATGGTTACATGGTTCCTAAAGGATTTAAAATCTTAGAGTACATAAGAAATTTGTAGTTCAGAAATCTGGAATTGACCCAATGTTCCTTCATTCCTAATGTTCAAAGATAGTATAGATAGTATAAAAACAGTGAAAAATGGATGAGTTTTTTTTTTTAAGGAACCCCACATATCAAATTTATATTTCATATGTGATATAGATAGTATAAAAACAGTGAAAAATTGATTTTTTTTTTAAGGAAGCCCACATATCAAATCTATATTTCATATGTGGAAAATTATTTGGAATTATATATGGAAATTTATATATACGTGGAAAATAAGCAAAAGTCATTTCAGTAACCTGTGAAAAAGAGATTAAGTTATTTCTAAAGCAGGCTTGTGGTTCTTTGTTACTTTCCCCTCATTGGTATCATTTGCCAGTGCCTACTTTTACCAAAACTCTCTTGAAACTTAGGTTTGTATAGTTATCTACGTTATGGTTACACCCGTGATTACATGTAACCTACGTTATGGAAGATCTAATAGAAATTTAAGGGGTATCCATAGGTAAACCTGTAAATTATGGATGTCCTTATTTGCAGATCTATAAGACGAAGGGGTCTTAAAGTTAAGTATTGATTCATCTGTACATCAGTACCTGTGCTGTGCAAGGTACTGACAGAGAAGAAAATTCTAGAGGAAAAAGCTAGAGGAATGCAGGTCTTACCTCATGTTTCAGCAGCTGCAGCTTATTACAACCCATCACAACTGAGCTGTAAATTCTGTGGGTTTTTTTAGGAATTTCCTGCTTCAGTTTTTCTGAGCATGTTACTCATTGTGGATTTTAATTTAGATTTCTGTTGGAGTACTCAAGCTAGCAGTACAATATATTTTTTTAAAATTAAAGGTCAATGCTAAAGGTATGTAGGAAATATACAGATGCTATTTATCATCTATTTGGTTATACACAGCCTGTGTTTCTCTTCCATTTGCTGTATCTTCTATAGAGCTTCTTCCACTGCAGCAGAAGGGAATAAGGCCTATTAAGGTACTCATAAATAAAATCAACACTGCAGTGGCTGGACAAGTTTCTGGCAATCCTATAGATACGGTCATTCCGCAGTATTTATGAACATTTTTATCAAGGGGAAATATTTCAGGACATAAATTCATTTTTTTCAAGGCAGGAGAGCAAGATTCCCCCACCTCCATCCTACCAACCTTGCGTTTAATAGCTTCAGCAGATCTGGGACAAGTCCCCAGTGCACAAGTGCCATATCCTGATGTAGAGCTGCCTCAGCTGCTTGCCTGTACATTTGTCTCTGAATTGTGCTTGTCAACCTGTCATTCTTGGCTCTAATTACCTCCTTTCCAGGTTATTCTACAATCGTCTTCAGTCACAAAGCTCCTATTTCCTATTGCAAATCTTCCACAAGCACCACTGGATCTTATAATGCCCAGGAAATAACATTAAAAGCATAATTCTGGAAAACAGCCTTTGTGTCAGTATATTGTTACCCCTCCTCATTGACTTGATAACTAGCTTTTAGGCAAAACCTTTGAACAACGACTTGGTCTGTGTTTTCACCTGCACGAGTCTTTCCTTTTTCATTTTTCCTTCTTTTCTTCCCCACCTCACCACCCCCAAACTTCTCTGAAGGGGTTGCAAGCCTAGATTTTTACCGTTCTTTTCCTAGGCGAGTTCCTTACGTAGAGATTGTCATTCCTCGGATATAAATGATACTGAAAATCTATGGCATTGATTTGTTGTACTAATTTAAGCTTGTAAAAGTATGTTTAAATATAATACCAAGTCCAAATGGGATTTTTATTGAAGTAATTTTGAATGAACTAGGAAAAGATTAAGTGGTTATTCTTATGAAGGAGAAGAATAAATCTAAACAAAATCCACTTCTAAACAGTTATCAAAAAGAAAACTGTCTCAGAGCAAATAAAGCCTTGGGTTTTCTACAAGAGCATTTCAGTTTTTATGCATTCCTTTTTTTTTTTTTCCTTTTCCACTTTAATAATCTTTGTATCCTTTCACGGAATTCGCATCTGGACATCCAAAACATCTTACACTACTAACTCATCAACAGTCTCACTCTTCAAATAATGGTTTTCAACTCCATTGGTCATGCTGAATTACTGTAAACCTACAGCATTCATGACTATGGCATCATAATACATTTGCTCATTTGTTAGATATTCCATGAAATAAATTAGACTGCTGCATAAGGCAATGTAACTATTTTATGCATCATTGTGTTCTTTGTACAGATTGAACTTGTCTGCATGCAGAGAGATTTGGGAAGTTAACAGGCTCAGCATCTGAAAGCTTGCAAACTCGTATTTATACAGTGAAATAATGTGGAGGGAAAGGAAGGAAGAAAAGAGAAACTGGGGACAATTCTAAAGGAAAAACACCTCTCTCTCTCTCTGAACTTCCTGCCTTATTAAACTCAGGAAGTGGGGTTTAATGTTTTTTCCCTTCTTGTCTGCCCTCTAATAATGGGAATACGGAGCTCCTTGAATCTATGGAAACTTAAATTGTTGCAGATTTGCTCTGGTATTTGTGACTGCTCTAAACATTGTGTGACAGTCTCACAGAGGTTCATTTAGCACAGCTTTAGCAACTGGTAAATAATTAAACAGAGTGCTCTGTCTTAACCTCAGAAGCTAGAAGCAAGCATATTGACAGAGTCCTTAAGCAAAGGACACCCTTTAGGGGAATTCACTGTTTTCTTTCCTAAGTGGATATTTCTTACTTCTATTCACTCCTACTCTTCTCTCATTTAACTAATGCACAGAAGCGCCGGTATAGAATGCACACGCTGATGGTTAACAGGAAAGGTTGAATTCTGCACGCAAAGATGTCCTGAGGATTGACACGAGGTAGGGAGGATTTGAGTGTTGAGTGGGGAGGTAGGCTGAGGAGACAGGTGAAAATGTTCTAGCTCTGCTACCTGAACCAGTTCCACACAGAGTTAGCCCTGGATGGGGGGAACACTGCTAAATGCATGGTTGGTTGCTTCTGTGTTTTTGAAAAGACAGGGGCTACCTTATGTACTTAGAGTAAATCTTTATATCTGAATTGGCTTCTCTTAAGCTGATGATCCCAACTACAATGTTCTCATCTACAGAAGCAGCAGCAGCAATTCAGGAGGGAAATGCATTTTGGTATGGATTTTGGCCCCATTCTTTGTGAACATAAAGTGAAGGTATAAAATAGCTACTTTGATTCAAAAGGAATGTTGGTAACTCACAAATATGTAGCTTTCTTGAATTTTTTTTTCTTTTGTTTTTCTATGAATTGCTCAAGGCCAGAAAGAGTTTGTAATTATGGGTCAGTCGTCCAGTTTTTCCAATGATTTTTTCCTCCATAGCTAGATTGCTAGCTAGCCAGTGGTTCATTTTCCTAAATAACCAGGGTGGCAGTGGCAGGATCCAAAAGACCCAAAAGAAGTTGTAAAGCCTAATGCTCTTTGAAAATAAGAGAAACAAGCCATGTAAAGATCCAGCAGAAATACTCTTTAAAAGAGAAGGTAAAACTTCAGGTCACAACCTAGTGTTTATTAATGTGCATTCATCTTCACCTTCTAATAAGTCGAAATAGAATAGAGTAACAAATTATCCTTCCCTTCCCCTCCCCACCCCACCAAAAAAAAATAATTCTTATTTATCTCACAAATTATGGTTAAAAAATGATTAGTTTCCTCTAAAACTGCTGACCTACAGGCCCAAATTCCTCACCCAGCAAATCAGAAATCAAAGTAATGCAGGAGTCAGGATAAAGCATTTAAAAATGAATTTTTAAAGACCGGCTATTAAAGCTTGCTGCAGGCTCACACAATTTTCTTAACAGATTAGTTGTTTTCCTGCAACGAATAAAATTTGTCGAACACTTTCAGTGGGATGTAGCCTTCTGACTACAGGAAGAATATAGGAGTGTAAGAAAGATTCTTGTTGATGGGGAACTAGGAAGGGAAAGGAAGACAGAACGTGATTTGAGGCACATGCCATTTGCTACAATGAACAGAAAATCCTGTTCACGTGCCAAGGGTTGGAGATGCTGAAGGAGGTGCAGTGCTGTTGATGAGGCAGCTGTCCTACTTTAAGGATGCCAACCAGCAGCTATGTTCACCAGAGCAGAATAGTGCAGCTCTGGAAAAACACATTACAGTGAGGCTGACTCCTGCTTTCCTTTAAATTGCTTCACAAACAGCTGGCAGATTGATTGTTTCCCATGGTTAACTCTTACAATTCCAGGGCTATCATGTAATTCTGAAACCTTGCATGATTTTTTTTTTCTGTCATTTTAAGGAAACAGAAAAATATATATAACTTGCCCTATAACCAAGTGGTATGTTGACAGTGCCACATCCCGCTGTTGAGCACAGAGCATAACGGATGGAACTGACATTTCTAAACAATAAAATCACTGTCAGAGTGTTGATGTGTCTAAGAAAAAATTACTTATCCATCTCAGCGCATAAAAGGAAGCCATCTTCAGAATTACCTGTCCATCCTGATAATTTATAAGGAGGGCCATTTACTGATATCAAGAACTGTGTGGCTTCTCTATTTACAAATGCTATGGTAACCTGAGCCTTGCGGTTTAACTAAATCTGATTTAGTAGACTTGAACTTCAGAAGCAAGACATTAGACATCTGTTTCTGTAACTCTGAAAGTCTTTTGTATGCTCTATTGCTGTCGATTCTTTTTCAGACAGCACAGAAATTCTAACAAGCTGATGAGATGCAGAAGAGCATCACAGAAATTACGGATTTACACAGCTTCCTGCTCTAATATGAACTGCTATGCATTAGCAACAAAGATGAGGAGTGTATTTCCTCTCAGGTTTCCTGCCTTACACTGTCTTTTAATTGCTACCTGCATTGACTTTTTTCCTACTCATTTTATATCCAGGTGACTCATGGTTGGCTTGTCCTTCCTCTGCTGAAAGACTAAACTGACATGCTGCATGCAATCAAATAAGGAGCATGTCAAAGGAAAAAAAGACTAAACATGGATGAACACCCTGAAGGAAAACTTATGTCTGCTGTGAAGTATTCCCACCAGATATCATTATACTGTACAATACAAATCTCTTATGACCCTTGGAAATGTGAAATATGCTTTAAAAAAGCTAACATTTTGTTAGATTAAGATCTTATGTAAATCTAAAAGTCTCTTTTCTGGGTACTTGGGCAATCTAGTCATTCAGATAGCTGGAATGGAAGTTTTGACGGAGGTAGGAAATTGTGAAAGAAAACTAAAGAACAAATGAAACATTTAAGATGAGCTTCAATAAAAAATGACGTTAATTCTTCATATCATTATTAATTCACTAATGATCATAATTAATTTATTGTCCATTAATGCTGCTGCTGTTTGAATTTCTAGTAGGTGCCCTAGATAAAAGCACCAAGCATTGGAGCCAAAAAGTGAACTGCTCTTTAACAGTGCTATCCAGGTTTATGACGTTGGATTATTTGTCTCTAAAATATTTGCTGAGATTGGTAATAATGTAAAAGGCAGCATGGATTATTTTGAGCAGATCTGAGGTAGCTAGTAGCAATAAGAACACTTACATTCTAAATATATCCTTTTCTCTATAGAATACTTGAGTGCAGTTCCATTTTAAGTGATTTGCTCCCTGTGAGCTAGTTGTGCCCCAGATTGCTCTACCTCGCAGTTTAGAAGATTAACACTATACATGAAAATACCTTGTAAATTCTGTCATTGCTGTCCCTCTGCTGTCTTATCTAAATGAGCTCACAATGATGCATAGGTAATATGGCCAGTGATATATAAGAAATAAAAAATCAATCAATCTCTTCAATCAATGCTAATTTGGCATGTCCAGTGAGTTAAACGATCAACTGCAAGATTTAATGTGACAGTGCAATCAGGAACAAACTGCACCTGAATAAAAAAGTACAGTTTTTACAGAGCCACTTCTGAAGGGACTATCCTCACAGGTGATCTTGTTGCACATCTGCAGAGCAAGTCGGCGAGGAAATTAAGGGAAGGCAGAATTCCATCGTTAGAAAATTTTATATCATTGCCTCAAATCATGTTAAAAAGCGGTCTTTTCCAAGAAAGTGTTAAGATCTTTAAGATCTAGCTTGCTATTTTTAATCCAGTTAATGGTTTCAAAAGAAAGGAAAGGTATCTTCCACCACAGCACTCAATAATGAGTGCTGATGTTTTGGAAAACCTTAAGGCATAGTACACAAAGTGTTTCATAAAACCAGAATGCTAGACTATAGAAAGATAGAAAGTTTGGAAGAAATTTGGAAAATAAATTGTATTTTTCACTGGAGGGTACATTTGTCTTTAACACTGACTTACTGGTGAAAGCTATTTTATAATTGCAGCATACATCTTTTTACCATGTTGTGTCAGGTACTGTAAGGCAGAGTTAGAGGCCAGATGATAGCTGTCAGGTAAGCTTCATCAGTCTTTTCCTTTCTGGCTTAACTGTGTCTCTTTATGTCAAAGCCATTTGAAAAATCTGACCATAAGCATTTGATATAATATCTAAAATGATAGACTAAAATTGCTAGTGCTTGTGAGTGTGCAAATCTGCGAAATAAGAGTACACTGCTTTCTGAGGATTTTGAGTATTGCTATTATCCAATGAC
>NW_010578856.1:6064-51254 GCF_000705375.1 Tinamus guttatus | reverse complement strand
CAAAAGCACTAATGAGACAGGGAAGCATTCACCTTTTAGTCACTTTTTCAAATGGCACACAAGATCATAATGTTCAAGGTCAGTTACAAACTGATGCTCTCATTCGCTACCTTTGTGAACTGAGCTGCTGGCTGTGTCCAGCAAGATGCTTTGACATACATCATCTAACTTTTGATATACAGAGCTTGACTGGCATTGAATTTCACACTTGCTGCATTTACAGGTGCTTTCATCACCTTTCTAGACTAGAGACTTATCACACATTACAGTCACAGGTGACATTCTTTCTCTAGGTGCAATGATGGCTAAATTCAGGAAATTAAATTTAAATTCCTAGGCAGGAATTTAACCAGAAAGAAATGTTAAGACAGCTAAGTCAAGCAATCAGAAGATACAGCTCATGTCCTGCATGTACACTGTGAAATATTGTTTACTTACATCATCTAATAGTATCTTTCTTTCCCATTTTATCCATATCTCCATTGGAAACCCTCTGTGTTTTACTCAGCATAATGATAGAAACGAAATGCCTTACCAGTCCATCATATCCAGTCATGTCTCCTACAGTGGCAAAGAGAGGCATAATGAGGAGAACAACTGGGCCTGGTCACTTTATGTTTCCTTTCCCTTCATCCTCACCCAGTATGTTGGTGTGTTGGGACACTGGAGGGTTTTTTCTATTTAATATTCATGGACTTGCTGTCCATGAAGGTAAACCAAACATCTGGAAGACATCTGAAGGCCAGCTTAGCTGTCTTTGACAGATACTTATCCAATATATCCCTGCCCTTGAAAAAAAAAAAAAAAAAAAAACTCACCTTTTCTGGGCTATTCTTTTCTAATGTGATTTATTTGACCTTCTTACCCTCAGAAATTTTTCTCTCAGTATTAAACCTCACCCTTTTTTCTTTTAATTTAAGCCCTTTGTTTCTTGCCCTTCCCACCATCCACAGGGCAGTGAACATTTCTACCTTTCCCAACAGTCTCATGGAATTAATCTTCATCAAGCTAAATACACTATCATAAAATAATGCTGAAAAGGAACATCAGCAACAAAAGCATACTATGCTCTACACCATTTGTGTTATATACTACCTCCCCTAAGTAGGAATGCCATGTATTAAAACTTCGCTGGTGACCACTCTAATATGTGCAGGACAGACAGTCATGTTCTTAGCTCTGGTATGGCTTAGTGTGCTAGCATATAGCCATAACCTATGTAAACCAAAATAAGACAGACATACACTAATAAGAGTTAGAGTATTACAACTGTGTTTTTATTTTATTAATTGCAGAAAGCTACTTTCTAAAAATACTGTTCCTCTTAATGTCTTATGGAATAGAGTATTATCAACGCACATGCACAAAAATGTAAGTCTTGATTTGTAATATTTCTTTTCTCCGCTCCACTGCTAGTAACAAAGGCCTTAACTAAACTTGCAGCGTCCATTTATTTTAAGCTCCTGTTTTCCATCACTTTCCAGTTCCAACCTCCTAGTATCCTTGTTATTTCTTATTTTGCAGCATTTCTTAAAAAGGTCCTTTTACCTGATCTTTCTGCTGAATCCATGTTGCATACTTTCATCTATATAGCTTTCACTATGGACTTACGACCCTTTGATAGCTTCTGACCATTGTGGAGAAATGTAGCAGCATATTATCATCTCATATTTTTGTACCCATCATCAACCTTACCACTTGTTTATGCAGGTTGAATACCACTTCCAACCTGCGCACTGTTCTGCTGCTTGATCTCATCTCTGATTTCCCCAGCATCTCCTTTCAGTGTGTCCAGTTCCATCAATGCAACAGGAGTCTCTGTATATACCTCATGTCTTTTTTTTTTTGTATATATATTGCTTCCTCTGTGCTCATAGCAACCCCCTTT
The DNA here is from genome assembly GCF_000705375.1 of Tinamus guttatus. The sequence goes on along the minus strand of NW_010578856.1, from coordinate 49,366 downwards.
CCTATTATAACTGTAGACATTCTTCTTTTTCTTCATTCAGTCTTTTCATTCACTTGCTCTACCAAAAGCAAATTTCTTCTCCAGGCATCAGGTAATATGTATGCATTCAAATATTTGAACAATAATAGAAATAACCTGATTCTAAAGCAGAGAGGCCGAATAGCCCAAATTAAGCTGTTTTATTTGATGGGAACTGCTTGCCATACTATCCTGTCCTTCAAATATCATTTCAGTTCTAGTTAGCTTTTCTCACTGAGCAAAGAGCTTGTCTGTCAACTGATAACACAGAAGATCAAAACTTTTCATATCAAGCCTAGACGGTACCTTAGATACAGTCCCTTGGCTAGCAAGAAAATGTCAATGGAAATACAATTTATCATCTACTCGTCATCTCGTGGGAATCTCAGGCACTATGGAAGCAGAGCTAGAGTTCACACATGGGCAGAGTGCCAGCACAAAGCCTAAACACCAGGCAGTGCAAGCACTCGAGGTAAAATCTTGACATGTTATGAAGAGGAATTTGAAGGGCACAGAGGCCTTGTGCTAGGACATCTGCACTCCCATAGAATCAGATGGAGACCTCTGCTCTAGAGCAAATCTGGACCTTAAACTCAGATGGGAAACGTTAATCAGATAAAAAGCAAAAAGAGTATTTTTGGACTGTTGTATTATTTACAGCAAGGGTCCCTGAATATTCTTATTTTGCAATCCCCAACTCACTGCCAGAGCTCTGCTGGCACTTCAGCAGTCCACTTCTTTATCAGGTACATAGTTGCCTGTGCATTTCCTCTCACTGCTTACACAGACTTAGGGAAACTGGATCATATTCCTCGTTCCTGCTTCCTCCTTAATGCAAAAATTATTTCACTCACACTTTTGTATCCACTTTAGAAGATTTCTCAGGCCAAAATATTTATACACATGAAAGTAAAACTCTTCAGGCTGCTCATAAATAACTCCACAAGCATAAACATACAACTATATTATGCTGCTGTAAACAGTTAAAAAAAGTCCTTGGAAAACACTTGCTTTCATATTTGTTTTATCTTTTATTCCTTGTAAAAGATGATCTGGGACCACAACCAGATTATGATACAGAAAATGAAGAAGAAACAATCCTCTTGGCTAGTTAGGTTTACTAAGGTGTTATTAGGTATATGGAGGAGATTGATTCAGAGAAATCAATTGTGCTGAAAAAGGTTATATATGTTTTCAGTAAGGAAACAAGTGGAGGAGTAAGAGCCATGGCAGAAATAGCTTTCTGATAAGCCGCCCTAGGTTGCCATGGTTTCTACTGGTCCTGTCAATAACAATTATGATGAATAACTATTAGTCTCTATATGAGACTGGCAAAACCACACTTACTGTCATCCTCAGAAACACCCAGAGGTTGCTACTCCCTGATCATAACAAACCTTTCTCTCTCTCTCAGAACACAGTACAATGTCAAGCAATGGCATGATAGCCCAAAGGTCTCAGGTAGGTCTTGGAAATCTCAAAGGTTTTGAGAACTCAGAGTAGGATGTTATGGGCTCCCCCTTCTATCCTGTGCTCTGGGCTGTTTTTCATGCTCTTTCCATCTCAGAGACTACACAGCGTCACTCCAACCTTGCATGTGTCCCTGTTCGTGCTCCCGTTGGCTTCTACACACAGACTTAGCAGGCAGGTATCACTGTTCAGCAGAATCTTGTCCATCTGTCTGACATAAGCTCACATTTTCTACAGAGCTCCAGAGGTCCCTGCGTGCCAAGCAAATGATAGTTTCTTGCTTCTTGAAGAACTGGAGCAGGCAGGTGTACACCTACCAAACATACTGCTTTCTGAATGTCAAATCTTCCACTCCCATCTTTGCTCACATTTTACTAAGAAAACTAAAGGCGCCAGTCAGCCATGTTACCATCTGAAGATGATTAATTCTGAATTATATTTTCTATTCAAGCAATTAAACATGAAATTAACTGAAAGTTTAATACGTAGACATTGTAACAAATCAATATCAAATTAAAAAGTACTATAATCATGCATATTTTTCACATTTTATTCAATAAACAGTACTCTTATCTGAACCCAAAAAAGAATCTTGTGCTTATAATTGAGTTTTTCCAGTGATATTAGTTGATCTGATGAGAAGTGCTGACTTCCTTCCTGACATCTTATACTAGTATAATCATGGCATTACAACAAACCCTCTCTTCTCCTATACTAGAGAGGACCAAAGAATTCAAGATCTTATTGTAGGGAAGGGAAGGGAAAGGAAGGGAAGGGAAGAGAAGGGAAGGGAAGGGAAGGGAAGGGAAGGGAAGGGAAGGGAAGGGAAGGGAAGGGAAGGGAACTTTAAGGGAAGACATGGGGAACTTGAAATTCCTGCAAAAAGTAGTAAAAAATATTCTTTAGGTGTTTTGGGTGAGCATACATTTTCCAAAGCAATAATTGATATATGTTTCTGTTTTCCTATTTCCTTCTTTTCAAAATCTTGAAATTATTTTACCCTCCAGCGGAAGAAGTTCAGGCATTTCCAAAATTGGAGTGTGCTCTTCTCCAGTCACCTTCTGAAAGGGTAGGCTTTAGTTTTACCATGCTGTTGAAAGACTCAAGAACTCTGGTGATACCATGCAGTTTTAAAGCCTAATTACTAATTGCATGACTGCTAAGGAGCTGGATAGATGCTGTCCTAAAAAATTGGAGAGAATTATATTAATGAATCTAAAGCTTTTATTCATCACATTTTATACCATATAGGACTAGGAATGACTTTAGCAGAATAGGAGAGCAAAGACTGAGACCATGCATATCAATAAGCATTAAGTTTTGAAAGCAGCAACTCCAAGCCTTTGATCCTATATGGATTTTAGGCTTTGTCATTTACACATTTGCAAGAGAACATGCAAAAAGAGATTAAAGGGAGCAAAAAATTGGAATAGAACAAACACTGTCTCATACCGACATGTTTAACAACCTAGCCACTGTCATCCTGATATATGTATTTTCTTAATTTGTAAGATACATTGAAACTGACAGTCAAAAAATGGTTTTCAGAAAGCACAGGAATGTCTACCTCTATAAGAACTTCAACCTACTGTTCCATTGCTTGCTACTCGTTTTACTCTCCATGATATTTAAGCTCATTATGGTTACTCTAATCATAATGATAATAATTAATAGTTGACTTTATAATGTTCTTGCAAAGTACTCACGGGAATGCAATGTAACATAATAAACAAACAACACAGAAGCATAGTCTTTGAAATTCATAATCAGAAGGAAATGATGCATAATTTATTATTTGACATTTATTATTAGAAGGATGAGATCACAACTTTTACATATTATGGAGAATCTTTTCTTCAGTAATATTAATGCTAGATATGTGCTCAATTAGATGTGAGGGTGTTTTTTTAGCAACAGTAAAACTGATCCTTTCCCCACAACTGATAAGAGAACATTATCCTATAAAGTAATTCAAACACATTGAGAGGTGAACAGGAAGTTATTCTCTTTTTTCCATATGAAGAGCTTGACTTCACCTAGTTGTTCTCTAATTGTCAGAAAATGCAGAAAGTTGAACTTCTTGTCAAAAAGTATATGTTCAAAGAAATCAGCTAAGAGATTCTGGGTGTGATGGAGTTTTTTTTTTTTTTCCTTCAGCACAAGAGGTAGTTCTGCTGTAGAAGGATTTAATTTTTCATGTATTTTTCCCCACAGATATCTGAACAACTCAGACATCATCAAGACCACCTGAAAGGCAAGGATGGCAACAGTGAAGACCAGATAACCCATTGGTGCTTATTTACTCTTTGTCTTTCTTATTCAATATACAATTACACTGCTCATGGACGACAAAGGTAGGGTTGTTTTTCCCAGCGGGAGACACCACACCCCACTGTCCTCTTAAAATGTTACTATATGGCCTTTCGGTTACAATGAATTTGTGCTCTGCTTATAGCACAAGAGCTTACTGGTGAACATGTGATTGCAGAGTGGACATCACACAAATTGCCTTCAATTCAGTTTTAACAGGTAACTTTTACTCATGCTCATCTATATTGTAGGCTGCTTGATGGTAGTTTGTTTCTGACCTTGCAATGGCAGAAAACGCTACAAAATAAAAATCTGTCCAATATGTTGTTATTGCCGTGCTATTACTGATATATCACCACTCCACACATCTGATGCCATTGTGTGTGTTCTTTTGCATCACAATTGACTCTCAGATGGAAGACTATACAGCTATGAAATATTTTTCCTTGGCAATCAATCTTCAGCAAGGAAGAGACTATAGTATTTTTGCTATAACTGGATTTATGGGAACCTTCAGCCACCACAAGTAGTTTTGACAGCCCTGCACAATATACCAGCTCTGCTCATTTGTAAACTCGGTGCTTTATGATTATGTTATTTTTCTCTTGCAGCAAACACTTCAGGCTATGCACAATGAGAAGGAAGTATTCTGCAGGAGAGGATGACAGAACAAAGATTGCTCAGAGGAAGATTACGGAAAGTAAATACATGATTGTAATGATTTTTAATTATACTGATTCACATTTCTGTAGTATTCTAGGAAGCTCTCACTGTTTGCAAGGAACAACCCTTTTTTATTGGCAAATGTTGATCCTACTGACTCACCAAGGACAGCAGTTTTCCATTCCAGTTTCTTCCTACTAAATCTATGACATGTCAAAACAATCTAGAATTGGAATTCAATACTTCAGAAAAAAAATGAAAAAATGTTGGAGGGTTTTTTTTTCATTATTTAGGTTAACTTCAAACAGTGTGTACAGGCAAACCAACATGGAAAACAGCCCATAGATATCAAAATGAAACACATATGAAGAAGAATTTTAGGGCTCTCCTGCAAGTGATTTGCACATGTACTTCATGTAGTTTTTTAACTTTGTATGGGAATCTAAGTAATAAGTAATTAAACTGAACAAAACTTAAATGTGAGTCAAACTTGGAAAAAAAAGATGTGGATGATTTCCCAGTCATGGTGTTAAGTCTACGGTAGCCAGCAAGAGGGACATCCTCACTCTTACAGTAATTAAACATTCAAAGGGGCACAAAAGCAGAGCACTGTTAACAGCAAACTTCATACAAGGTCCGTGTTATGACAATCAATCAGGTTCATAGCACACTGGAAGCAAACTGGCATCTTCTGAAGAATGGGTAGATAACCTCTCACAGCAAGGAACAAGCGAGAAGGCAGCAAAATGCAATAGATGCTGTTGGGATTTTCAGAAAAATCCCCAAATTCACATTTGTCTAGTCTTAGACATGGCTTCAAATGATCAGCTGATGTGAAATTTGAACAGGAGAGTCATTGACTGCAAAACAACAGGCTCATCTCTGCAGCATTCAGGCTAAAAAGCAGCAGAAGCAATTTTCAGTGAAACATTGGAGAATTAGCACTGGCTACACAGTACAAGTGGTTGTACTACAGCTCAGCAACACGAGTGGCATTTGCACAAACAATATATCCAAAATAATAGAATAAAATGCACCTTTATTTCTTGTGTAAGACAGATATTGTGCCTTGTTTTCACAGCATGGGATTTTAGACTATTGAGATATAGGAATATCTAGCAGAAACACAGTACAAGTCTTCCTCCCTGTTAGATCTCACCTTGATGTCTAATGTTCTGGTAGAAGAGAATTAATATCCTTTTCTAAAAGGTTGATACCTATATAACCTGCACTGATTGCTTTAACAGGGACTTTGACCTTCATTTCCTGTAGTAATGGTTCCCCTCTCCACTTCTGCAGTGTATGGAGATGCATTTTCTTTTATCATGCTAGAATTTTCCTGCTTTTCATCTAATAGGCTTTCGCCTCTTATTGTGCATTGCAAAAGCAGAAGAAATGAAGCTCCTGGTTTCTTTTCACCATGTCATTTGTCATTTTGTATGTATTTTTTCAGGCTTGTTATTGGGTTTCCTTCAAAGTAATCAATCCTAATCTAAAGCTTCTCTCTGGCTGTTTTCATTCACTCATTTTTCATTCTCTTTGCCATCCACAAACCTACTCCAATTCTGCTATATTATTTTCCAGGTGGAAAAGCAGCACAGAACACATGCCCAAAGACTGCACAACTGATTTATCTAACATCACTGAATTTCTGATGTGCTCTTTTAGCTCTTGTACTTAAAGGTTTTTCTCTTCCTTAGAGATACACATCCATTGGAGGATGAACATAGTATTAATGCTTATTTAAAGCCTAAAGTCTCCAGCCGAACCCCAATAGTCTGATGCCCAGGAAGAGGAAGTCCTTTGCCCAAAAACTGGGAAGGGCAGACTGAGACATAGACCTGTTGATTTGCTAGAGCTGCCAGGCAAGTTACTGTCGTTAGATCTCAGTAATCCCCACCTGTATTGCATATTACTAGACACAATTAGCAACATAGCTACACATACCTAGGATTATAATGCATGAGATTAGTAAACACAACAATTATGGGCTCTTCTAAAGGCAATAGAATGAGATTGCTGAATTTAATTTAAAAAACAATGCATAATGCCAGATACAGAGAATGTGTGTATTTTTTCTTTGCACAGTTAGAATTGTACTACACTTAATGGCTCATTGTATAAAATCCGGGGAAAAATAAAATCTACAGTTCAGAAACTGCATACTTTATTATTAAGTAGATTCATAAAAATAATCATTTAGTACAGACTTTGGGCTATTAGTGCTTTAGATTGCAACAAAAAAGAAATAGGTACATTAAAGTGATCTTACTGAATTTTTTGTGAAAAAGAAAATTGTCTTTTTGACTCTAGGGCATTTGATCATTTTTCATTAGTCATAATTCCTCTGGAAAAAAAAAAAAGTTAACACGAAACACGAAGGAATAGAGAAAGCCAAATATAACTAAGGCAGGAAAAACTACTTGATAAGGTAAAATCATATCCAATGACATATGCCCAAAATTCCAAAGAGGTTAAGTTTGTAGAAGTAGATAAGATGGAAAATAAAATTTAATAAATAAATAAATGAGTAAGGATTATATATTGCAATTTCTAAATTAAACTAAACAAGATAAATACACAGAAAAGAACACAAGCCCAGGAGGAAGCTTGGATTCATTTGGCTCTGCTCTAAAACCATGCTATGCTGCAGTTACCCAGGCATCAGTACAGACCTCTGTTGTATTCAGGCAAAAGCCTCTCTAAAAGCCAATTTCAGACAGAGGTAAATGGCTCTGGATCTAATCAACGCTTTTAGTGATTTGCCTGCCTGGCCAAAGCATGTGCACATGTGTTGTTATTCTAGCAGTGTGGATACAAAAGGAGATAGATATTCAGAAACAAAAAGATAAAGTTAGACAAAGACTTCTAACAAAGTCACCCTTTGTGCATTTGAAGATTTCCCTCCTAAGGATTTTCAAAGCTGAATAAGTGGTTAGGCTCAGCATATAAAACTTTATTGCATTACAGTGCTATGAACAGTATTTCAAAGCTTTGTTTTTCCCAGCTCAATTTTTTATAGCAGTCAAGATATTTCTGAGACTTCGATATTAATACCGATATTCTTCTCCTCTCAAAAGAGTAGATAGCGTGTAAGGTACTTTTATCAATTCATACATCAAATTATCATATGGTTTCTGGTAGTGATGTGACAGACTGTAAATATTCCCTCTAGGGCTGATGAAAAATTAGTCTTCTGAAGGGTTATCTAATATATTAATTAACTCCAATAATAGTGTTTTCATAGTCCGAATCAATTACTAAGAAGATGTAGCTACTGTTTAGGCCAAGGCTGCCAGAGGGGAGCTGAAAATTGAGTTATAAAACCTGACAGAACTGTGAAAAATAATAATACTGCCCTGATCTTAGATGGTCTCATATTTAATTCCACAAGCTGATGTATGACTTTATCCTCGGAAATAATACTTTAACCTTCCTCTCTACAGCACAGCTGAACCCACAGATTCATCATACCTATTTCACAAACACCATATATTTCATATTCTATGTGGAAATTAATAGCTTTCAGGATATTAGCAATATGTAATATGCTATCTTTGTATATTGACCTCTTCATCCACAATGACAAACATACATTTCTGTTTCCTAGTAAGCTGCTGAAGGTCCTGGCTAGGGGGTCCTGGCTGAAGGTCCTGGCAGGGGGTCCTGGTTCCCCCTTCCCCCTGCTGAAGGGGGAAGCAGCAACTCACTGCTATGGCATTTGCTATCTCTGGTCTATTGACATAGTGAGCACCATGCAGAAAAAGCTGGTCTGTGTTTGCTTCACATTTCACAGGTCAAGACCTGATTTCAGCATGAGAACAGCGCTGTGGGGAGTCCAGCAAACTCACCTTGCTAGTACTCGATGGTCAAATTACTACTCTGCAGCAGCACTGGAAGAGGAGATATTAAATTTTCTGTCTTCCCTCTAATTTCTAGCCTAATCTCACAGAGAGTTTATGATATCTCCCAAACATCTTCTGCTCCATGTTGTTTACTAAACTATCACAATCTATACTGCATTTGGTAGCTCAAAGAATTTAGTTTAACAAATAGCGAATAAAGAAAGTACTGGAACATTTAAAGCAAATAACTTGTACATTCATACTTGCAAACTATGTGGCACTAAAAACAGGCCATATAGCTCACAACTCAATCACACATATGATAAACTAAAATAAATTTGTCTTTAGTTTCTCAAACATCTTGACATGATGACATGATAGGTATAGCAAAATTTTGCAGATTATGCCCAGCATCAAGTTTAGAAACATGAGAAGGTATACTGACAAAAGCATCAGAGGTAGATACATACCACATTTCAATATCTATTCCTGGAAAAAATGAAGATTTGCATCTTGCATAGGCATGACTTGCAAACACGGTCTTCTGATTTTCTTTTATAAATGGCAGTAAGACAGAACAGTCTCAGAGCCAGAGGATGCCTCCAGCCGTTGGAAGAAGGGAGTCTCCAACCTTGCTCCTGGCAAAAGAAGGATCCTCCTGGGTTCCCAGTCTTGAGGCCTCCCTGAACTTGGTCTGTTTGTTCATGTCTTTCCTATGCTGGGAACTCAAAACTGGATGCAGTTTTCCATATGAAACCTACTATTAAAAGGTGCCCAATGTCCAGGTTTTTTTGACACTGGGGCCTGTTCATAGCTCAACAAACAGAAGAATACACCAACAAACTTGGCTGCACTGTTTTTTCATAATATTGTCACATGTCTTTATTTATCATACAGTTCAGTAGAAGTTCCAAATGGAACAAAAACCTCAATAACAAAACTGCCAAAAAAAAAAAAAGGCAATAAGCAGTTGCATTAATTCACTCCAATGCTCCAAGAACTTCTACACATTTTTCTAATTCCTGTAGGAATTTGTGATTGCCATAAACAGATTCTTTCTTGTGTACAGCAAGGACTGCCAGTTACAGTCTCCAGCCCTGCTTTTGACACTAAACTAGTCAGACTTGTGTAATTTACATTCACTGAATATGACAGGAACATTCACCAACTTGGGAATGCCAGAGCACAACACATTGCAACTGTTTGTCTGTGTCGATGCCTTGTAGAGAGGCAAAAATTAGACTTAATTCTACTGCTTCCAGCAACTATAAAGTATTGAAGAAAACTCTTAAATCTGTCTTTCTTTAATAATGATGGTCCTTTTAACCCCTCTTGCATTTGCAGGCACTGTGGCCCAGACTTGTGGAAGTATTTGAAAGATTAGCTCCTACTGATTTAAGCACAGAATATGTTTGAGAATCTGGTCTCAATCGGGATTTCGACACAACAAATGCACCTAAAACGACCAGTCAGACGTTTTCCATGGAGACTACAGTATGTGTCATCCAAGCAGGAGCAGACAGCTTCTGTCTTATTTTTTTCAGAAGGCTTTGCCACATTTGAATGTTGCTTCATATCATGTACATGCGGAAATGATCAGACTGACTTATGAGATAGCATAGAAACACACAGTTTAAGAAAACCGAAAGTTTCTGATGCAGATATGTTTTTCTGTATAAGGTATATGTACTTCTGTATAAGGCATATGTATATGAGGTATAAGTACTTCTACAAGATTTACATGTGTTGATTATGTAGCATCCATGAGCTTGCCTTTTCTGAACTATTTTGCAAGAAAGTTATGGAATGCCAAAAACCTGAAGATTTCTATTCCAGGAGGAGAAGAATGACAAGGCAGGAGACTATTCTGTATGAAAAAAATAGGTCAAGAAGTAAGCTGAGATGCCATATTCATTCATTATCTGTAATTACTCTCAGTGACTTACTAAATACTGCTAATGAGATGTTTAATACAAGCTTTTCTTGAAGAAGAAAACTGTGACAATGGTAATGCCTTGACCATATCCATAAGGAACAAGTATTCCCTTACTTCCCCACTGCTCTTCCTTCCATTTGTTTTTGTCAATATTCTTTTTTTTAGCATCAAGGATCCATTCCTCTTATTTCAGGTTGTATTTTCCTTACAAAAAGCAAAAACTGCAACCAGCTGACAAAGGACTTAAAGGCCTAAAAAGGATGCAGCTGCATTAGGAAGTGTTTGGTTTCCTGCCTAAGGACTCTGATTCACAGGCAACAAGACAACCCTGCAAAATTAGGGATGGTAAGCAGGGACTACTGGGCAATTTGCTCCAAAATTAATGCAACTTTAAGCAAAAATGCAGATTTAGTCAGCTTTCCTTTTGCCTTCTATGACAAGACTTGAAAATGTACCACCTTTAGACATTGTGAGTAACAATACTGATTGCAATTACATACTACTTCAGGTGACAAGGCTAACTAGCATATGCTAAGTCCCTGTAGGATCAGGCTGTAATATGTTCCTGTATTTAATATGACCATACAGCATGTTTGTTCGCTGTTAGAGAATGTTTTCAATGACAGTAGGGCATGTTTGATTAGGTCATGAAAATACCACGTTTTACTGCGTTACACTAATATCTGAAATATGAGTAAATAAGTGTTTAAGTAAATATCAGATTTGTTATTAAAGTATGGCAAATACAAAAAAATAGCACATGCTAACTTGAAATAGTTCTCAAGATTTTATGTCTGAAAGCAGAGGTAACTAATCTAGAGAACAGAACGAAGACACAATACTGCCCAGGACTATTTTCCATTTATACAAGCAATACACACAGCTGCTTCTGTAGCTTCATAGAATCCTAGAATCATAGAATGCTTAGGGTTGGAAGGGACCTCTAGAGATCATCTAGCCCAACCCCTCTGCATACGCAGGGACACCTACAGCACGTGGCACAGGACTGCGTCCAAGCGGGTTTTGAAGATCTCCAGAGAAGGAGACTCCACAACGTCTCTGGGCAGCCTGTTCCAGTGCTCTGTCACCCTCACTGTTAAGAAATTTTTCCTTAAGTTCCTATGGAATTTTTGGTGTTTCAGTTTCCGGCCATTTCCTCTAGTCCTATCAGTGGCCACCACTGAAAAGAGACCATCACCGTCCTCTGCACTCCCTCCCTTGAGGTACTTATAGACACTGATTAGATCCCCTCTCAGCCTTCTCTTCTCCAGGCTGAACAGGCCCAGCTCCCTCAGCCTCTCCTCATAGGGCAGATGTTCCAGGCCCCTGATCATCCTAGTGGCCCTGCGCTGGACTCTCTCCAGCAGCTCCACATCCCCCTTGTACTGTGGAGCCCAGAACTGGACACAATACTCCAGATGCGGCCTCACCAGGGCTGAGTAGAGGGGCAGGATCACCTCCCTCGACCTGCTGGAGGCGCTCTTCTTAATGCAGCCCAGGATCCCATTGGCCTTCTTGGCCATGAGGGCACACTGCTGCCTCATGGTCATGGTTTTTATAGCTTCTGCTATAAAAACAAAATGCTGCCATATTTTAAAGTAATAGTCCAAGATAATATAGCTGTACAACTACAGGATAGCTTCTGATAGTGTTTCAAGCTATTCCTACAATATTTTCCTAAGCGATTAAGGGCTGTCTCCACCACCACTCCAGTCAATGAGAATTCTGCATTCAACCAGGATTAGAAACATTGGCTCAGTTCAGAGCTCTGAAGAACTTCTCCAAGTCTGATTGACAGCAAAGTAAAGCAAGTGTGCACTTGAGTGATTTTCAAGAAGGAGCAGGAAAAATGCTCTTTATTTTATGTCTTGCTTGTTTGTCTAAGAGAACAGAAAATGCAGGGGAAGCTGATTTTTAGGGTTTGCCATCACAGCTCTAAAACAGAATGGCTCAGCTAGAGCATATGGAAATTAACCAGTTGCACAAGGCTATGGGGACACCACAGAGAAGGGAGTAAGCACTAGAGCATTTATCTTCCCCCAAATTTAATGTTCTTGGCAAATAGATATGAACTAAGTCCCCCACATCTCCATGTGGCCTGAACTACCCAGCCAGGGCATTTAAATATACTTGCGGTATGCATTTTTATCCAAGAATATGTACTCTTTACCTACAAAGTTTTCTCCACACAGATTTTGAGAAATGCTGACACATGTCAGTCTAGCAGAGGTAACTGTATAGTAAAACAGAAAAATAGTATTCTGAACATGAAAATCAGTCAAAGAATGAACAAAGGTATTGTTCACTGTAAAGACGAAGAAAGTGTTTGGCAATAGTGGAATGATACCAATCTCTGGTTCCTTCAAATGAAAGAGCAGCATCATTAAAATGATGAAAACAGGAGCTTCATTTTGTATGTTGCAATGCATGAATTTAAGTGTTGTTGTAATGAACTGTACCATGATAATGTTCTGCACTCCATATCTGCCCTGGCTGTACAGAGATCTTCATATTTATCATAAATCCATCCCACATCTCTCCTTCATCTGCATCTTTTCTCAATACTGACCTTGTGTTCAGGAGAGAGGATTGCTTACGCTTTCCTCTCCCTATGGTTGCATACTGAGAAAGACAGTACCAATTTTGCCATATTCTCCTTTTACAATATACCAGCCATTCCACAAGTAGAAGGTCTTATCAGGAGGTGAATCCAAACCCGATTTCCAAGCTGTGCACTAACACAAGACACAGCCTAAGCAGCCATGGCTTCTCTTTTTTACTTTTTCGTTTTTTTTTTCCAAAACTTTGGAAGGGATCAAATGAATTATCATATACAATTTACTGTATTTCAAAGCAGTCTCATATGTCAGAAGTCACTGAATAGCTATGGCTGTACAGATTACATGAAATTAACATTGAACTCTTAGAAGTGCTGATAATTCCGGTATTGTGTATGTGTGCACAACCCAAGCGACTGACCAAGGGTCACTGTAGAACATATCAGCAGGTAGGTCATTCCTATTAAGAAAAAGGACATTGTAAGGAAAGCAATAGATCATTTAATTTATTTTTATACAAAAAGCAAGCAATAGCAAAGAACAAAAGGGATTTTAACAAAAAGCTGGACCGAAAGGCATGAGATATCTTACAGAATTTGGCATCTTGTCATGTGCAGCAAATGTAATGCCTTTAAATAAAACCAGCTCTACTTGCAATGAAAAATCTATCTGGTATTTCCCTAAAGTCTATACTCCATGTGAATATATATTTCTTGACAAGTAGATACACACCAGAAAGGCCACCCTGATCATATGAACCCCAAAGTAAACACCTCTCTGACAAAAGAGGTGCACTGAAATTGAATTCTCTCTCTCTCCTGAAAGGTCTTACAGATATACAAACATTTACATGCAGTTAACATACCTGCTGCCCAAGTTATCCTGAAATAGAAGAAAATGGCACTTTTGAGGAAATCTTAACTATGCATATGGTATCTGAATTATAGTTAAAATTCTCACTAAAATAAACGGTTACGAGTAACTGATACAGAAACTAATGAGTAAAACCTGGCTAGTAACTTCAGACAGAAGCTAGTAGTCTGAGCTACAGATTTCCATGAGCACAAATACCTAAATTATACAAACAGACAAAGGAAGGACTAGCAACAGAATCCAATAGTTCATTTCTCTTCAGTTCTCTACTTTGTTCATATTTTCCATTGTAGCACAAGCAATTCTTTCCAACCACAACTGCAACCCATTTCAATTAAAAACAAATAGGCTTCAAGACTTCTCAACCAATCTGCTGCAAAAAATAAAGTGCCCTGGAATATTAAATCCAACAGCTAAAAACTCATTCTCCTCTCCATTAACCAACCGATTTCCCAGTGTGGTGATGAAAGCAGCTCCCAAAGCAAAGGAGGGACAAGGGCACAGAGTGCACCCTCAGCAAGTTTGCAGATGATACAAAAGTGGGAGGAGTGGCTGACACTCCCGAGGGCTGTGCTGCCATTCAGACAGACCTAGACAGGATGGAGGGTTGGCAGAGAGGAACCTCAAGAGGTTCAACAAGGACAAGCGCAGGGTCTTGCACCTGGTGAGAAATAACCCCAGGCACCAGCACAGATTAGGGGTTGACCTGCTGGAAAGCAGCTCCATGGAGAGGGATTTGGGAGTCCTGGTTGACAACAGGTTAACCATGAGGCAGCAATGTGCCCTTGTGGCCAAGAAGGCCAATGGGATCCTGGCCTGCATGAGGGGGATCATTGCCAGCAGCTCAAGGGAGGGGATCCTGCCCCTCTACTCAGCACTGGTGAGGCCGCGCGTGGAGTATTGGGTGCAGTTCTGGGCTCCCCAGTACAAGAAGGACATTGAGCTTCTAGAGAGGGTCCCGCGGAGAGCCACAAAGATGATTAAGGGACTGGAGCACTTGTTGTATGAGGAAAGACTAAGCGAGCTGGGCCTGTTTAGTCTGGAGAAGAGAAGGCTAAGAGGAGATTTGATCAACATGTTCAAGTACCTGACGGGTGATTGTAGGGAGGATGGGGCCAGGCTCTTCTCCGTGGTGGCTGGTGACAGGACGAGGGGGAACGGGTGTAAGTTCCATGGAGTTTCACCTCTATTTGAGGAAGAACTTCTTTCCTGTGTGAGTGACAGAGCGCTGGAACAGGCTGCCCAGTGAGGTTGTGGAGTCTCCTTCTCTGGAGATCTTCCAAACCCTCCTGGACGCTACCCTGTGCCATGTGCTGTAGGTGTCCCTGCTGGAGCAGGGGGGTTGGACTAGACGATCTCTAGAGGTCCCTTCCAAACTTAACCATTCTGTGATTCTATGAAAGTCATTGCAGATCCCAAATTCCAATTAATTTTATTCATTAGCAAAAGAGGGCACATTAAGGAAAAAAAAATCTTATCCCTCTAAAAGGCAAGCAAACTGGATGGTTTTTGCTATGAATCCCTCTGAATCCCTCTGATTCCCTCAAACATCAGAGGACTGAGAATGCCTCTTGGGACAAGGATGACTTCCAAGACAGAGCAGCACACCGCAGGCATCCCGCTCCCTGCTGGTACAGTACATCCCTTGTGAAGGTACTTTTTTTTCCATGTAGTTTTTTCTCCATGTCCTGGACTCCATCCCAGGGACAGGAAACCTCCATCCTCTCCTTTTGGAGAATGACATTAAGTCTTTTTTTCTCATACTTGAGCACCTTAGAGAGCTCTGACTGCCCCATGCATGATGAAAAATGAAGGCGAAGTGCCATGCAGGGTGGCTGGCCCTCAGCATGCCCAGAGAAAGAGCTGATGGCAGTTTTTATGGAAAAGGTGAGAGTATAGCGGCTCCACATAGCAGAAAATTATTTCTCTTTTTCTAATGAAAGAGCACCTCCCATGCTTACCCACCAAAGACAAAAACGGCCTTGCATGTAGCTGCGCTCACAGAAATCTGCTGACTACCGCTGAGGGATTTGGGCTCATCCCTCTTTGCTTTTAATTGTTAATATGATGTAAGTGAACAAGATGGCAGACAGCCGGTACTGAATTTCTGAAAAGGATGAGTGTTTTATTTAATTTTCACTCCAACAAATCAACTCATCCACCTGCAGATTTTCAGAAAGTTAAATCTATATTCATCACAAAGCTAAATAGCTGGATTCTGCCTTTATGTATTTAAATCAAGCTAGCTTAAAAAAGCAACATCAACATGCTGCAGTCAGTGCTGGAATTCCCACCCTAGTGCTTTAAGCCATAAATGCAGTATATGTCTGCAGACATGCTGGACTTACAGGAGCTCTTTTCTTTTGCCAATGCCATGCTATCTGTAACCTCCCAGGAGGCAGAGGTTATCCTAGTACTGTAGTGTTTAAATTACTACTTATGGTGAGTCCAAAGCACAAAAATAGATTGCTTGATATGAATCATATCCAACTCAATCCCCTCCCTCTCCAAATATTATCACAGCTCGGGAAATTGTTACACAAGTCAATATTATTTCCCATCTCCTATTCCTCTCTTCTCACAGCTTCCTGCCTTCCTTGCCTCCTGTAATTCTTACAGGAGTCAATAAATTGCTTCACGGTAATTTTAGCATTTCTTTTATTATTCCCTAGCTTCTTTAGCAAGCAGTAAATAACTGTACCTATTATGAAAGTGCTCTACAGAGCCTGTTTGCAAGCAAACAGGTTAGAATTTCATACCTGCCTTGAAATCTGGAAGCCTATATCCACATTAGCTTTAAGAGACGAATGCGCCGTTTCTGCTTCTTCCCCATGGATTTTCCCCACGGGAGGAATGTAGGGCGAGATTGTTTTTGTTTACCACCGAGTTTCATTAGTGAACAGCCATCTTAGTATTGCTAACAAATACTAAAGAACAAAGGCTGTAGTCACAAGTAACACACACTGATTCCCAAGGTCTTGCCCCAGATTTGCATCTATATGAGAGGTTCATTTTTGTCTTGTGATTTTCTTCATGGTGTGGTTATCTGTTACTCATGTAACAGCTGCAGGCTTAAATATGTGGTTACTTAAGGGAGGGAAATATTTTAGTGTCCTTCAATATAGAAACCAAAATCAAAACTTTACATAGAAGTGTATTTTTAAGGAGCTAGGTTTGATAGGGATATATTATTAAATTTTGTGAAGGGTTTAAAATCAGTATCCGTTTAACATATCTGATTCGTCAATCTAGTGAATATGCTGAAATACCTTAAGTAACTTTAAAATACAGCTATAAATGTAGATTTCATTGTAGCACAATTCTGCACAGAAAGCATTTGAGTGCTGTGAACATACCTTACTTGGAGCTATTTCCCCTAGTCCTTCACAGATATATATTTTATTACAGTTCTTGAGCTCATAGCTCAAGAATTGAGCAGTGAATTGTTCATTTTCTTAGTCATGCTTTTATAGCACAGCCTATTAGCACTCTCTGGAGACGAGGAAAGCAACACCTGTGGATGCTCTGATGGCTGCCTTGAGCAGACGGAAATGACCACATGAGCAGCACAGGAAAAAAGAAAATAAAAGAGTGTGTGTGTTGGAGTGGGGGGAAAATGTAAACTGGAAGCCTGTTTTTAAGCTTCCTACCTTGCTTAGAAGACTTTAAAATGTCAATGTCTAGCCAAAATTTACTGATATCTTTATGATTTTTTTTTTCTTTTCTGTGCACAATGAAGTTATTGCCTTTGGAGAAATACAGCTCTATGTCAGCTCCAGCCTAGGAGACCAACAATTTACACTGTCCTTGGCAACATTGCAGGACCTGCCACTACATAAAAATGAACTGTTCTTGAATGTCTCCAGTGTATTATGTGCAAATGCACTTTTCTTTAGCGTTGGGACTGTAACCTTTCTTGGCTTCGCTTTTTCTTCTTGAACACACATACTATTCTTGTACCAAGGAGACAGTAACAAGCTTGTTTTCATAGAGAGTGGGATCATTACTTTGACATCTGACAAAGTTCTAGGCCATATTCTCTCTTGGTAATAACTGTGGATACTTTATTTTCTCCTGTTTGCCTACAAAGATGATTTACAGTGGCAGGAAGGATAGGATAGAAGGTTAACCAAACCCAGCTTCAGCTCCACTCCTCTGTGAGCTGAAGCCATGGGGACACATGGCTCATACACTCATCCCTGAACACCATTTGCTTTTCTGGGTATTGCAGAGTTGGTAGTGGGCAGGTCCCAGTGATTTGGCCTTAATAATGCCAAATTTGCAGATGTATTTAGTGCACAAGCAGAATGAGGAAGTTTCCTGTCTTTCTCTATCTATCTGACATCTGGAGTACTAACACGGGTATCTGCAGAGAGATCAGGAGATCCTCCAACACCAAACGGGACAAGCTCTGTACAGGTCAGGAAGACTCTAGAGAAAGAAAATTGCTTACTGGAGGATTTACTGATCCCTGGATTTGTGTATATCCCCTGCCACATGCAGATCTAAAGGGTGAGTGAGAGGTAGGTCTACACTAAGCCTCCTTATTCTTCATCTTTACATACTCACACTGTATTTTCTATCAAATGAAAATATGACTGTAAAGGTTTGAAGGGACCTGTAGTAAACTTCAGTTATGAGATGAAGATGGAAAAAAGAGAAGCCACCCTACTGTAACCTGCAGGTACAAATACAAGTAGTATTTCTGTTTTCAGCACCAACTGACTTTGCACTTCCAGGTAGGTTATTTGGACTCTCTGTGTTCTCTTCTGCAGCTTGTCTTTCTCAGCTACTTGCTTGAGAACTGTTTGGGATAAGAGCTACCATTACCAAAAGCCATAATGGTATGTGTATATATATGCATGTATGGAGGTGTGTGTATGTGCATATACAAATGTGTATGTACATGCAGCTGTTTACACATGAGAACTAAATTTGTTTGAGCCTGCTGGCTACCACTTCAGTGTAAAGACTGTTAATAGCCTTGCCCTAATGCTTTTTAGCATTAGATCACCCTCTCAGACAGCGAGGGTTATTGCACAGGTACTTTACACTTTCTGTCTGATCGTGTAATACTAGGTCCATTTGTGCTTTGGGGTTGATGCTAACATGTGCATGCTCATTGCAGGTGGAAAATAATATTCTGAAAGATTTTACTGATGATTTATAAAGCTCTAGTGGATCTGCACCCAGACTATCCCAAAGGAAAGAGCCCGATCCCAACTCTGTGTATGGAAAGAAGAATAAAAAACACAGTGCAAGCTCAGGGTCACTTTCCCTTCATGATTCACAAAATCATGTATTCAACAGTGGTATTTGGAAGGGACCATCTGGCCTAAGATGTGATCTGATTTGGGATCTGATCTGATTGTGTTTTTGTAGCATTCTGATCTGATCACACCCTTCTAGCATTTTTCTCTTTAATCAAAAGATTAGATCTAAAATAAAGGTTTCTGGAGTAAGAAAAAGTTTAAAAGTTAAAAGATTAAGGGTTTTTTTTTTGATCTTGGGGAACTACAGTACTGAATGAAAATTTCAGGTGTTAAGATGATGTAGTTAAATGAATGCTGCTGCAGCTGCTGAAGTTGCCTATTATAACTGCTTGTATTTTATTACTTGCAGCTTCCTTTCAGGCAGCCATTCTTTCATGCATGGCCTTTGTCTAAATATATAAGGGTTTTGTGCAAAGGTAACCTAGCTGTTTTTGAATACATTTTTCCTGCTTTAAAATTTATTTCTTTTTCTTTTTCAATATTTCTCCAGTAAGGAATAAAGCTTTGTCAGAGAGATAAACCCCATGGAGAAAAATCTTTTACTTTTCCAGTGAAAAATAGATGCAGCTGGAACACAGAAATGCTTAAAATCAGATTTTGAATGATTAATGATAAAAGTGGCCAGTCAGTATTTTAACAGTATTCATTAAAAAAAAGAAAAAAAAAAAAAAAACACCATGAGGCTGATAACCAAACAGTTTAGCTGCAGAGTAAGAGTTTTCCCTTTCAATGAGAAAGTCTTACCTCTGCTTAATGAAGGCGCAGTGAAAGGCAAAAGGGTTTCTGCAAAAGTATCAGATCTCTGAAGATGAATGACAAATTCATCTCTGGTATGAGATGACAAGGTAGCAATTACCTCTGTCTGTTTGCTTTCTGTCCTTTCATTATATAACGTCGGATGGTATCATTTGTTTCTTTCCTAAATACATTTAAAAACGGAATGATGAATTGGAAAAGACATCTTGAATTCCTGTACTGATTCCTGGTTAGAGTACTAGATATAGCTGAAGAGAGGCAAAGCCTTGGTTCTAAGCTAAGTCATAGAATGGTTGGATAAGTAAGGTATTTAATATCTGCTTAGTATGATGACATTCACCCTTGGTTTATTTTTAAAGCCAGGTGATGGGAATCTCAAAAGTCATCAGTAATTGTCTTGTTGAATTTGCAGAAGATGGACAAGGTGTCAAGGCACTGCAAGAAGGCAAATGCAGTGCCAGTATTTTTGGAAAAAAAAAAAGGAGGGGAGGGGAAATGACCTAGAGAATTGCTGAAGTCTTAGCTTATCTTAAATTTCAGAAAAAAAAAAAAGAGTGGAAAAATCATCAAGCAAGACATTTTTAAGCATAAAAAAGAAAAAAAAAAGCAACATGGATTCTTCTGACAAGACTTGCTTTTGCCAAATCTAATTTCGTTATGTGACATGGAAACACTGTGATAGAAGAGACACAAAAGATGTTGTATCTTGGTATGTAGTACTGCTTTGAATGACACGCTCATATCAAACAAGGAGAACCACAAGAGGTTAAGAGCAAAGATAGCTGAATAACTGTAATCAAACAGCAGCTATTCATGAATCACTTCCAAAATGAAAGGCTAACTTGAGCAGTCTCTTTGACTCTGGTAATGTGCAATATTTTCTTTACTGCTCTAGATAGCTGGACAGAATATTCAATTAATTCTTCAGACAACACCAAAAAGGACAAACAGGACTAAAAGGAACTGCTATGCTGCTGAATGCAAAATTTAGAATCCAAAACGTTCTTGACAGTTTTCGATGAAAAGGTAGGATTCAGGGATAAATATAGGGTTCCATGGTTAGGAGAAACTAGCTATATAAATGTACATAAGTGATTTGCCAAGTGGCATCATTTGGTTCTTTCTGATGCATATACTGACTGGTCTGCAGCCTCAGGTTGCTGCAACAGCCTAGTGGGATGTATAAACTAGAGTCGAGCTTGTGCATCACCTGAAGTCAACCTTCTACTATGCTTGATACTACTCAGGCTGGAGCTTGGGTGCATCTGGGTTTCACTGCCACACGTCAGACCAGCTGACAAAAGATTAGGGGATAATCAGAGGTCTGAGAAATGTGGCCTATGAAGAAAGACAAAATGACTGTTTAGCCTGAAGAAGAAAACAACGAGAGACAAGTTTTTTTAAAAAGCTGCTTCAAAGCAGAAGGGAATCATCTGTTCTCCATGTCCAGAGGGAAAAGGACAAGTCATGAGTTTAAACTGCAAGAAGGAATACTCCAGTATGGCACCAAGAAAGATTTCCTGTGGGGAGCATTAGACCCAGCTGCCTGCAGAAGTTGTGGAAATTCCACTGAAAGACTAAAAGAGCTTCGTGAGACATCCTCTGTCAGGAGTGACAGCAGTCTAGCTTATCATCCCGTCGAGTAGGAGGACCAGCTAAGTCTCTCTGAACTTGAACTGTGCAGGTTAAATCTGTTGACACCTGAAAATCCCTTGCTTGCTTGTGGTGAATGATTCTCCCCAAGCCATGCCACCTGCCTTGCTGCCAGTCTTGTCCTTGAGACAAGAAACAGTCTACGGAGCAATGAATGCAGCTCAGTGCTCCAGACCTATTGCCCAGAGCTCACATACAGGCTCATAAACCCACGGGCCATGACCACCTTCAGCACAATTGCAGTCAGAAGGGGAAGGGAAGCCTTGGCATGCTTCAAAATTTGTGGGTCTGAACCTCAGCAACAGCAGAGCGAGCACTGCAGGTCTCACGCTGAGGACTGCACACTTGGTGGAAGGTGATGGGCCTCAGAAGGGCAACCTAGCAGGGCATATTGACATAGTAATTTGGGCACTTTGTGTATTTGGCAGACTTTGTTTCTAGTAAACTTTTATCGGGTAAAACTGTGTGTGTGCTCTTAATGTGTCTCCTCCATTTTCTTTACCCATATTTATTTTGAATTTCTTCAGGTTCTTCCACTCTGAAAATAAACAGCATTTATTGCTTTCTGAGTTGAGTAGCCAAGCTAATAAAAATCCAGTTGGTAGAGTTAAATTTTTTTTAAGCTTTTATGAACTGAAACCGGAGAGCAGAAGGGTTTATACTGATGCACAGTCATTGGTGGTATATGAAGAACATAACCTGTATCCCATCCGGCCGGATGATGTTTTATTGTTGTTATTTTCATTTATTGTTTAGACTAACAGGAAGTGCTGCCACTGTCTGTTTAAAATTAAGTAATTCTGCATTGATTTGGAAGAAAACTGTTTAGAATAGAACAGATCTAACAGAAAACTGTTAGAATAGAACAGTGACATTTGCAGGAACTGTAAAGAAATTTAAAGCTATGCTAACAACCTTAAAATAGACTACGTCACCTTCAATGAATATGCTATTACTTAGTTACCATTTAGAAACACAAATAAAGAAAAGCTACTTGGAGATAAAAAAAAATAAATCTCTAGAGTATCATTATATATACCTGCGTATATTCAAGAGAAGAAAAAATGCAGATGGTTACCAGAAACTTAAAATGTATAGCTTCTTAGACGTTCAAGAGTCAATAGCATGTGTCTTGCAGTAGTAAGTCTTGGAAAGCAATACCACCCCCCCGCGCCCACACACACACACACACATACATTGCACTGTGAATACAGACATAGATTCAGAAATAACATGTTTCTGATACAAGAAATCCACATTCCTCCTTATTGGCCTTTCTGCATCCTGACAAAAACCTGGTTCCAGATGAGGCTAGCTAACCCTCACATACATTTCCCAAATGACTTTTCTTTGTAGCCTTGATACTACCCCAGGTTTGGCCAACCAAAAATGTCTACTGGAGGTAGCCCTGGCTATCATTTGCCTGGGAATAAGGTCTTAAACCTTCTTTACTGATTTCTGGGTGTCTTGGCTTTGTCCTAGAAAACAGGACAGTTCAATCCGTTTGAGTATCGGATTTGGGAAGCAAGAGGGCACCTACGCAGACACAGGAAAAATCCACTCGGGTAAAATCTCTGCCTCAAACCTCCCCCTTACAACTGTTAGCAGCTTCACAGCCCCAAATAGCAGAGGGTTTCAGAGTAACAGCAGAGGGCATTGGAAGGCGTTTAGTATGTGAAATCTGATTTTCTGGTATTACCATGCACATGCAACAAATGAGTCCTTTAGCCTGTAGCCAACGTACCTGTGTCTTCCTGTAGTTGGGAGACTGCAAGGCTAGTTTTTAACTGACATAAATCAAAGCAGAATCTAACCCACATTGCACATCCGTATTCCAGGAAAGACTGCTTAAGGATTATTACAGAGAAGTGTGGTTAGATAGCTCTGATCCTAGGTGTCGGTTAGGAGAAACAGGCACTACAGACCTCCTGGCTGTTGAAGACAAATAGCCCTGCAAAAGAGAGCCACAGACTTCTTTTAATAATGGGGAGGGCTAAGGGGTGCAAGGTTCAGTCTCTAGCAGCCTCTGGTGGCTGTCCAAATACAGCTTAAACTACCCAAATATATTAATGTTTGCAAGAACATTTTTTCTTCATTTGATTTGTTTTTCAGTTTGCATTTAATGGATTTACATGAGCAATTTATGTCTCCTAAAAAAAGTGTCTCTTCTTGGTAAGGAGCATTTGATTATCTGTGGAAGAGTGTGTCGATTTGTTGAAAACTTTTTAATAGAAGTCACCTAAATATATTAGTTAAGCTTGTAGTGTCAAGTTTAGAAATAGTCATGGTAAATGGCTTTTTTATTCAAAGGGCTTTGAATACAGAGATTTGGGAGCTGACTATTAGTGTAAGATATATCAATGTACTGCCCTGTAACAATTGCCCTGCCTTTTAATTTTATTGAATAGTATTGTTTCATAATAGCAAGCAAACACTGGATTCCTAGAGGATTATTTATTGGCTTTATGTCTCATGTCACTTCTGGAAAGTTCAGTAATTTTTGTAGGGTTGTACTTCTTAATTAGTGCTGCTGTCACACATTGCAACCGCTGTAGTTAGGGCTGCAAATCACTATGCATTGCAGCTCCCTATTTTCACAAACTCAGAATTCTCCAAGACAGTCTCCCCTTGGTTCTCAAATGCTCCATGTTTGGTATGTGTGCACAGGCGAAGGTGCCTGGAACCACAGTACTCCATTAAGCCATTTCACACTTGGGAAAAGACCTGCGAGAAGACTTTAACATCTTCTTGTGTGTGTAAACTGAGCCAAGCTTTTGGATACATTTATTTAGCTTGCATAAAATTCTGACTATGAATCTTATGTACTGTCCCTGAAACCCACAGGCTGATACGCTGTTCATTTCAGTGGAAATCAGAAAGATGGAAGTCATTCACTACTAAAATCATGCCTTTCCGTGTCCTGAATTGTCATCAAATCCCACCTCGCATGGGGATAAAGGCTGGGAAATTAAACCAGACCCTTGTGAGAATCGTGTTATGTTTTTTTAAGACCTAATATCTAATCTTAAACCTTGTTTAACTCCTTTATCTAGAGAGTTTATCTGAAAGGCATCTGCCACTCTTCTGCACCCATTGAACTTCTTCTGGTGCTGTTTTCCACCCACAATAGAGAATGCTCCTCGGTCGACTGGATAGGTCACTGCCTCAAGGTTACTTTTTTTTTTAATTTAAACTATTTCAATAAATATACCTGCCAAAAGTATGTTAAAAATGCTATAACAATGTTTTATGCTCTTCCCAGCATCATCTCCTGTTTTGGCTTTGTTTTAAATTCACCTCCAAGGGCCAATTCACCTTTAAAAGTGGCCACGCAGTTCAAAATGGCATTTTTATTCATTCATAGCTTACTGAGCAGTAAGTCTTCCAGATAGTCTGAAAAATGCTTGTTTGTAGAGCAGCAAAGATGTGAAAGGTAGGAGACTGTTGTTGAATTTGTATAGAAGAAAATTTAAACAGAAACTGTTAAACAGAATCTGTACAGTTGTACCGATGTTGATACCTCTTCTTAAAAACCTTCTTTCTGCTAGCATAGATGATAGAGCTTTAACATGATCATCACCACGAGGCCTCTGCCATGTGGAGCTGTAGAGACTTGAACCCCTGGGTATTTATTTAATTGGTGCAACTTTCAAAAACACGATCCAAGGTGACTACTGCTTAGCAGAATTGCATGATGTGAGAGCTGCTTCTCAGACATTTAATAGGACTGTAACCTCAGATGGATAACCAGCAATGAGACAGAAACAACCCCTTAGCATCCTAGGTTAGGAGAAAATATTTCTAGCCATTTTTAAATTGGAACTGTTAAACCTAAGAGTATAGTACAGCATAGCTGTCTGCAGTAGCATCTGGAAGAAAAAGCCAAGATTAGTGTTCATTGCCTAGCATTTATGTTAAGGCATCTTTGATTTTTTAACAACTGTTGGAAGCTGAGGTTTCCAAAGAGAAGCTCTAATTGGTTTTGCATGCTACAAGGTCACCTTTTATACTCCAGGGGACAGGGAAAAGTAAGAAATAAGGGTAATGGTCATCTTTCCCCAGCTCTGATGATATAGTGAAATGGCAGCAATAGTCTGACAGCAGTGGCTGCTTGCGCCTGGTTTAGTCTGGATGAGGGACAGAGGTAGCACTGACTGCTAACACGAAAGAGCTATTTTATTTCTGCTTACTAATCTAGGCAATGCCTTATAATTGGGAAGCATGATGATCTAGCAGTAGCAGCCTTAAAAGAAAAGCAGTAATCCTGAAACTGACTCCTAGCCATGCAGCTTGCATGTTAGTGTTACACAGTCAGTAGCCTTTTTATCACCAAGAGCTCAGGCAAAATCATGTTCTGTTTTGTTTTGTTCATCTCTTTTAATAATAGAAGATAAGTTAGAGGTTACTGGCTTCGAAATCCTATTAGACGGCATGTCTGACAGAGTATGTGAAGTCATTCTTCAAACTAAGTATCTGCACAGGCGCGTCCTATTTCCAGACAGCTTAACTTTAAGGGTGTTTGGAAAAAAAAGAGCTTTAGCAATTAAATGCCACGGAGCACAACCACAGAAACAACTAAATTTGTTTTCCTGGACATGAAACGCTTTCAGCAATAGCACGTTTAATAAGCTAGACATGCGAACGACATCCACAGGCAGCCATGTGCACCATAAAGTTCTGTGTGCAGAGGACCTGCTCTGGTTGCGGTGCTGTCCGGCCTGCCAGGGAGATGATGCTCACATGAAACACACACACACACACACACACACACACACACACTGCTTGCTGAAGACTGTCACGAAAGAGAACAAGAGGCAACTTGTCTGCTCTGCCATCTGTTACTGAGGCCCCCTGTTTACTGCTGAATCATTTCCTTCCCCTGGCTCATTTGAGGTTCTTGGCTGGCATCTTGGGTTTGCTCACCTCTTCGGCTTTGCTTGGGGGAGCGAACATGAGCCACTGGCATTTTTTTCTGTCATGGGGAGGCTGGAAGAGATAGCGACAGTGAGTAAAAACAGTGTGTCGTGCCCGGGTGGCTGAGGGCTTGCGCTGGAGAAAGGAGGTGCGAGGAGGTGGCTGTAATGGAAACGGCATGGAGATGCTTTCAAGGGAAGCTGGACGGGGAGCAGGGTCTGAGCACCTTCAGGCTGCTGCTTTGCAGGCGGAGGGTGAGGGAAAAACGCAGCAGCAGCTGGTGCAGACAGCTGAGTAAAGGAGCTACAAGGTAAAAATAGCAGCAGGCTGTCAAATAACCTGCCCCGTGTTGAGCAGCAGCCGGTGACAGGCAAAGGCTGCTTGGAAAGAGGGAGACAGGTGGACCTCAAAGGAGACATGGACTTGGAGTCTGGCTTTGACACGCCATGGCTATTCTATGCATACCCCCATCTTCAAAAGGGACACGTGCTGGAGTTGTGTGTGTGTGTATAACCCCTGACGCACCATGTGTCCGTCTCGAGGAACGAGGACGTGGCCTGTGCAGGAATTGAACCCATCAGCTTTCACAGAGGAGGTAGGCAACATGGTAGGTATCAAACGGTGGGACTCACTTCGCTGGTGTTTAGGTCCGGAGCTCAGGAGCCATGGGTTTTCCTGTAAATGTTTTTGCTTATTCAATAACAATTGAAGTGCAGTGACATTTCTCATGAATGACCTGCCCATGGGGCTGAGGGGCCAAAGGCTGAAGGCTGCCCGGGTTTTGCTTAACCTTTCCTGTACCCCCTCGCTAGTGAGAGGGCTGTATCGGGAGTCTGAGGCTGTTTATTTACACAGTAAGAATAACAACTATTCTGAAGTGTGCTCCAACCCAGCTTTCAGCAGAGAAAGCACTTAAGCTCAGCAGACAAACCATAGTATTATCAGCAAGGGTGTCATCTACGCCTGAAACCAGTGGTGGCTGCTGTGAAATGGGATGTTTGAAAGGCTGATCTTAATTGTGCAGCACGTATTCCTGGATAAAGAGTGCCATAAAAATGCCAGGAGAAACTATTCTGCATTTTTAATGACATTTTGGCTGTTTCTCTTCACTTTCACCTTCTGTTCCAGAACTGCCTGAAGGTGAAGAAGTCGGTCTGTGCCACTTCGGAGCAGAGTAGTACACGCGCTGTTGTCACTGAACTAACTTCTGTAGCTGTGCTGGAGCTGAGGCGCAGAGCTGGAGCTGGCATGTCACCCACCGAGCCTGCCGCTCTACCCATGTGCCAGCTCAGGGGACCAGCAAGGTCCCCTCTCACTAGTGAAGTTCAGCTCTCCTGGGTGTCCCATGGGCTTCTGGAAATGTCTCCTTTGCCCCGCATATTCCACACCCATGGGAGGTGGGTGATGGCTTATGCATGCAAACTCTCCCAGCCTGCTCCTAGAAATGGGTGAATTTCTGCTCTTTTAAAACGTAGAAGCAAAAGCTGGCAGTGGGCTGCCAGGGCAGGGAGCTTTCCAGAGCATATATATGCATATGTGATAGCAAAACCCATCTCATCCAGAGAAGCACCTCAAGCTTTGGGACCAAAAAGACTATCACGGCAGCGCAGTCTCTTTACCCTTGCAGCCCAGAGTGGGAAAGCACATTTCTCTCTCTAGTTGAGTGACTAAAGCAATTTTTGCTTCTGCTCTCCATGAGCTTTTTTTTCCAGGAAGATTTAAAAGCTGGGCAGAATGACAGCTGGGCTCTGATGTTTGGCCTGTCCTCATTCCCTGGGGATCCAGCTTGGAGGTGGAGAGAACTTGCCTTGGACTGATTGTGTGGGCCTGGCTGCTGCCACAGGGACAGCTGAGGGGCTTGTGAGGCACCTCCTGGATGCCTGCACTTCACAGATCACCGCGTTGGAGCAAACGGTCACCAGTGGCCAATCTGCCCCTGAGCATGGGGCTCCAGCCTTGGAAAACCTCACAGAACAGAGCTGTTCTGTACATGCACTCTGGCTGGGTATATAAGCTCAAGAGCTAAGTACTACGCATCTTCGGTCCCTTGCTGCAATAATGTCAATGAGTGGGTCTTCATGTCTGTTATTTGTCCTTCTGGAGGAGCCATAAAGTGGAGACTAGCTATTTTAGCTTCTTAAATGTGGGAAGTACCAAACACAGAAATAAGATGCTGGTACTGGACTTCAGAAATGAACCAGTGTGGCTTCCCTGAGAAGGGGGTGGTCCCAGATACACATGATGACATTGATGCCCTACATGAAAACTCCCATCACCATTGCAGTAGGATTAGATCTGCTATTAAAATCCATATAGCGATTATGGCTTGACTAGGAAAATTTTAAGACCTTTGGGTGCACTTCAGACCTCAGAAGATCTGGACTTCTTACTTTTGGACTTTGAAAACCTCAGCTCTGTGATCTTTGTTCAAATACATATGAAGATACAGGCAAAGACAAGCCAGAAAGACTTTAGGTGGTGTTAAACCATCAGCACAGAGCACATCTGCCACTGACATACTGCTGCATGATGCAAAGCAGCAAGCTAGGTCCTGGTGGTTGTTTTCTACCTCAAATGTCTACTGGAACACAAAACACATTTTTCTCTGGTCCATGAGGCTATAATTCATTGTATCTTGGCTATAAATATTCCTGACCAATGGTTATAAGCATTCTGATTCCTCTAGAGCCTAATTGCAGTCTGTTGGGGAGACAAGTCACTTCTTGGGGAAAAGAAAAAGAACAAGTCTGAGCTCCCCAGGACTCTCCAAATCTGCAGACAATAAACAAGTCTAAGGCTTTAAGTCAGAATTGCTGCCAAGCCATAGGAACTAGGCCATTTTACCAACTTCCTACAAGTCTCTGTCGACACCCAGAGGGATCCTAACAGCAGTTTCCCACTGCTTCACTTTCAGTTGCCACCACAAAGATAGCCTTCAGCTCTATTTCTATTTCTCTTTCACACCAAGACGGTTAAACAAAACACAGGGACTTGCAGGTTTTTCCCTTTCAGCCAGCTCCCCGTCACCAAGAACTCACTTCATCATACCTGTGGAGGGAGTCCTCTGCCCTGACCAGGGCACATCCTATTTTTCACCACACTCAATTCACGCATCTTCACCATACCTAACGTGAACTCTTCTTGCACAGATGTACCTTCAGTGTGAGCAAGCATTTGGGCAGAGAAACTGCAGCATTATGTAAGACAAAGTAATGACTTCTTACAGTTATTTCATAAGTGGAGGATTATGTTTAATCCTCTCTCTTTTCCCATGACTTCCAGAGCTAACAGGGCTTGAAGGAACATGTTTTCCCATTTGCAGGCAGGTGCTGGTCAGTCATTTGAGCTCAACAGCTGCAGCGCAGCACACATGCCTGGCAAATTACTTGATAGCAGCTTGTATTGTCTCATTGTGCATTCGTATTTGGGAACCACACAGATATGCCCTCTTCTGCCTGTCCATTTTTAGTACTCTGGTGCCTTGTTTCTCAACCTCTTTAGGAAGCCTAGTTTGATTTTCTTTGTCTTCTTAAATTAAAATTGTGGTGCTTCCAAAATGGAAGGTGTTCAGGAGTCGCTACCACAACACGACCACAGGAAGAGTAAAGAGGGCAGTCGCTTATATCTCCCTACTTGTTTTTTGCTGGCTTCAATTCTGCAGTCGCTTTTTTAGCTGACCAATTTTATTTTAGACAGTAGAAGATGTATCAGGTTTACCAGTGGAGCCCTGGCCTGTATGTGACCCAGTGCTGTTCCTAGCAGCAAAGAGAAGAGAAGAGAAGAGAGAAGAGAGAAGAGAGAAGAGAAGAATTTCTTTCTAGCAAAGCACAAGCCACAGCTCTTAAAATGAACAGGCTGTGTCACCAAATGTGAATTTTTGCCAGTGGTAACAAAAACAGTTTCTGCCGGAAAATTGAGGCAGTTCTAATAAGGTTGGTACCTCAGTAACTTGCATTAGGCCCTTACTCCGGAGGTACCAGGCAAAAGTATAGAAAACCTATCGGCAAATATGAATGTATTGTGGTGGAGTTACAAAATGTGACTTTATAATCTTAGCACCTGTAATTTTCCATCTCATATTCAATGTATTTTATTTCTTACTGGCATCATATGGGGATATGGTGATATATGATCTTATGTGATGCTAAGAAGTGAATCACTCATCAAACCCTACAAAAATGTGCGTCTGGCAAATTTTGGAGTGTTTTTCCATGTTCTTTTACAGTGCCAAACACGGGGAAATTTTATCAGGGAACTGGAAGTTCTTAATCACTTGACTGGCCTCCATCCATCAGGTGGCATTACGAACACTAAGCCTACTAGACATAGGCCTGTAGGCCTGTTTCATTTAATGGTGTTTACATATATATTTTTTTACTTGCTTAACAGTATAAATGCAGTAGCAGTAGCATTTCGTTTTCTCCAGCAGCTGGTAGTGTTACGTCATTAACTTGCTTTCACTCTTGGGACCATTCATCCTTGTGTTCGTGTCCTTACAGATTCTGCTCCCTGGTCTCTTCCACTCAGAACACCACCTCCCTGGATCTCACGGAGCTGGGCAGCTCTCACGGTGTTGCATCACATTTAAGGTTTATTCCGACTTCCCCACCTACTCTATAGCCAGATTTAGTAACCCTCTCTCTCCAAGTACTGTTCTGTTATTTGGCGTTCTGGTTTTAATTTTTCTTTCTGCAAGAGCTTTGGACTGTGTTTGATATTTATGATTTTATTTTTATTGATGGACAGTCTCTTTGGATATTTTTCTCAAAGCGGTATTGGGGTTTGCACCGTTCCCTCCCCCTTATTTTAGCACAGCTCCTCTCTCATTTTTAGTGGGAACAGAGACACTGTCAAACCGCTGACAAGCCCGACAGATGTCTGTCTGACCCGCATGTGCCTTAACACCTGCTGATTTTTTTCTTCCTGTTCCTAGTTAAATAATCCTCCATAACCTTGTCATTTTTCCATGCCAGCTGTCTTGTTCTACTTTCTTTAAGGAGGAGCTATCCCTCACGTAGAAGCTTTATCTTCCTTTCCCAAATATTACCCTTGAACCCTCTACATTTATGTTTTCTCATCTTCATGCAGCTTTTAATTCATTAATTCATACGCTGTGAAGCTATCTAGCTGCTCTTGTCATTAATCCCCTTTCTAAATAATTAAGACCATTTATTTTTGAAGTTTCGAGAAATGTTGAGAGCAGCAGCCAACCAAATGCTGTAGCTCAGAAGATCAGATAAAACCAAGCACAACAGCACAATTCATGACCACCTATGAGCATCTAAGCAAGCTTAGTTAAAAGTCTTTAATCTATGTCTCTTATTACAGACTTCACGGGGGTGGTGCACACGTAATTTGCAACATCCAAACAGTTCTTACAGATGCTGCACCTCTAACTAATAATATTTGTAAGGAGACGACCTAATGTTACTGCAGCCTATTTCTGACTCAGGATGGTAAAACCATGTCATCAAGCAATAAATTTCTCCTACAGATAATGTACTGATAATTCTGATAATGTAAGAGTTTTCCTTTGAAATGAATTTCCATAAAATGTGTTTTATTTACCACAAGGATTTAATTTTCTTGGTCTGAAATTACTTGCCAATGTCTCCTCTGTACAAAAATCCCTTCTTGATGTTTATGCATGTAATTCTATTTAGATTCAATAAGAATCTCTTTCAAAATGATGACTAACTAGTTTTTGATCACTGTAAGAATCAGACCTGGACAAAGTATCATTCCTTTTTTTTTTTTTTTTCTCTCCAAGATAGCAAAAATTAAGCCAGAATAAAGGCAATGATAACTGGAATTGCAAGTACCAGTGAATACTAACCATGTAGCTGTATGGCTCAGAAAAGGATTATAAAAGTTTGACATTGGATTGCAACTGAGAGTTTATGCCAGGAGCAATGTAAGCTTGCTCAATCAGAGCTGTCCATGTATTTATTACAAGTTTACCATATTAATAAGTACATCAGTGTATTCATCTTGCTACCCACATGGATGCTCTGAATTGTGAAACACACATCTGAGCGCCTGCAAAGAGTGACTTTCCAAGTGCACAGTTTTGCAGGTGATTATTTTACATTTCAAGAGATAAAAATCAGCACTTCTCTTAAAAAAGCCAGGGTGGGGGAAGCAATTGGTTCATCCCATGTATAATGGGATGAGCGGCGAGTTATCTGATTTTTCTGCTCTGGAAAATGGGTTTCTCCACTAACAGTATTCTTTTTCCTTTCCCTTCCCCTTCTCTTCCCTTTTCCTTCCCCTTCCCTTTCTGCTTCCCATTCTCCTTCCCTTCCCTCTCCCTCCCGCTTTCCCTTTCCCTTCCCCTCCCTCACCTCCCCTTCCCTCCTTCCCCTTCCCTTCCTTTTCCCTCCCCTTCCCACTTCCCTTCCTTTTCCTTCTGTGTCTCTTCCCCTTGTCCTTGTACTTCCCTTCTCCTTCCCCTTCCCTTCTCCTTCCCCTTCCCTTCTCCTTCCCCTTCCCTTCTCCTTCCCCTTCCCTTCTCCTTCCCCTTTCCTTTCCTTTCCTTTCCTTTCCTTTCCTTTCCTTTCCTTTCCTTTCCTTTCCTTTCCTTTCCTTTCCTTTCCTTTCCTTTCCTTTCCTTTCCTTTCCTTTCCTTTTTCTTCTTGCTTTTATTTCTTTGACCTCAGCAAATTAGAAACTGGGTACTTTGTCAGGTAGAGAAAAAGCTTGAACTAAAGAAAACAGCTGCTTGCACGGGACATTTTCCTTTCTTTCCTAGATTGCAAGCAGTGCCATTTGGACAGTCTGTGACCTGCCCTAGGTCACAAAAGGCAAAAACTACCACTGTAGGACATGTGACACTATCGGTGTTACAGGGACTGCAAGAAAGTAAATTATGGAGGAATATGTTTCAAAAACTGCTTTCCTTTTTCGATTAATCTTCCGCGGATCAGCAAGTTTATTCAGAGTTACTTAAAAAGCAGTTAACATCCCATTAGCAACAAACAGTGATCTGTGTCAGCAGCAAGGCACTGCTCAGCCATTTATTTTGGAATGAGCATTCGCCATGGGGAGAAATGCAATTATTAAGCATCTCACAAGCAAACCGAGACAAAACCAGGGAGTTTCTTTGTCATTTTAAATATTAAGGCATCTTAGGAATCTCTAGACCGAGATTTTTATTTAGTTCTGCTGCTTGCTGCATGCAAGAAGAAAGGCCATCTGATGTTTCTATTTCTTTAGATATTTTGGGTTTGTGATGAAAAACAAAAGTGCATGCTCAGATTTGACTGCTGCCATGCCATTTTATGCACGCAGGAACATTGTAGGTTCAGCATTATGTCCTCGGTCAACCTGGCTTTGGTGCCGAAGAGCTGTCTTAGAATAACATCTTCTGTTGCAGCCTGCAGTGGAAACGTATCTAGTCCCATGGCTCAACCACCCCTTTACTCGATCACGATTACACTCTGTGCTGAACGCAGCCTTTAGCTCTCAATTTTCCTGACTCAGACAAAATCCATGCTGACACATGAGCTAACATTAGGCTCTCATTATTCTTGAAGGGCAAGTTTGATACTGTAAGTCCTTTCTGATACGAGTGAGATCAGGTATCTGATCTGGAAATCCCAAACCCTTCTGACTCATGCAGCAGCAAAGCCCATTCCATGCTGGGCTGCTAGTGGCAGACATCCTAAAACCATCTCTGTGTTATCCTTGTCATTCTCCTGCATGGTCTCGTGCCAAATTGCTCAGCCAAACATCCAATAATTAGCAGGCTCAGTGCTGCTGCATTGCTCTGGAGCCAGGGCTGTGACTGCACAGCCCTGCAGTGCTCCAGTGCAGACTGTCCCCACCACCAGACATGCTGTCATACAAAACCAGGAGCTCGATAGCTGGGAGCAATGTCAAGAGCTGCACGGTATTTTTGTAATAAGTTTAAATGTAGACTCAATAGTTAAACAGGAAAAAAAAAAAATCCCAGCGTAACAAGTGTTACTGTTGCTTGACAAGATTTTAATCTTTTTTTTTAATTATTCAGAGAGATGAATCAGAGAGATGAATAAAGAGACATAATGAGACAAAAAAGGGAGAAAGAAATATAAATAAACAGGTGGCGACTACACTGGTTAGACAGCTAGTATTTTTCATAAGCCTCTAAGGAGCAGATGAACAGCTGACTCATGTATCACGTAAGACTATGATTAATATATTTGCCTTAAATGACATATTCACTTTAAAAAAGGTGTTTATTTTGTGGTTTTGGTATTTCTATTATACAGTGGGGTTGTTATAAACAATTTTAGGTCTCCAACTAAAATTAGTTATTAGAGTTACTATTTCTAATAGTAATCAATATATTCCTATTTCTGTGAGATTCTGCTGTACCTGAAAATAGGTTAGTATGAGGACTGATACTTCTTTTCTTCATCCTTTTCAGGAGGTGACTCCTCCTGAAAGGTGATTCCAATGGGGAGAAACAGAGTTAATATTTTCTTTTCTGAGTTTTATTGCCGTTTGTCCAGGAGCAGCAAAAGGGGTCAGAAAACATTGTGAGCGCTCCTTTAAAAGGGATGTCTTCATCACTCTCCCATCTCCTGTTAACATTTTTCTGATAATAGTATTAAGTTAGTTAGTAACTTAATATGAGCACTAACTTAGATAATTTGGACTGTTTTTCTTAGACCTGAACCCTAACTAACTGCAATACTTATATCTAATATTTACAGTCCTTGGCATGTTACATTTTCAAGGTGTGGTGTGATGCGTGAGCACCTTGTCCTGCTGCTCCGAAGCTCTTATTTACTGGAAGGTCCAAAGACTTTGGAGCAAATTCTTTAACTAAAACAGAAGCAGCACTGCATGCCAGTTAATTTCTTTCAATGAATTGAAACTTCATGATTTTCAGTTATGGTCGAGCAATTCTAGTAAACGTTCTTAGAAAGAGCAAAGAGCGAATAAAATTGATCATTCTGGAAATCTTCCAATGCTTCTGCTTAGGAAGTCATTTTTTAAAAGCTATACAGACTAAGAATTAGTTCATGAATTAAAAAGAACACAGTCACACCACTGATGAATGAAGTCAGGAAGTGAAAAGAAATTTGCTTCTAGTAGACCATGTATGTAGTCAGTGGAATCCACAAATGCATGTAGATAATATATAAAACATTGTGGATGCTAAAAGCACACAGATCTTTATTTAAATCCCCTTTGCAAGTATCTCCTTGATATCAAGAAAAAAATATTCTTAGCTCAGTTTAAACTGTATAAGAAATAAGAAAATGTAACATATCTATTAAAATGGGTATATATTCAACTGATGATGGGATGTCTTGTGTAACTGAGGAGTGAGCTTGCACACATTGGGGGGGAAAAAAAAAAACTACAGTGAATTCAAAAATCACAGATTATGCTTCCCAACAGACAGCTAAACTGCACCTTTGAGACCATCCATTCAATATCATATGTATTGTGCAAATATTTGCCTATGGGATTTTAAAAAATGTGAATATATGACAAAACTTTAAAATCTACTACCTGTAACAGCAGATAAAAGCAAGCTAATTGTGAAATAAAATACCTAGAGTGAACAGCATTTAATTGTTGATCTTTTCCCCGTGTTCTCCCTGTGCATCAATGCCCCACGGATTTACCAAGTTTAGAGCATCTTGCATATAGGTGTCATTTCAAGAAGAAAAGCAAAACTTTTAAAAAGCAGAACAAGGAAAACAAGACTTTTACAAAGGAAAGTTGGCACTGAAATATTTCCCGAATAGCAAAACCGTAAGAAGTTGTGAAATCATTGCACATTTAAATTCTGACTTCCTACAGTCAGAGAAACACTTCCTTCATTCATATATATGGAGATAGAACTTGCCTGTGAAATCTAGTGCTAATTGTGGTCCCAGCACCATGTAAGATAAGTAATATGCCATTAACTTCGGAATATCTTTTAGATAGATACAGGTTATCACTACTGACAATACCTTCCTGTGCTGGGCACTGAATTCATAGAGCAAATTTTTTTCTCATTTCAGATTGTCTGGTTTCTGATCAGAATGGGCTCCATTAAAAAGTATCAATCATAACTGTTTTATATGTTCCCAAGTATTTTGTAATCAGAATGGGCTCCATTAAAAAGTATCATAACTCTTTTATATGTTCCCAAGTATTTTGTAGTAGCTTCTCTAAAATGTGTAGGATAAACAAAATCACCAAGCATACTGCTCTCTAATGGTGTTATTGGTGCTCATTTACACTGACTTACACAGGTTGCAGGCTCCCCATACCTCAGCAGTGATGCTCATTCTATATTTGTGCCAGGAAAGTACTTGCTGTGCTCTAAGATATATTTTTTTAAGTACATTCCACTATTACAATAAAGACACAATTTACATTTTAAAAGAAAAATTAGCAAAAACAATCTCAATGAAAAAAAGAAGGTAGAACAGATTCACCCTGAGATCTTTCAGGCCAAGGCTGCACAGATCTAATTTCCAGCTAAGAGTGCCTGAACATCCATATAAAGACTGCTGTGGATGGGAAGAGAGATAATGGAAGAACGATATGTGTTGCACTTCTGATTTATTTATTTTAGAAAAATGTAAATCCTGACTGCATTCTTAACTGACTTTTCACAGCATCTTATATTTCAGTATTCTAAAGCACACTGTAAAACTTACTCAGCATGTCAATAATGAAGAAATAATTCTTTTCCATTCCATGTTATCCAGGACTTTGAAGTGTTATGGGATGAATAGGTCAGGAATGTTAGTTTATACAATGCAGACATGTCAAATTTAATTAAATTTTCAAAATCAAGAGCATCTGAAAAGCATTCAGTCTCTGAACTGGTGACATGGGAACCAGATTAACCTTAGCAAAATACTGCAAACTTTGGGTGCACATTTTATCATGAACCAGGGGCTGGTTTGCTTGCTTGGTTTCTATGAGTTTAAAGCATTGCTCATTACACAGCAACGAAGTTCCGAAAGCTCAATCAGGTGAAACACTTTTCACCATAACTCCACCATCACTTCTATGTTTTCACAGAAACATAAGAGCATTACTAGAGCTCGGGCACTCTGACACCTCCACAAAATGTATACAATCAATGCATATCACGTCTGCTTAAAAAAAAAATAAGAAACACATCTTCTTTGTATCTGCAGAGTTTATTCCATGCAAGTGTTAACGCTCCTCCGTCTCACCCACAGGTGATGATCACCGGTTGCTCCGTGTTGCCCTCAGCACCAAGGGAGCCCCTTTGATTGGGGAGGATACGGCGGTGGTTGTAAGTTCCAGGTTTTCACGTAAAAAATTGCGCTGTCGAACTGTGGCTGACCTTATGTAGCTGCTGGTAGAAATGACTTTGGCTTGCTTTTTAGGTGACAGGGCCTGTGGAGGCAGCCCGTTGATTTCATATGTCCACTGCATTGATGTTGTCTGAAAACAATGAACAAAGACGCAATAACTAAAGCATTAGTTACCAAATACCTTGAAAATTTGACAGTGATTTAATATGCTATATTGATTTTAAAAGATTTGTTATTTTCCATGTAAGGTACTGGAATAACACAGAACCCGAACGGCACTCCAGGAACAAAGCCATTACCCGTACAAAACCATGGTCCACATTTAACTTTACAAATTCAAGACAAGGCATAACAAATACAAGTAATTTCATTTCCTAGATGATCTAAAATTCCTTTTTTATTTAGTGAACCCTACTGTCTTGTATGTTGTTCAAAGATAATTATTTCATAGCACAATATAAATGTTTCTAATTTTATTGTAGTTCTGATAATGGTAATAATGGTATTGTCAAACGGTGGAACCTTTGCATTAGGATAATTAACAAAATGGAAAGAAAAGGGCTCTGAGTATGCATATGGGAATTGTGGAGTCATGCTGAAAACTCCGTTTTGAAGAACATGTGAAATAAAAGTGACATTCTCCATTTGCTCTCTGTGTACAACTGTTCTCTAGGAATTGAGCATATGTTTGTATGTCATGTCTTGTAATGCTTGAGTACCTGGTTCTTATTGAGCCGATAATTCTCATTCTCATTACACATCCCATATATGTGTACTTCAGAAGCATTATTTCTATGCATATGAAGGCTGTATTGCTGTCTCTTATGTGTCACTGGGTTTTGAAGCAATATTTTGGTTGCTGACAAATCCAAATGTAACTATTGCAGATTCTTGTCATTTTTCTTTCAAAATTGATACCCAGGTCACTTTAATGCTTGAAATCATATATATATATTTTTCTAAGTCTTTAGAATCATCCTTCCTGTCATCACATCTACGAAAATATCTATTCTTGGGTCTTTAGGTTTCTGTTCTTCTTTTCCTTTAAGCAAAACAAAACTAAATCAAATCCCAAAGATTTCACAAGATTTCAATTGGCATGTCAGTGTATCCAGCTTTGTGCTATGAAAATAGAAAGACAATTAAGTGTTGCATGCCACTTGAGGCATGCACTGTCTGTCAACTATTTGTGTGCACTCAGCAGCTGATAATCCCTGGTTTTCTGTTTTGGGCTTTTTTTGCTTTCAAAGCACTCACAGTGAAAATACAGGATGCTGTGGGTATATTAAAACATACTCATCCAAGTGAAAAACTTCACATTCAGCATGTCTATACCCAGAAACAGAACATGGTGTATCTAGCCTATATAACGCATCAGACCCTATGCTGGTGCAGCACAATGCAAGACTACAGAATTACTAGCTCAAGACCCCAAAGCTGTGTAGTCACATAAAATTTCCAAGCTCCCACCATCTGCCTTTTCACATTTGGCACAGCATTGCAAGCACACAGCCCCCCTGCTTTGGTGCTAGAGCAGGTCTGCTGGTACCACGCTTTTGTACCACGTTGCTTTGAACTTTGGAGACACGGCCTGTAGGAGCACCTTCCTTCCCCTGCTCCAACTCATAAAGATTTATTACTACAACAGTTGGGATTTATGTAACACACGTCCGATTTAAAACAAGCTTAATCCTTAAAGCAATCATTCACAGATGTAATTGTT
The DNA here is from genome assembly GCF_000705375.1 of Tinamus guttatus. The sequence goes on along the minus strand of NW_010578856.1, from coordinate 10,089 downwards.
ATACACAGCATCAGTCTGTTTTCACCCAGGCAAACTAAGCATCATAAAGGCTGTGTATACCTTCAAATCAATCTGGAAATGAGAACAAGAAAGAACCTTAAAGCTCAAGAGTATTTCTCTCTCCAGCCCTCAGTGAGCAATCCAAATGCCCTGTGGATCCATCGCTCTTCCCACTTCGGCAGCTGGGCACCTGCTCTGCCCCAGGGCATGTCAGTACTCCAAAATGATTTGGCCTACAGAAAGCATCAGTAGTATTCATACAAATAGCCAACCAGCCCTCACAACAGATTTTTGCATATTATAAATGCCAAAAAACATCTTCAGAACAGGATGTGTTGATTTGTTTAGATATTTATTGTATTCTGCCAATTAATTTTGGTCTGGTTAAATCACTAAGTAGGCTGCAGTCAACTTTCTCCAGCTCTATCATCCTCTGCATTCATCCCACATTTACAAGACCATACAGACGAAAATAACAAGGATGTTAATGTGACTCTTTGATTTAGTTTCTTTTTTTAGTTTTGCTACACAGAGGTTTTATATTTGCTAGGAAATGTTCCCCTTCAGTGTCTTTCCTCTCCTACTCTTCTAATCACTAATCCATCATGGCTAAAGTACATTTAAGGGGTATCATTGCAAGTAGTCTTGCATTCATATTGCAGCTATTCGATAAGTGTAAATTTCAGGCTGTTAAGTTGCAACCTCTTTGGCACAGGTTTATTTATAGAGTATTTCACATATAGCTGTGTACGGTTACGGTTACATCTCTTAAATGTCATCACCATATAAATCTCTGATTATGCTGCTTATTACCTTTACTTCTGAAGTTTTAAACTGTGTTTTGGCAACTTAATATATGCATTTCTATGCTCCTCTACTTTAATATCTATTTTGCAGATATCATATTCTTTCAAAGCTCTACAAGAGCTAGAGTAAGCATGAGATCTTAATAGACATCTCACCATGCATACATATTTTAAAAAACTTTTATTATTATTCTTCTAAAATCAAAATCTAATTTAAATTGAATATTATCCCTGTGTAAAACATGCAGAGTAGTTCATCCTTATCATAAACCTTATTTTAATACTGTGCAATGATCTGCCTACTCCACTGCCTGTAAAGATAAATGCCAGCAAAAGCAGGTGTGACATGGCCTAGCATCAGTATTTTCTGGCCAAAGATAATGCTGTCATTTAGGAAAAATAAATCTCTCTCTAGAGCTATCTAATTGTCTTATTAACTCCAGTACAAGGCGAAATAGTTTATCTTTCTTTAGTATGTCAGACCAACAATTTAGTTTGAAGAAAATTTAACCCCTGGGTCATATTCACTGTGTGCATGATTCATTGATTGCTTCAAGGTCAGAGAAAAAAATCTGATAGTTGTTTCAGTGACCTCACGTGAGTATAAACTTACTAAAGAACTATTTCTGTCATGAAACCCACACATATTACAGCACTACTATTTGTATGGTTATAAGTTGTTTAGGGTGGGCTATAAATAAAAGGGGGGGGGCTGTGCCATCTCTCAATTTCATTTCTCATCAGCATCAAAAAAGTGATCCTGCCTTCTGGGTACTGATGGGCAATATTCACCCCACAATATCCCAGATTGTATTTTGACCAAAAAAAAAAATAAAATAAGGCATAGCTTGACTTTGGGGAGAAAGAGCTGCCTATTCTGGTGTTACTCTTGTTACTCTGGTGTTACTCTTGACTCTTGGTAAGGTGTGGTGCTGTGGCAGGAAGCAGAGAAGACATCCTCTCCTCACAGAAACACTCGGGCATAATGACAAAAACATTGTGGAGAAGGGAGTAGGACAACCAGGGAGTGAAGGAAGAGAAACTCTGCAAGAGAGGGTCCCCTATTGGGGAGTAGCAGATTTAAAAACAAACTGGAGAGATGAGAGACCTCCTTGGAGATTTAGGACTGCAAGGATGAATCTTTTAGCTCAAATGTAACATCACCTTTTTATATCATCCCCCCCTTTTTTAATTCATTTTATTATTTAAGACAGGACAATGTTTGTGATCCAAAGAGAGGCTAAGTCTACAACTATCACAGGATGCTGCTGCTTTTAGACAAGATCTATCAAGCTAGAACATACAAACACACACAAAAATCACAACTAATTTATCATCTTAGTGATTTCCCACCAAATTTACCACTTGGTGGTAATCATGTGCCATCATCCAAGGGTGCAGACATTCCTAGTGGAAAATATATGCATTTGTTTATTAAAACAAAGCTCTTTTTAGTTCATTGTTGCTTCTAAAGGGGAAACAAATGCTTTTACAAGAATGGAAAACATACTTGGGTTAATGCTACAAGATAACCTAGAATTCACTACTTCTCAGAAAACCTTTTAACACCCATAAATGTCTGTCTTTGTTAGAGTATTTACTTCCAACTGCAGAGTAGTTTTCCAAAAGCTAGTCAAGGCATAAGCATTTCCCCTCAGGATAGAACTGTACAGCTTAGCCACTATGACTCTAATCAATCAGAAAACCGTGGTGAGAGCCAGTGCACCAAGTGCACAATCCTGGCAAGTACCTGCAAACCGTGTGTGTGTGTGTGTGTTATTTCCAAGTCAGACACATCACAGCAAAGGAGAGGGGAAGAAATCAAGTGGCAGACTTTTCTGGAGGTGGGAAGAAGGTTGAGAGACCTTGAAAGGTCGCTTATATTCAATCATAGAATTAAGATGAAATATTTGACTTAGAAGCTGCATTCAGATAAGAACTAGATCAAAATTTCCCAAATCAGAGGAACTCCTCTTCCTGTGCTTATAGCAGTGCTGATTATTATAGCAATTGGCAACGGTAATAAAAAAAAAAGAGATGTCTAAACACAAAATTATTGATTATATACATAATATGCTAGAATTTAATAATAAGAAAATTTCCCATTTTTCAGAAGATGAGCTTCCCCATACTGTATTTCTCAGCCTATTCCACAGTGGTTATTATTATCGCTTACTTCACTTAAAAAAATTCTCTAAACAGAATTGAAATTTCTTTTGGGCACATATGCATAAGAAAGTTACATTCAGCTATGTTATCTAACAAGCTTTGGAATTTTCTCACGGATACTCTTTATTTCTATTGGCTCAAAGATTTTTTTTAATGCAAATTCAAGATTTCATGGCAATAAAACTGGAAGAATAAGAAAAAAGATACCTGGAAAAGGAAATAAAAGAGAGGGAAGTATTATTATGGCCTCAAACTGTGCCAGGGAGGTTCATGTTAGATATTAGGAAAAAAATCTACATGGAAGGAGTGGTGGAGCATTGGAACAGACCGCCTAGACAAGTGGTGGAGTCACCATCCCTGGCAGTGTTCAAGAAACATGTAGATGAGGCACTTAGGGTTGTGGTTTGGCATGAAGGGCTTACGGTTGGACTCAGTGATCTTGAAGGTCTTTTCCAACAATAATGAATTTATGACTCTGTGATTATAAAATAAAAAATCACATGTGCAATATCAGTATGGCATCAAGACATGTAACAGTCACCTATGAAATAAGTTAATTAAACATCTTAAGGGTGACGAGTGCTTGGGGTTTTTTTTTTTTTGTCATAGTTCCATGCAGCCACCGGAATCAGCTAATCCTGAAAATACAAATGTCATAAAAAGGTATTCAACACCATAATATTTGAACAACAGTGCATTTCTAACAAGTACCCATATATAGGATGGCAAACTGTATTTGCAAGCAGCAATACAAAACATCTCTTTAACTATTCGCTTGTGGCAATGCTCAAGCAGAAGAAGGCAGTATACAGAATGTGGAAAAAAGGACAGGCCTCCTGGGCGAAATACAGGGAGGTGGTCAGGGAATGTAGAGATGCGACAAGGAAAGCGAAGGCGTGGTTGGAACGCAATCTGGCAAGGGACGTTAAAAATAACAAGAAAAATTTCTTCAAATACATTAACAGCAAAAGGAAGATCAGGGAAAACATGGGTCCGCTGGCGGACGGGATGGGCACCCTGGTTACAAATAACACAGAAAAAGCAGAGTTG
>NW_010578855.1:0-44577 GCF_000705375.1 Tinamus guttatus | reverse complement strand
TCATATATCTTCAAGGCAAGCAAGCTTTTATCTCAGATGTCTGTGTACTACTACTGTAAGGATAGATAGCACCAAATCAACTTTTTGTTTGTTTTGTTTTAATCATTAGACTTGTAGCATTTCTCCTTAATTGTCGTGGATGTGCTTTGTGCATCAAACTTGCAGTTTGTGCTTAGTGCAAAGGCAAGTTAATCCTGCTGGTCTAAATGATCTGCAAGCAGCCCACTAATACTGCCCTTAAGACATTCTATTAATCTTGCAAGTCTTCTGCCAAATTACTGTCATGGTACATCTGAAACACTGTCTTCAAATGAACAGATTGTCAACGTATCTGATTCCTGTTCTTGAGTTTTCTTGTTCTTATTTAATGTGAAGTTACTGACTTAGTTAAGGTGGTGTTCATGGAATATCGAAGCTCCGACTACAGACTAGATTAATAGGAGATTAAGAACAGTCACCCTTTATTCTTCCAAAGAGCCCTCTGACTTGCAGTATTCAGTGCTCTGTTAAACAAGATGGCATTCGAAGGTGAAAGAACACTGGCCAACTGCCAAATATAAATTAATTGACTGAGTGTCTCAATATTGTGGCTGGGTATCAGTTTGCTCAGTTATTAATCTCGGATAAGATTAACAGAGCTGCTGTATTCTGTTTGTTACTTTACAGTTGTAAAGTAACTGTAAAGACACTGTGGTGTCTTATCCACAAAATAGCCAGCCAACGTTTACTGGATTGCAGTCACCTCTTTTAACCTCTTATTATGGATATTTAATCAGTCTTTTTAAACTGGAAAAGCCTGAATAAGAGGAAGCCTGAATAAGTGAAAGTAAGAAGGATGTGCACTAAACTGATGTGGGATATGAAAATCTTAGTATCTGTATGCGCTGTGGTTTAAGTGCTGTCCTAGCCATCTGTTTGTGTACACGATGGCCATTGATGCCATTGGTTATCAACAGTGTTCTTACCTTCCTTAAGGGTGCTTAAGTGTTCTAGTGGTGGTAAAATAAATGCACTTGGTCATGTTGTTGAAGATCTTCTACAAGTGATGTGAAGAAAACTTGCCAATTAAACACCTTCCCAAACATGCTGCCCCTTGGTGGCATAGAAAACCTGGCTGAAATTCGTGCATCTCTTGGCTGGTTGACTTATTTGTACTTATTTGTTTTTCTTTCTGTTCGTGTATGTGGAGCCATGTGAAGCCACTCATTCCTGTGATGCTTTGTCTCATGTTGTCATCTTCTAATGCAAACAATAATGAGTTAGAAGTCTGAATATGACTATCAGGCAATGTTACTGCTGGAACTTTAGGAAACTTAATTACTCAAAGGTTAAGAGTTAAACTGAAGTATCCTATTATGTGGCTATCCTCAATCATCAGTGGGACTTGATACCTAGTGTGCTAGTGCTGCTCTACAACTGTTATCTCTGGCATGTATATATTGTAGTTAGTGATAATGCTGCCTCTGCTCTTCCACAGCTGCTTGTGTTAGCTCAGATCCTGACATTGCTAGAGAATCTGTGTGTGACTTCAAAATGGCTATAAAAATGTATTTGCTTAAACTTTATTTGGACCATTTTAGCTGAAATTTATGTGCAAAGGGTTGCTTAAAAATGGGGATAATTGGAGAGGGGAGTAAGAGAGGGATGGGACAGACGACTGCTCAATCTTCTCTTTAAAACTAACCGGAATAGATAGCAGATTATGCTAATTTGCTTAACGTAACTGTGGCTCATTCTAGGCAAGTTTGCAGCCTATTAAATGAATCTCATGAGATGTTTGAATAGTTGCATTATTGATGTCAAGATGCTTGCTTTCTGAAGAAAACCAATGTAGTAAGGAGACAATTTGGGGATTGATCGTGAATCCAACTTGGGTGTCTGATATGTGGAATGCCTTTGTATGACCAGGAGAGGGGAGGGGAATCATTGTTTTGCTGAGGCTGCCCTCCATCTGCCCAAGATTCCTGATTTCAGGAATTTATGAAGTATTTCACTGAAGCTTCCTTTAATGCTCAGTTGCTTGCTTAGGAAACAAAGACCATAGTTTTTAGAAGCAATTGATGGATAGTGTAATGGGTAAAAATGCTGCTTGAAAAGCTTAGAGGGGAAGGTGGCTTTGCGCTTAAAAAAAAAAAAATCTAATATAGATTAAAGCCTTAAAGTTTTTTAAGTAAGCTGCCTAAGATTGATGTACTTGTTTTGTTTTCCCCTTTTCTATTCACTTTTTTTTTTTAATCTTCAGTGATTATTGCTAAACTTACTGAGGTTAGAGGAACAGTACTCTGAAACACCACCTGATGTATGTTCTTTTGATTTCAGGCAAAAGCAAAGAAGCTGAGATAAAAAGAATAAACAAAGAACTAGCAAACATTCGCTCAAAATTTAAAGGTAAGTGACTGCACCATTCTAAAAACTCTACTGCTTGCTTTTGTGTGACATTCTCTCGTATTTTATGGGGGATTTGTTTTGTTCTTACGTGCTTGAATTTAGTCGTGATGTGGTAGATGTGTGTTTGGGTGTTTTGTGTGTTTGGGTGTTTTGTGTGTTTGGGTGTTTTGTGTGTTTGGGTGTTTTGTGTGTTTGGGTGTTTTGTGTGTGTGTTTTTGTTCCTTCTTCTTTCTATCAACTGTTTTGGCAAGTGAAAAACTAGAGGAAGCTATTAGAATAACTGTTGAAAATAGACTATGAATTAAAGAACTTGATAGTCCTGTGACACACTGCCCTAATGGGCATGCTCTCCTTTATCACAGAACTGTGCTACTGTCTGCAAACTCTGCATTTTCTAATGCTTTGCCGCCCAACCTTCCCGTTTTGTAGCCTGCTTACTTGCAGAAGACTATGAATTAAAGATATGTGTGATTCATCCGTAGCAAAACCAAATCTATTTGAACTCCCCTACACATTCACTCATGTGTGCTTTCTTGCTTTTTCTCACTCACTCTTGGGGAATTACTGTGTTAAGTGGTCTTCTAGTAGAAGTAAGATGAAAATACATCTTACAATCCTTTGAGACTATAGATCTTGACCATTCCAATAATCAGCAGCAATACAAATTTATTTCTATAAAACGAATAATATGTAGTGACTTTGACTGCATCCTGGTGAATTGAGGCCAAAGTTAAGAAGTTAAGCAGCATCTGATAATGCTCATAGAGTAATTGTATGCCAAGTGGTTTAGCTGTGTATGTGGCTTTGTGGGTTTTTCTTGTTCTGAGAAGCAGTTGAGATATTCCATCGTGATGCCCATGGTAAAATAAGTTTTCTGTTTAAGTAGACAAAGGACTAGGTTTAGATGGATAACATGTTGCAGTGTATGGGGCTGTATGTATGTATGGGGCTTAGAACTTACTATCTTCAGAATCAATTTGTTTGCCGTATATATATACCCTGCCTCTTAGCCTGTTTTTTCTCATGGGAATACTTACTGCTTTTATGAAGCCTGAAATAACTTGATTGAACTTCATAGTGATCTGTTGAGATATACCACAATGTGGAAGTTGAAAGATGAAGTAACATGAAAATACTTTAATTCACTTCCCAAGCATATACAAGAAGTTACTTAAACTGTTTTAAACTCAGCCTCTTTGTCTGAAAGGTATATTTAATCTGTCTAATAAAGATCTTGCTTGGAGACTAAATTATATATAAAAAGCTATGTCTTTGTGTTAAACATTGACTTGGAAATGAAGAAGGTCACTCTGAACATACAGCCAGAATTAACAAAAATTACTTAGTCTTGTATTCAGTTTTCTACTGCACTCTTGAAGTATGTGCTGGTCCCTCAGTGTGCATGCATACTTTGTACTCGAGGGCAAGTGATGTCTACTTGGTCATTGTGAGTGAACACTGATGTAAGTTGGGATAGGTGACTTGGATTGGGTGAGGGAATAAGCTCTAGAATAGACTGTGCAGAGCATGCCAAATCTGCCAAAATTTAGACCAACACCAGTGTCTGGTGGAACCCTTGCAATGAAAAGGAAGTGAAAAACAATGTGACAACATAGGGAGATGCTGAAAAGAAATTGGAGAGTGGTTCTGCTTTTTTTCCCTAGAAAAATAGCCACACACAAATGAAAACTTTCTCAGTTATCTTATGGCTGAAGTTACCATCTGGAAAAAGTTTTTAAAATAAAAATGTTAGCAGAGAAGCATGAATGTAGAGGTACCTTTACAGAGGCACCTCTCTAAAGGACTACTTAACTTTTCTTGAGTGTCCTGTGCTCTAGTCAGCTTGTCACCTCTGAGCTTTTGTTGATGCTAAGCAGTTTTTATGGGTCTCTAAATGGGGGCTTCTAACCTTTTCAGTGCTAGTATGAGTGTGAATTATAGCCTCCTCCTGGTTAGCACTTTTGCATGAAGACTGAAATGTTGTATTAGATTACCTTGTCCTTGTACCTTTTTTCTTCTCTTTCCAGGATTCTCTGGCTGGAATTAGGAGCAGAATAAAATCTTTGTCTACTTTTATTTCAGGGTGAGGGATTTCTGAGTCTCTCTACAAGGATCTAAAAGTTAATGCTGCTCTTATAATATTATCTAAGCTGCCCTTACAATACAAGGTGAAAAATTGAAAAGTGGCTAAACTTTTAAGACAGCTACCATCAGGGGAACTGTTTCTTATCTAGGATAATTCAAGAACTTATAAGGAGAGCCTGTTTTGTTGGGCAGGAGTGGCGTGCAATATCAGTTCTGGACTTTATACTATAGCAAGTAAGGGATCAGGAAAGTAGTGGCAGAGGAAAGCCTAGCAAAGCTAAGAAAAAAAGTTATGAAAGCCTATCTTAAGGTGCCTAAAATTGAAGGAAGTAACTTTACGGTATGCAGGCAACTTAAGAGCATTAGCATTTCAAATATTGTCTGTGAATAGATAGTATACACCCTCACTGGCTGTTAGGGTGCTTAACAGCTCTTCCTAACAGAGCAAAACTATTCCTTCAGCATATCGGAGCCAGAGCAACAGATCTTTCTTCCCCAATAACACGTTTTGTTACCAGAATTTCATAGGCAAGACCAGTGTTTTAGATTAATCTCAGCATGTGGTGACTTTCTTCATCTTTTGAACAGTGAAAGTACATTAATCATATTCATGTAACAGTCCATGGCTCAGTTTCTGGCCATGATTTTGTTTGTCTAAGTTCAGGTGGCTATTTTGCTTCTGAAGTTACATTGCACATAAATCTGTAGTCTGACTTATAAGAAAGTCTCATTCAACCTGTTACAGTTGGCCTGAACCAACTGAGAATAAAAAGGATTCTTAATTTCCCTATTCTTCAGGCAAGCTGCTCTTCCTGTCTCTCACACTTCTGTATTATGGTCCTCTGATTCTCCCTTAGCTGTTTGAAAGTTTATTTGGCAGTCTGGAAGATTTGGCCTCAAGGACAATCTGTTTTTGTTGGTCTGTATTTGTAAAACAGCTTTATTTGCTGTCAGCTGTTGTTAAAGTAGTTTTTCTGTTGCTAAATTTCTTGCTTAGTAGTGTCATGTAACTTTACTTATAGGTATTTCACGTTATTCTGCCTGCATCCTCCCTTTGTCAAGAACAAGTTGAGGTTAATGTCTATCCACAAATCTTACTGCGGTATCAATACCAAATAAATCTAGTGTTTTCAAGAACTTGACTTGTAAACTCTAACACTTTTTTTTAATCTCGTTTTGGTTGATGAGTAAACTTTAGTTTATTTACATAACTGAATTGTTTATTTGCATTTCTCAGTAATGAGAGAGGAATTTCTTATCAGACTAAAGTTATCAAACTTTGCCTCAGTTTGAAGTGAGGTGCTATAAACCTAAATCATGTGGAAATCTAAATTATGGAAGCTTCAACTATCTAGGACTGCTGCATAACATCACGGCCTCTTCCATGTTCTGGCCTCCTTGGTGTGTGAGGGAGGTCCAGTTGGGCCTGATTGCCTTTCGGTTGGAGTTAAACATGCTGTCATGAATGTAATAACTAATAGCAGAAAAGTTCCTAATGGCTCAGACTAGCTGGGCTATATTCTTGCAAGTCAGAATCCAAACAATGTGTACTGTAGTCAGATTCTGTTCTTCAGATCATAGACAGGAAGATACTAGCTACTTCTAAACTACCTCCTCGCCCTTGCACCTGACTCTGAAAAGCTCTAATTGTGTTTTTCTGCAAATTTAAAATGGGCAACTGGATTTAGACCTCTGTCAACCATAGGAAAGCAAACCATTCTAAGAGGGGGAAAAAAAATGGCCTACACTTGTCATAGCTGAAATGAAACTTCATCCACTTCTCTCTTTTTTTTTTTTTTTTGACCTTCCATCCACACCCACGACACTTCATGTTTCTGTAAGCTTGCAAGAGTACGATAGAAATAAGTGAATCGGTGAATTATGTGTGTGCTGCAGCAGTCAATAAAGCCTTAAGGGAAAAAATAGTAATGCTTTCAGTGCCTTTACTAGTAATGTGCTGTAAGTTATGAGAGGATCACTAACAGTGACAAGCAATTCGGTATTTGTTGAAATCTGTCATTCTTTGAGCCTTGTCCTGTAAAGGGTGTGCCATCATATTTAAAGGCCTACTCTTATCGCCTATAAAAAGGCTGTGTAACATAGTTAAGCTAGTCTTCTCTGTTCTCTTGTGTGAATATCTCTAAAACTGTCTAAGTTGGTATGCTACAAACTGTAGAAAAAAATAGGCAGTACTGTAGTTCTTAGCTCACTGAAGCAGGCTTCTCTGGTTCACTTAGGTAGTTCTGTAGCTGTATTGTATAACTGAATATTCATAAATTAAACACCACTGATGGTGCAATTCATAAAATTGTGTTGTTGCTAAGTGCTTTGCAAGGTATTTCATGACTTACATACAAAACCTTTTTTATATAAAAAGGATTAATTCTGCTTCTGTGATTAATTATGAGGCAGGGAAGAAATAATCATAGGAAGCTTCAGCTGTGTACAGCCATGAAATGGGCAGTTTAGTGGAGTTACTTTCCTTAAAAGAAATGTAACAACTTCAGCTTGAGTACCTTGTGTGTACCACAGTAAGCCAATTTAAATAATTCGGAATAAATGTAACTTTTACTGTGCTTAGCCCGTAATCTGAGTGACAGGCTGAGTGAGGCTTATGACTAAGCCTTCGCTGAAGTTGTTCTTGCTCTTATGTACTGTGCATGAAATTCAGGTGAAAGCCCTCACTTAACTGTGAGGACAATAAGTTCATGTATTTGGAAGAAAAATAAATACAAACAGCATGTGTTTGGAGAAAAAACAGAGTTTGGATAGCTTATGTAACTGGTTTGGCCTTTAGAGTGTAGGGAGGTGATAGTGGTTATCTGTCCTTTGCAGAAGCTCTGTGGGGCTGTTATGCTGTGTGGTATGCTTTCTTGGAGAAAGGCAATGTGGAAATATATATGTTTTAGTTTTACTCCTAAGTGGAGAATGTTCAGTTAATGCAGTTACTCTTTATGTAACTCTACTTTTTTTTTTTTTTTTTTTTTTTTTTTAAAAAAAAGCATCTTAAAAGTCAAATATTTGATCAGGAATTTGAGATAGAGAGCCTTGCTAACTAGTTATGGAGGAAATAGTGGGGCCCTCTGTTAGCTGTGTTAGTTGCCTGTCTCAAGATTTGACTGTAGAACTGGCTGTACCTCTGTAATTAGGAAAAGAGGCAAGTATAAGAACCGAAGTTGGTAATTTCACCTTTTGTCACAAATGTGTTAGATTCTTAAGAAACAACGTAAGAGATTTGTATACCATCATTTCCTTCCTTTGGGCTTTTATAATTTTTCAGCATGCTCATTTGCAACATGCCCAAACCCAACACGGTTCCCAAGATGTATTCTGACGCTCTTACAAAGGTAAAGTATTTTTTGTTTTGATTTTTTTCAGGCAAGTCTTTTGGAGGTGGGTAGCAGGTCTGTTGCCCACATCATGTGTGAGGAAGCTCCTATTTACCCTTGTACCCAGCAGACTGGGATGGGGTTGCAAAAAAGGCAATACTTTTCTTGAACTGGTGGAATGTGGAATGCCTCGGACTTGCATTTGGCTTCTGCACTCTCACTCAGAAGGAATATACTACATAAAATCACTTTATCTTTTGTTTTAGTATGAGAAAACCTTATCACTGAGGTTGGTGTCCTTGACTGTTGGTTCAAATACTGCTGTGAAAACTGAAACAAGATGAATGTAACAGGAAGGAAAAAGTACAATGGAATAATACCTCAGAAGTTTTGGAATTAAGAATTAAGCCCAGGAAAAACATTCTGTTTTCATTTAGATCTTTAGACTGTAAGCTGTATGTATCATAGAATGCCCTTTTTTTGTTTTTATTTGTTTGTTTTGCTTTCCTTCTCCAATTCTTGAGCCAAAGTAAAAGTCTGGACCTCAGAGTATTGATTCATTTGTAAAGGAGACCACTTAGCATCTTGAGGGAAAAGTAAATGATGTATTGATTGCTTTTTATTTTGATATCTCAAAGTATTATTTGTGTAGTAATGAAATTGTACACAAAATATATACTGATTCTGCAGACAGTGGAGTTCTTGTTTTTTGCTTGATGCAGGCTTCTTGTGTTTTCCAGATCTGGCATAAGAGCTTAATTTTCTTTTGTTTAGGCGATATGTTTAGGCTTAAAAAGTAGCTGCTGCTTTTAAGATATGGTAGTGTATCTTGGCAGTTTTTAGTTATGCAAGAAAAATAACCCTCTGTCAACTAATAATGTCTGCTAGTTTGCCTCTGGCTCACCTGTTTTGCCAACCTTGAGCAAGTCTCCTCTATTATTCGAAAGTAACCCCTTGTAAGAAGTTTCAAAATAAGTCTGTAAATCTCTCTCTCAAACCAAAGCTGTGCAACAGTGAGTTGCTTTCCTGCCATCCTGCATAGTGAATCTTTCACCAATTAGATTTAAAATTGCTCTGGCAAGTTAGTGAGCAGGTGACTGTCAGATTGTCTTCCATTTGTCTTAAATATGTGAAAGCAAAGCATGTCTTCATTCACAGAGCAAACTATTGCAAACAGAACTAGTCTTAAACAGCTGAGATGCAGCTGCTCTAGCAATATTCTGTTTTAATGGAGGCAGTGTGGTAGCTAAATAATAATTTATGGTCCATGTATGGGTTTTCAGCCACAGATCGTCAATTTTTCACTTAGAAGGCTTGGACAGAATTGCACTTTTATGGAGAAAAAACAATTTTCCTCATTCCTCAAAAGATGTAGATAGTTGTAAAAAGGTAATTTAGTATTTTTGTTAGCTGCTAAGCTACAAGTAGGTCTTCGGTCAGTATTGCACTAGACTGACACTTGCATGAATGAATATAGTCTAAACTGTACAACTGTCTAAGTTGTACAGTTTTAGACAGTACAACTTAACCCAGGAAAGAAGTGTTTTGAACACAAACATTTAATGATATTGCCCAATCTACTGGAGTTCTAAAGCAGAAGATATATATATAGTCTTTGAGGAACAATTAACTGTGTGGGGGCTAGTGAGGCTAGACTCTAGTTGGTAGCGAGCTGTACAGTAGGGTGTTTTTTGTTTTCTTTTTCTTTTTAAAGAATACTTAATTAGATTAAAATGCTTTTCTGCTTATGGACCAAGCTAGAGTGAGAGGTACTGCTTGGAGGCTGAAAAGTTTAGTAATGTTGGTGCTTTATTTCTTCCTTTTTGGAGGGCTGCTTGAGAGATTCCGGTGTGAATTCCTGCAGTGTTTACAGACCTCTTATCAAACAAATCACAAATCTTTGGTAGATAAGGTGATCCACAGAAATGTGGAAGTAATATCTCTGTTTTAATTTGTAAAAGTACTATTAGCTGATCTGCTGCTCAGAGTCTCTTTGCCTTCCCCCACCCCTCTGAAAAAGCCTGGCAGGCTCTCCAAGGAGAGGAAGTAGTCTGCCATGTGCTTGTAGTACTCGAAAAGCTGCTGACTCTTCTTCCGAGCCTTCCTGTTTCTGCTGACTTGATGTGCGCTGTTGGAAAATGTTCACAAAAACACTTAAAAATGAGCCAAGCTAAAAGTAATCGTGTATTACAATAGACAGCATAGAATAAGCAAAATATTGTCAAGATGTCTTCTTGGGAAAAGCTGTGGGTGTTTTGTCTTTATTTGTATGTTTTTAAACCACATACTTAAGTGGCACGACTTGTTAGTAACATTTCAAATAGAACCCTGTATAAATGCTACCTGGGAGAGAGTAGGACTGATTAGTTAAGCATGAAACCCGCATAACAAATGGAAAGCAAAGCTTTTTTACAGCACCTTGTAATATACAGAGAGACTTCGGTTACTGTAAAGCTGATTTTTCAAATGCAGCTAAACAAATGATATACAAAAAAGATAATGAAGTGAGTATGTTTTATTCTTGTTGAGAGATAAAAGTTTTAGAGAGAACTAGTGCTTGTTATTTGGCTTAGTTTGTAAGTTTGCCTGTTAAAGTGAACCTTCAGGTTGCCATCCTGGGGGTGGGGAGGAGGTGGTTTGCTAGACTATGATGGAAAAATAAAGAACAGAACTGTAAAATCAGTACTTGAAAAGTCCTTTCCTTAAGAACAGAAAAAATAGTTCAAAGCATCTGCTTTCAAAAGCCTATGTCCCTCCCATGTAGAGATGGCAGTGTGCTTTGAGCTTGATTGTTTGGTTGATAGTTTCTATCAAAGATGCTTCAGGTAAGTGGTATTAGAGTTCAGATTAGCAAGGTCCTTAGATCTTAGATATCTTTTAAGTATATGAAACTTTAAATACCTAGTTCCTGAACCTGATGAGAAAAAAGAATTGGCAAACTGACAAATACTTTTTTTTTTGTGAAAGTCACTGCAGTTCACAACATACATAGTTTGATCTGCTCATGCTTTTCTTTAAGCGGTTAGGTTGCTTTGTCCTATACTGTCTGTTCCCTTGTGATTTCAGGAAGTCAGCAGATGAGCAATTCAGTAAAATGAGAGAAGGCAGTCTATAAATGTGAATTCTATGGATCAGCTGAAAATGTATGCTGTCAATTTGTGTCTTTGAAACTGTGTGTGTGTGTTTTTTTTCCTTTTTTTTTTTTTTTTTTTTTTTTGCTTGTCCTGAGGTAAGCGTCAAGCTACTTTCTGACACCTTTTAGTGCATCTGTCTGCTACACATCTCTTTTGAGAGAAGCAACAAGTGATATTAATGATACTAAACTTGATAGCAAGTCCTCAATTGCATAGATCTGGCTTGCTAAAGGAACCCAGGCTACCCTGGTTACAGCTTATTTAGTGTCCCCTTCTGTGAATTTTAATAAAATTTGATAGAGGTATCCAGCAACTCCCATTTCTTTAATCAGTGAAAGCAAATGACTTGTCACTAACTGTCACTTTACTCATTCATTCTTTCCTTTCCTAAAGGAGACTTAAAGGAGACAGAGCTGTTGGAAAGCTTAAGTCAACAACTGAAAAATATAATAACTCAGTCTTGCTAACTTGCACTCTCTCACATCTTATTTTTTTTGCCTCTTCTAAGCAAAGGAGGTGTTCTTGAGCTGCATGAAATTGTACATCTACCATGATGTTATGGGAAGGAAGCAGCTGCTGTTGATTTCTACTTTACTGGAAAGATGGTATAACCATCCTATATGTGTGTGTGTGTGTGTGTATCTCCCCTGTAGGTTCCCTTTTAAAATTGTGGAGTGCCTTTTTCCTTTGTTACTCAAGCCATAGCTTGAAGATCACAGTGGAAATGGCAGAACCTCCCTTGCATATTTTTTTCCTTCGATCATGCTGGTTCCAAATTAGAAAAAAAATGTAGTGTTTTTCCCTAATCTGAATGTTTTACCCTGTTTCTGCTCATATTAATTCATATATCCAATAAAGCAAACTCTCCAGATTCTTTTTGCTACTGACTCATCAGGAAAATAGCCTTATCTCAGCAAACTGAAAGAAAACTGGTTTTAGGCAGTCTTGTGCAAAGATGGATGTCAGCATATCCTGTGTAGCGGGACTTTAGCAGCATAATTACTGTAGTAACACTGCTTCCTGTATCCACATAAAATATTTGAGTAGCATGTTCGGGCTTCCATGGCATAGGTCTGAAGGTTGATTTTTACATTGAAGTTGCTTTTATGCTGTGCAAAGCTTTCTGTTGGCAACTGCTGTCCATGCCAGTTGAAAATAATATATACAAATTTATGTATTTATCAAGATCAACTACTGTTTAACGACTCAAATGTTTAAGATCACTGTATTAAATTTCTGAATTCATGTGCTAAAGTTCCTCTTTGTTACACATGTAGAAAAAATGGCGACTTGAAATCTAGAGGCTGAAAAGAGAAAGCAGCCTCCTAAAAGTGATGTAATTGCAGACTGTAGACATAAACATCATCTGCTTCAGTGTGCCAGTGTGCTTTCTCCTAACTCACTAACATTACTGGATTTAACATGTAGCATTTAAGTTAGTCTTTGTTCCTTCAAAACCTTTTAAGTTTAACTTGTAGTGGCGGGGTTTCTCTTAACCTTTCTCTTAGTCTTTCACACTGAATTGATTATCAATAGGAGCTAATAGATACCTGCTTCCCCACCAGTGGCTGGAGTGGAAGAAGAGGAGACCTCTGTGCTGTTAAGCTTCTTTACTGTATATTTAGCTGTCTACTTCATATATCAGAGATGAAAAAAGAAGGTGGGGGGGGGAAGGGAAAAGAGCTTGGAGCTTTTTTTTTTTATTTATTATTTAGTATTTTTAATAAAGGCAAAGACTTGAAGATACTTTGTTTAAGCTTCATGTTAAACAATACTATGCTGCCTGAACTGGCCTGTCACTGAGGAGTGCACACTGATTTGACAGATCAGTTATTTCTGGACCCCAAATGCAGAAGCTAAGGAGTGTGTGTGTGCAGCAGCGTCTACACTAATTTTCTTCCCTGACTGAAGAATTTGGACTTTTTGATTTACTGGTGCTCTTTTGTGCTATGAGCTACATGTGTTCCACAAATATATATATATAAAAATGTATATGTATATGCAATTCTTTTAACTCCAAGTGGCAAGTTACTTGACTTGTCTGACTGTTTCTAGTGATGGTTTATGATAACTTTAATGTTTAGCACAAAAGGGTGCAAATACTTGTAGTCATTTTCCATGAGTATTAAGTAGATTTTCCACAATTTATTTACCACAGTCATTCCCTCTATAGTTTTGTAAATTACCTTTCCACTGAGATGATGGTTTTGCCACCATCCTATACTTATACATGTGGGATAGTACTTTGCACATTATAAAAACACAAGAGTACACTTAACATTCAATTAACAGTAAGCGAAAGTTAAGAGTAATGTTATATAAAATACAATGACTTTAGTTAAGTGGAACTCTCAATGTTTTTTTTTCTCTGAATGCCACTTTGTACATAGTGAATCAAATGTCAGTCATCATCACTAAGTAGATCTTTTTACCTTCTTGAAGACATGCTGAAGTACTTCAGTGAAACTGTTTATCTTTGCAGGGGGACAGGCCTCAGGCCTCAGAAGAGTACATGAAATATAGGAACAACAGAGGCTTAATTACTCTTTCTTTCCTTGCTTTCTAGGTGACAAGGCTCTGGATGGCTACAGTAAGAAAAAATACGTCTGCAAGCTGCTTTTCATCTTTCTCCTGGGGCATGACATTGACTTTGGTCACATGGAGGCTGTAAATCTGCTCAGTTCTAATAGATACACAGAAAAACAAATAGTGAGTAAACACCAGCTGTATGAAAGACAAGGCATACTGTCTAATATCCTCCCTCAGCTGTATAGTCTGTATTTAACTCCACCCTCAAATTTTCCTTGCAACAAGTTTGTTTTGGATCTTAGCTTGGGCTCAACAACAGCACCTGTTTGTACAGAGGGATTCTTGTTCTACTAAATGACTCGAGAGGCCGTGTTCCTGCACTGCCCAAGTGAATTATTGTAATAGCTAAAACATATATTCTGCCTAAAAATTACTTATTAGGAACTTGCCCTGACTGCAGTGTTCAGGTAGAACTTCAGGCTTCATAGGAAGCCATTTAAGGAAATATGCTAGCTCCTGCTAACAAACTGTAGTGCAAGTATGAGTTCCAGCGCGAGTTTTTTGTATAGTGGCTAGCTATGAATTGAACCAGAATAAGGCAAGTAGCTGTTAAATATCCCCTTAAATCTTCCCAGAGAAGTTATCTTTATCAGACAGATGTGGTCCAATGATTTCTGAATAGTAAGTCAATGCTTGATTTGCTTCCCATTTGATTATCCCATTCTTGAGAAATTATATTACTGAATAAATGCTGAAGCAGACTGTGATCTGCAGGCCTTGTATCTTTTTTCACTAAAAAGTGATGAACGTGGGAAACCCTAAACTATATGCACTTGCACTTCCTTCTGTTCTTTTTAGCCTTTACTGTGTTGTATAACTATTTCTGCCCATCCCTCTAATACTACAGAAGATCTGTATGTGCTCGAAGAATTATTTATGGCATTAGAGGAAAACACAAACTAAGTGAACTAAAATCAATTTTCCTTTCCTTTTTCTGAATCACAGGGGTACCTTTTCATCTCTGTACTAGTGAACTCTAACAGTGAGCTGATTCGCTTAATAAACAACGCGATCAAGAACGATCTGGCCAGCCGCAACCCCACCTTCATGGGGCTAGCTCTGCACTGTATCGCTAACGTGGGTAGCCGGGAGATGGCGGAAGCATTTGCTGGAGAAATTCCAAAAATACTTGTAGCTGGGTAAGTATGAGATACCTCCTTCAAATACAACATTGTTAAACCTTTTAAGGTATTCAATTCATCAGGAGCAGCTTCATCTGCACTTGGATGTGTCCAACCCTGTGTCTTATAATGAAAAAAACAGCAGACGCTCTGACATTCCTGAGTGGGTTTTAATGCACAAGAGTATAAATAAAACATGGAAAGTAATACTATGTCAATATCTCAGATAAGTTTTTGTAGCTCTGTGTAACAGTTAAGTCTTTCCCCCCTGCCCACTCCTCCATTCAAAAGTGTAGCAATGAACACCTGCTTTTTTCTTCTTCTCCTGATGTAAGGAGGGGCAATTAGGGGATCTAAATATAGAGGCTTAAACTACAAATCTCATTATAAAATGAAGCTATTCAAATGATCATGACATTCATTAGAAGTGGGCAAATATCCTTTGTGTGGTGAGCATTATTGCTGCTTCTGCTAGCAGTGTTCAATTGTCTAGGTAAGGGTAGCAATTTCTGCATAAAGATGATGACTGGCTACTTGTGGTTTAACTTGCTCTTGTTCTTATTAAATATCTCCAAACAGGCTTCGTAAATGTTTAGAAATGTAGTTAAATAAACATAGTGAAACCTGTGCTCTCAAGGGCTATTTTGTTTTGGACCATAAAGCTTAAAAGCAATTCAAATCACATAATACTACAATAGTTTTAAGTGTGTATGGATCTTTGTTTTACAATAGGCTGTTATGTGATACTAACGTTATGAAGTAATATGTTGCATAATAAATGTATTAACGCTCTAAATGTCAAACCTTGGAGAACTTTTTTTAAAAGAAAAGGCACTTTTTTTTTTATGCAGCTTTAATCTGACTTTATGTGCACATAATTTGAGCTGGGGACAAAGGCAAGGCTATGATATCTAGGAGTTGTCAAGGGTTTCGCCTGAATCTTGCCACTACCGACATAGTACCACTGTGCTGCCACATCTCTGTTAATTCCTTGTGTATAACAAGTATAGTTTGAACGTTATTTGTGTTTTGCAGTGCTGAAACTTAGTATGGGCCAGAAAGAGAAGTAAGCAACCAGCACTTGTTGCTTGCTGTCTATCTGGGCTAGTGGATGAAACGGTGGAGAATCCATCCCAGAACTTGCACTTTCTCAATAGATGTGGCAGTTTTTTTCTGAAGAAAACAAGTTCTGGGACCCGGTCAGGCTCATTGCTTTCCTTTCCTGCAGTGTCCCTGTCAGTTCTGGGGGATGTGGAATTTGGTGGTGACCTGAGCATAAATTGTATAAATTGGCTCTTAAAACTTTCAGCACTAGGGGTGTGTACCTTCCTAACTATTGTAACTGAAAGAATAGTTTGTTTTTTTTTTTTGTTTTGTTTTTTTAAAAACCCCTTTTTTGTGAAAGGGAGTTTACTGAGTTACGGTTTTAGCATGCTCTTCTCAAAATCGTCAATTGCAGTGTCAACAGCTTGAATGGCAAAATGAAAGATCTGTAGGTAGTGTGCTAGGTGATACTTAGCCCACTTGGTGCTAGCCAAAGGTCCTGAAGCTGTTTAGTCAGTCCAGCATATTAGAGAAATGATTAACTCTGGAGATTCAGGTTTGTATGCCAGGATCCCAAGCATAAATTGAAATTTAACTGTGTGACCTTAGTCTCTTCAGAAGAAGCTTATGTTTATGATGCCTAGTGAACTTCTGACTCTAATAGCTTTCGGCTCTAATGAAGAGGTGTGAAATGTCAATTGTAAAGAACAGACTCCCACATACATTACAGAGGATACAAGACTTAATGGTTTGACAAGTCAAGTTTACAACCTAGCTGACAATTATGAACAACAAATAATCTTAACATAGAATCTAGTTAATTAGCTTTGGTTTCCATGTACTTGGAAAGCTAAACCATTACCAGGGAATGTTGCAGTAGGGCAAAAGTATAGCATAAGGCTGGCCTGTGAGTATTGCTGTGGCTTTAATACCAATGAAAACATAATTGTGTGCTGCAGAGATACTATGGATAGTGTGAAACAGAGTGCTGCGTTATGCCTGCTGCGTCTATATCGAACTTCTCCTGACCTTGTCCCCATGGGAGACTGGACATCCAGGGTGGTACATCTCCTCAATGACCAGCACTTGGTAAGTTAGTTTACTTCTGTTTCTTGTGCCTGTTTTGTTTAGAGTTTAATAACTGTTAAAGGCATTATGAATTTATTATTTTTTGAATCTTTTAAGTAAGTTAGTGGGTGGCTTTTTTCTTCAAGATTGGGGTTAGAGATGCAAGAAGGTTGTCCTTATCATAATTAGCATGTGTTTTTTCTGATAGAGCCTTGTTATATTAGACTTGTCAATATAGGGATAGTATGTATAAGCTTTTATTTCTTTGCTTTGGCTCTAAATAAATTATTCTTGTGCCTTGTGATCATAAATCATATGTGTAGGTATAATGTTAGCTATTTTCAGGCTCCTCTGAAGATTAGAGCTATATTGAAAATACAAAGCCTGCTTTGTCGGTGCTTGGACTTCATGGTCATACAGTCTTCAAGCAGTCATTCTGATTCTGATCCTGTTCATTCAAAAAAACCCAGTGGCTGTTGTTCTTAATAAGAAAACCTATTTTTCCCCATCCCCCAGTTACTTTACAAATATAAAGACATTTAGACTTGCAAAACAGTAATGGGAGTACTCTAGTCTGTAGTGATATCAAATGTGAAATATATAAAATATGCAATAGTAAATGAAACATTGTGAGCATATATGTAAAATTTAAAAAATAGTAATTTTATTTTATAAAATATATTTTACAGATCTCTCTGTCTCTCCATTTGTCAGAATTCTTTCCTGGATGATCTGCTGTGTGTTTGTTTGTTTATTTATTTTTTCCTATATTAGAAATACTTCAAGTGAAAGATGGTTTTAATTAGGACCATCTTAAGCTGTTTCAAAACTGAACTATAGGCTTTGTTCTTCTTTCCAGGGTGTGGTTACTGCAGCTACAAGTCTGATTACTACTTTGGCACAGAAGAACCCAGAAGAGTTCAAAACTTCAGTCTCTTTGGCAGTGTCAAGATTAAGCAGAGTAAGTCTAATGTTAACCCTGATAATACTTCATTGTTTAACTTACCCAGCTGTCTAGGTCACTGTAGTTTACTGTTGATTATTTACTAAGTTTTCGAGGTCAGATTAGCCCTCTGTTAAAAAGGAGTGTCATTCAATTTCTCTTCCTCTTTTTTGTGTGTGTGTGTGTGTGTGTGTGTGTGTGGTATGGATATATACGTGTATATATATACACACACACACACACACAGCTAGTTCAGGTAGCCCATTTTAGTATTTGTGGCTTACAGTGATGGAAAAGCATATTAGCTTGCACAAACTTTTGGTATGTAGTGAAGATAAGGATTACACCAAAAGTCTGTAGTTGAGCAGAGTCTTACCTGCTCCTGGCACTGTCACTGCTGCAAGAACCTCCACAGTGCAACTGAGACTTTTGTCCTTGTTTTCTTACTGTAACACTGAAGAGTAACTGGATCAAACATTAATTCTGGAGCCCCCCAAAACACTTTTAATGCTTTTAATTTAGTTTAGTTTTTAATTAGTTTAATATAAATTACATAAAAGAAAATCAGTCTTCCTATTCATTCCTGTGATGCTACTAAATTAATAGTTACAAGAATTTAATATTCTGTAAATGGATGTATGAGGTTCAGCTGAGGGAGGGAACAATGAGACTTTTTTTACATGTGAGAAATTGAATTTTCTCCCTCCAGTCCCTCATGTTAGCATGTTTGTGATGGAAAATTTGTGTTATTTTTTTGCTTTTGTCATCTTTTGAAGATGGTTAAACCTGGGGGGGAAAACCCACCCTTTTAAGATATTAATTAACAGATGAATTTTAAGCTTCAATTTATGCATTTTAAGATCCAAAATTAAACATATTTTGGAGAAGTTTAATTTCATCTTGGATAGGAAGACTTTTTAAATTATTTCTTAGAAGTAAGATAATTCTAGGGGAAATGAATAACTGTTTCAAATGCAGCAGCAACTACTGGGTGAAGTGTCTTTGAACAAAGCTAATGCCAGACTTGTGCTTACTCTGTAGTCAAAGATGTGTGTTGGGGGAGGGGAGCATGAAGTAGTTTCTCTGCTAATGTAATCCTTGTCACATTTCACTAAGTATAAAAACCTTTCCTGTAAAAGCAAACTGTTTATCACTGGTGAATGTTAGTGAGAGGTATTTGAACCCTCTACCTTAAATCTATCAATAATTCTCATATTTAGGGATTCAGTAATCATCTGTCAGTGGTCAGTAAGGTATGACAATACTCTAAAATAATATTCATTTTTAGTGAAAGCACAGAATGATTAGAGGAGAGAGGATAGGGAAAACTCAATAGACTACTATATCTGTAGAACTGAATTCATATGATCAGAGAACTTGACAGAGTACTGACAGTATGAAAACTTGAACCCAACCTACTTATAGAACTATGCCACTGGTAATGTTTAACTAAGCCACTGTCAAAGATGATCTACAGTGCTCTTCCTTTGACTGGGTGCTCTATTAATTGCAAATCACTTCAACAGCTACTGCAGTTTCATCTGTGTTATCTGCTTATTTTACAGATTGTAACCTCTGCATCAACAGATCTTCAAGATTATACTTACTACTTTGTTCCTGCTCCTTGGTTATCTGTGAAACTTCTGAGGCTGTTACAGTGCTATCCACCTCCAGGTAATGCACAAATTGTAACAGTGGTTACCTCTCTCACAGGGCATCATATCCAGAGAGCCACTTTGGTAGCGTGTCAATACAACTTGGAGTGTAATCACAGTGTCTTAGGGTGTGGATATCAAAACTTGTGCTGTTCAGGTGTTTCAGATTGTTCAAATGACTATTGCAACTGGGCTGCAAGAAGCATTTTGATTTAACAGTCTGCTCTAAGACACCTAGGTCTATGTTGCAAGTATTTAATATTGCTTAGTGTTATCGATGATATTAAAGTCTTGAAGTATATTACAGCGCAGATAGGGTTTGGCTTTTGTTCTTGCCCAAGTAGAAATGTGGCTTAGACTTCTCTGTTAAAGGTACATTAGGGAAGGATGAGCTATTTAACACATAAATATTGCCTCAGCTTCTTCTGAAAGTTTAGCGGGTGGAAGGCCTAAAGTAAGGGCTGGGGTGTCGAGTGAAATGAAGTTGTCCAACAGCTTGTTCTTCTCCAGAAGACCCTGCGGTACGTGGTCGTCTCACAGAATGCCTGGAAACTATTCTTAACAAAGCCCAGGAGCCACCAAAATCTAAGAAAGTGCAGCACTCGAATGCCAAGAATGCTGTGCTGTTTGAGGCAATAAGCTTAATAATACATCATGACAGGTGAGCAGTGAGAATATTTTTATTAAAACAGTGTTTTCTTTTGTTTGTTTTAATGGAAAAGTGGAAAATGACTTCACGTTGAATGTTAAATAGAATTTTACTTAAAGGAAAAATCATAGTATGAAATTGCTAGCCAGGTTGCAACATCACCTGTAGCACTTGATTTGAAAAGTATTAATAAACTGTGTCACTGCTAGCATTTTGTTTATTTCTGTTTCTTGCTCTTTCTAGTATTTAGTTTTGTGTTGTGACCCACAATTCTAATCTAAGAGAGATGATCTCACAATATCTGAATTTTAATTTCAACAGCAGACACTTTTTAAAGCACTTTAAGAAACTTGCACTGCAGAAACAGGGTTCTTTATCCAGTGTTCTTGTATCTGTTGCTTTTAACCCTTTCACTTTCTCTCCTGTTCTGTGCAGTGAGCCAAATCTACTAGTCCGTGCCTGTAACCAGCTAGGTCAGTTCTTGCAGCACCGAGAAACTAATTTGCGTTACCTAGCACTGGAAAGCATGTGCACGCTTGCCAGCTCTGAATTCTCACATGAGGCTGTGAAAACACACATAGAAACAGTTATCAATGCATTGAAGGTAAATATTAAATGTACAGTCTATTTTTAACTATAATCCTTGTATTCTCCTCCTTCTCCTTCTCCCATAAGGCTAATAATACTTGGGGATTAAATGAGTTATTTCTAGAAACTTGCTGTAATTCTTTTTCTACTTCCGCAAAATTATTGTGTGCCTATAGCCATAAAAGTTAACTTCTTACTTTACATTTAACTTTACCTTTACAGTTTTGCTGGTGGATCTGATGCTTGTAGCTGAGGCTCCAGAATGTTATAAGGGTCAGAAGCTGGAGACTGAAGGCACATGAGTCTCTCAAGAGTCAAAATTCAAAACAAAGAGTGCTCAGAAAGACTTTGTTCTGTTGCTATCTTTACTGAAAAAACAGACATTACTTTTGCTGCAACAACTTGTGGGGAGCAGTAGAGTAGGTGATCAGCTTTCTCTGTGTAACCATATGTGTATATATATATATGTATATTTTTTTTTCCAAAGTCAAGAAACCTTAAAGCTGTATCTCTAGCAGAAATTGAAACAAGAAGACTTTTTTTTTTTTTAACCTATTTTTGCTTGGCAATGCAAAACGCTTCAGTGTTTATGTGTAATATTTCCTTCCGAGCTCATACTGTAGCATATTAATGCATTTGTCTAACCTTAAAGCATGCACCTCCGTTGCGTTTTAGCTGAGCTTCTGTTATTTAAGGCAAGCTCCATGCTGAAGCTCCAGGTAGTTAGTTGTCTATCACCCTGATCATTATGGTCGTCTTAACTGGTTCTTAATGTGTCTCTGGAAAGTGGTGCAGGTTACCCTATTTAGAGTATGCCACAAGCTTGTCAATGCTTGCAGGGCAGTAGTAGAGTTCAAACTCTTCCATGCTCTCAGCATTTGTCTGCGTTCTAATGTGTGTAGTACATAAGCAATACCTCATGTTTTCATTTAAAAAAATATTTAATATATTTTTAAAGACTAAATGTTCTATAAAATCAATAAGCCCTCTCAGTCTCCAGGGAAAGTGGAAATAACTTGAGAAACTTGTAGCTCATATCAAGGGAATGTTAGCATTTTGAAGAACTTCATTCTGTCTCTGAAAGCTTATTACAAAGCATTTGTCTTGAATTTGACTATGAAAAATAAAATGTGGAAGTTTAATCTTTTTTGGTGAATTGCACATTCTTTCCAAATGTGAAATCATCTTGACCTTCTGCTCTTGTGTCCTTTTGCAGACTGAGAGAGATGTGAGTGTGCGTCAGAGAGCTGTAGATCTCCTGTATGCAATGTGTGACCGAAGCAATGCTCAACAGATTGTGGCTGAAATGCTGAATTATTTGGAGACTGCTGATTATTCCATTAGAGAAGAAATTGTGAGATATTTGTATTTCCTTTTTGTGTGTGTGTGTGTGTGTAACTGGCTTTGGCACCATGTGAGATGGTCTGTGATAGAAATTCTTTGAAGGTGGGGGAAAAAAAAACCCATAAAGGCTGTATCTAATAATGATGTCTTTGTTTAGGTTAAAATAATAATATAAAAAAATGCTCAGATCAGGAAACTTAAAAAGTAGCTTTAGTGGTTTTTTTTGCTTACAGTGAAGTGAATTTTTAGTGCTCCTGGAAGAAAAATCTCTAGTTCTACTGAGCTATGTCTTATCTCTAGACAACTGCTTTTGTTTCAAAGCTTAGAATGATAAATACTTATTTTTGTATGTAGAATTTTAAGCCGTGTGCTGTGAGAACTTTCCCCTGTTCTAAGGATTCCCAGGAGCTCTGACTTAGATGATGAGTTCAAGGGGACGAGTGTTGTCTGCTGTCTTTCTCCCAGCAGAAAAAATGCAAAAGATAAAATACCCAGTGAGTGACATTCACAGAAGTGTGGCAATAGTCTGCATTTACAGCAATTATTTAGTTAAGACTACATTGCTAAAAGTTCTTGATCAAAATAGCATAGAATAAAAGGTACTTGATATACCTTTTATACCGCCTTGTTGCTGTTGACAACCTATGCTGACTTTGCAGATAACATGAATTTCATTCTGTTAACTTACTGCTCCTAAAGGAATTGGCTAGTACAGTTGCAACCTATAAATTCAAATGATGTATTTAGTCTCTTCCTGTTGCTGACACTTTGCTTCAGATTTCTAAGTGTTCTGAAATGGCAACAAATTTGGTGGCTCTGACCTGCCTCTGCTAGTGTGAACATCCACATTTTTTAAGAGTACTTCAAATTACTTAGTGCTATCTCAATGATGGTTTAAATGCTTTTATAGGAAATAATATTTTTGATAGGTTTTTCTTGATCACTTGGTTAATCTGTGGCTCTTCAACTGTGTACTACTTACAGCCTGCTCTAATGCACAATGTTATGTGATGGTAGCAGGTGATTTCTGGCACACAGCATCAATATTCATCTTCTACCTCAGCTTTGAGAGCAAGTGAGCTAGACAGCTGAAACGGATGTTTCTGGATTTCCCTGAGGGTTCACAGCATATTTAAAAGTTCATCTTGATTCACATCTTACAGAATCACAGCATATAGAATCCAGAACACTGACTAGCTTCTGCTGTCTTGTCCTCTGTGTTTGTTCAGGTGCTAAAAGTTGCAATTCTAGCTGAGAAGTATGCAGTGGATTATACCTGGTATGTGGATACAATCTTGAATCTGATCCGCATTGCTGGTGACTATGTCAGTGAAGAAGTATGGTACCGTGTTATTCAGATTGTCATTAACAGGGATGATGTTCAAGGGTATGCAGCAAAGACTGTTTTTGAGGTAAGAATAATTCTTCTGTGTTGGGTTTCAAAATGGTTTGGAAATTAAGCAAATGTGTAATCTAGCAGCTGTGCATATTCCTTCTGTTAGGGAAGAATAAAAAAATTGCTCTTGAATTATTTTGAGAAAAATACTGTTAGAGCTTTAAGTCTAGCATCTAAGACTTTCTGAGCCAGAGACAGGTTACTCTCTGATGAAAAGTTGCTCTGGCTTAAGTAAATAATGTAAAATCACCTGTTTGTTTTCTAAGGTATTGGGGAGGGAGAGTGGTTTGTGCTTTTTAAACTGCCACAAGGTGGGGGGAGTTTGTTGTTGTTGTTGTTGTTGTTGTTTTCTGAGTGAATAGCTTGGTAAGGAAATAGCATTATTGGGAAAATTACTGAAACGCAAATTAAAAACAGGAGGCTTTGCAAATACTTTCAGTTTTATGGACTGTAGGAATCCAAGCACTCAAGATAACTTGGGGATCCTTCTAGAATATGTGTCCATTCCAGCTGTTTAGGATCTCATACAAGTGGAATTTTAACTGTTAGGGGAAACTTCGAAATGGCTGACCTTATTGCTCTGACTTTGTTTGGATTCTTCAGATGGGCTTTCAACTTGGTCATCTTTTCTGAATGCTTAAAGAGACATTTGGAACTTATCTCTGTTGCCTTCGTACTTAAAAAGACAGTATTTACATCTTTGACAATTTTAGCCCATTCCTGCAATAATCAAGTTAAAATACTGGCGTACTTTTGACTCTCCTAAGGATGTTAGGAAGTTAGGAACTACTTTAGGAATCCTCAGAAGTTCACAGTACTGCTAAGTGAGCTTTAAGAATGCTCTTGGGTTAATAACACTTACATTAGGTATGACTTGGCTTGATTAATCTTTCTATATGTTATAGAAAACTTTCCACTGTATTT
The DNA here is from genome assembly GCF_000705375.1 of Tinamus guttatus. The sequence goes on along the minus strand of NW_010578855.1, from coordinate 20,320 downwards.
TTTCATAGTTGGTTCTCTACCTTTTAGACGTATCATCTGCTCTTATAGGAAAGTAGACCAGGAAACTAGGTATGGAACTGACAGGTGAGATGAATCTTTTTGACATATTACAGGTTAGTGACCACCTATTACTATATTTTACAGGCCCTTCAAGCTCCAGCATGCCATGAGAATCTTGTAAAAGTAGGTGGCTATATCTTGGGAGAATTTGGAAATCTGATAGCAGGTGATCCAAGGTCAAGGTAAAATGTCTTTTAAAGAAGATCTCTAATTATGCATTTGGAATAGTAATAGTTCTTTTGTAAAGAATTACTGTCTGTTTAATCTTCTTAAGAGCTCCTAAGATGTTTTGGCACTTACATTAAGAATTATCATTACTGTGAAAATTGAACAGATTGTTTTCCCTCCCTCCCTCTTATCTTTAAAGTCCCCTCATCCAGTTCAACTTGCTGCACTCCAAGTTTCATCTGTGTAGTGTTCCTACCCGAGCTCTGCTTCTGTCTACCTACATCAAGTTCGTGAACCTGTTTCCAGAAATCAAAACAACAATTCAGGATGTATTGCGCAGTGACAGTCAGCTTAAGAATGCCGATGTTGAGCTGCAGCAGAGAGCTGTTGAATATCTGAGGCTCAGTACCATTGCCAGTACTGATATATTGGTAAGTGTAGTATTTTGTTTTTAGTAGTTTGGTTTTTTATTATGGAGAAATCTTTAGCTATGTGTGTATCAAAACCAATAATGGATCTTCAATCTGTCAATGAATAAAATTTCAATAAACCTTAGCTGATTGCTTAAAATCTTTGTTTAAATTTAGGAATCACAAAATGGCTAGTTTTGCCCTTTTTTTTTCTCCTTTTTTTTTCTTTTCCTATCTGTGACTGAATTTAGCTGCAGCCATCTTTTACTTAGAGCCAAGAATCAAAGCTGTTGTTCTGGTGGCAAAGTAAGTTAATTCATGTTAACGCGGACCCGATAAAAGCTGGAATAGTATGAAGCTCTGTAGTACTGGTCCATGAAAGTCTGCTGCCTTATATTCTAAGGACTTTCACCTTTCAATATTTAGATGTTTCTCTGTAACAAGTTCACTAGGTAGCTGTAACTTTGAAATTGGAGCTGTTAGCTGTGATAGTTGCAGAGCTATCACTGGATGGACAGTTCAGGTTCCTGAAGTGCTGAGCTCTGGCTTGAGGGATGCCTATGTGCTTATGGAGAGTCTTGACGTAGACATTGCAGTGTTCATATGACATGCATACTGTCTTTAACTGGACTAGTTCGTGATCTTTTAGAGGAAGGTTGGGAATACCTCATTGGGTAAATTTGTAAGAAGCAGATCAGCATGCAAGTATGCATGGCTTTTAGTGAAGCATATGAAGCTGGAGTTCTTGCCTCAGTGAAGTGAGATGTTGAAGTCTGGAAGCAGATAATTAAATATAATAACTTTAAAAGCACGTGTATGCTAGAGCCATGTACAGGTAGAACCTGTAAGATGTCAACACTTCAGTATTACATGATGAGAATAGTGAGAGCTGTGTGGTGCTGTGTGTGGTGTATATTATTGTGTATTAGTAACTTTCTTTTTCCTCCAGAAATTTGACTAGTGTTTCAAAGATGTCATTATTGAGTCAAGCCTTTAAAGTCTAAAATCTCTCCTCTTCATTGAGTCACTACTTATTTCATATCATTTTGCTCTGCTATAATTGAAGAGTTAATGGCAGCTTCTTGAGGTCTGCAAAAAGGAAGATGTTAAAGGGTTCTTTATGCTGTGTTAAAGTGAATACATGACTCAGAACTAAATGTCTGCCACTTAATGCTTGGGTTTTCTTTAACAATTAGTCAAAACTCATGTAGACTGTTCCTGAAAATCAGCTTGTAGGTTGGTGGGCAGGAAACTTGCAGTTACCTGCACAGAACTTTTTTCTCCCCAGAAGTTCCCAGACTGTTTTAACCTGGTGTCCTCGGGCCAGAGCATGTCACCTTCAGTCTTGTGTCTGGTAACAATGTTTAGGTCTGAAGAGGGTCCTAACCAGGGTAGTACTTAGTGCCTCTGGTCTAGGTCTGCTTGATTCAACCTTCATGTCCATTATGACCCAAGCTTGGTGTTAGTATATTTGGGTTTCTTTTTAGTAGTACTTTATTAGAGTGGTAATCTGCACCCTTTTCTTTTTTTTAAGCATCTCCTTTGGGAAGATTATTTTCAAGATTATGCTCTGCATATCATCAAAGTTAGGTCTGTTGTCTGTGGAAGGTATCATGAAGAAGGAGAAAGAGGAGGAAGGGCATATCAGCAAAAGTTCCCAGGTCATCAGTCAGAAGCAGACTTCAGAAACCTTTGAATATTTTGTTTTCACAAAATCGCAGAATGGTTGAGGTTAGAAGGGACCTCTAGAGATCATCTAGTCCAACCCTCCCGCTCAAGCAGGGTCACCTAGAGCACGTGGCACTGGGTCACATTTGGGTGGGTTTTGAAGATCTCCGAAGAAGGCGACTCCACAACCTCTCTGGGCAGCCTGTTGCAGGGCTCTGTCACCCTCCCAGTAAAGTTCTTCCTCACATGGAGATGCAGCTTCCTGTGTTTCAGTTTGTACCCATTACCCCTTGTCTTGTCACTGGCCACCACCGAGAAGAGTTGGACCCCATCTTCTTTATATTCTCCCCTCGGGTATTATGCATATTGATCAGATCCTCTCTCAATCTTCTTTTCTCCAAGCTAAACAGGGCCAGCTTGCTTAGTCTTTCCTCATAAGATAGATATTTTACTTTTTTTTTTTTTATCTACTGCTGTACAACAGACTGTATGGTGGATTTTTTTTGTACATGTCTTGCCTGAACATCATGCAATGTATAATGGTGTTTCTCTTCAAAGACTAGAAAGTTGATTTGGTCTTCTTTTCCAATATAACTAATATACTACTTCTGTGATAAGGCTACAGTGCTAGAAGAAATGCCTCCCTTTCCGGAGCGGGAGTCTTCCATTTTGGCTAAGCTGAAGAAGAAGAAGGGGCCTGGCACAGTTACTGACCTGGAAGAGATCAAAAAGGAGAGGAGTTCTGATATGAATGGAAGTGCTGAACCTGCCTCTGTCAATGCTAGCGCTGTTGTGAGTTTAAAAACTGTTCTTATTTCAGAAGTTCACAAGGTGTGGAAGCAAAGAGGGAATTGCATTGGTAGAAGGAATTGCGCTGGTCTTAAATATTAGACTATGGGCCCTTGCTAAAAAGGGGAACCTGTATCAGCTTTCCCTGCACACTATATTCAACTCTGCTTGGGAAATCTTACCCATGGTATAAATGGGGAAGAATTGTCTGCAGTCTAAAAAAAAATATATATCCCTTTTTATATTGTTATGCTGAGAGATGTTGCTGCAGTCTTAGAAATGGGGATATCTTTCCTCTGACTAATTTGCAGTGAAGGTGAGGTGCTAAAATGAGCATATTTAAAAGGAGCATTTTGAATTTCTGTGCATCAGCTGTTCTTACATCTCTTCTAGTATGATAAGTATTTTTTCATTTTGTTTCAGGTTATTTTTATTTTCACTAGAAGTGAACAGCACTTAATGCGGGTGCCCGTGAAATATACTGATGAGATTATATAAGCTTACTTAACACAATAGTTTGAGTTCCATTATGGCAGGCAGTGCAGCCATCTCATTTGTTTAACTGCAACTTATCACTTTGTCAACTAAGGCTAGAAGGATGAACGCTCCCCTAACAAAGTTCTTAAGTTTTCGATTTTAGTAACAAGGATAACTTATTGCAGTTGAGATATAGTAGTGGATTACTTAAGAGGAAGAAGTGCCTTGACACATTCCCTACTTTTTTAACTTCTTCCTTTAATCTTGTCAATGCAGTGTCTAGGAGTTCCTGCATGTGATAACCTTGAAGTGACTTGCATTTGGATGAGCTACTTAACTGTTTGTTGCAAGTCAAAGATTTCATTCTTTTATCTTACAAGATATTATCTTGATTATTGTAGAATTAAAATATAATGCATAAACACTTTGGCTACTACCAGTCTGTGCTTTTTTCTTGTATGTGGCTCAGGAGTGCACACGTGAGGCCTCTGATGGTCTCTTGATTTGCTCCGCTTGGGAAAAATATTCTTAAAGGTCTCACCTCTACCTTTACCGCTTGTAGTCTTAAATTAAGTACAAGCTCTGCTTTTTGCAAGTCTTGTTTTTATTTAACTTCTAGGTGGTCATAATTCAAAAGGGAGGGGGAAGGAACTTACATTGAAACACCAAGTAGTAACTGCATTTATGAAGTTTTCCCTTGTCTACCCAGCCTTGATGGGGCATGAAAGAACATTGCTACAACTTAGGTTACCCAGCAATAGACAGCTCTGTCGTAGTCTTGTTTAATTCTGAAGTGTCTTGTCTTCCCTAGTCTACTCCTTCTCCATCTGCGGATCTACTGGGTCTGGGTGCAGCCCCTCTTAGCAACTCAGCTCCACCACCTGCTTCTAGCGGTAGCCTGCTTGTGGATGTATTTTCAGATTCAGCTTCTGCAGTTGCACCTCTTGCTCCTGGTTCTGATGACAACTTTGCGAGGTAATTGAGAATGAGACACTCTGTAAGGTCTTTGGGGAAGTATTTCCTGCTAAATTGGGGTTAGAGAAGAGAATACATTGAATTAATAACTTTCAGTTTTCTTCCAGCTACATGAATGCATTCCTGGGTGGTAGTTGTGCGGCAGAAGTGCTGTTCTTGATCTCTTTATGCTGTATATGTTGTCTTTATTTAAACTTTTGGTCGTGTGAAACTGAGTCTGTAATAGTCAGTCGAGGATATTTTAACCGTGCAGTCTTGCCTAGTTTTCCTGCTGGTTTTGCTTGCTAAAGCAAGCTGCTCGTGCATCTCAGCAATACATGGTAAACTTTGGGGCTGTCTGGCCCTACATGAATACATTGTTGTTGTACATTGTTTCTTGTTTCCATAAAGCATTCTTGCATTTCCTCACTTACAGCAAACTTGCAGCGGATTAGTGGGCTAGGTTGTTCCTAGCTAAATATTTAGATATTGTGCCCCAGTTTCAAGAAGTACTTTAATTGCTCTGCTACTGTCTGACAGACAGTCTGAAAAGAAAAGAAAAAATGGTTTTCTTTTTCTGGGGGAGGGAGAGGGAGATTTGATTAAAATTATCTTCCTGTTTGCATTGCCAGCTGTAGTATCAGGCATAGTGTGTTATTAGTCCTTTTAATATGAGACGGCTGGTAGCTATGCTCAAATGTCACTTGGCTAAAATTTTGGAAGTAAACAGAATTAAATGACAATGACATCTTTCAAAATTTTTCTTCCTATTGGCCAAAGAGCGTAATATTAGTATTATCAAGGATATCACATCATGATGTGATGATGCACTTGCTGGGTATCTTAATATAAGAGGTGTAGCTAGTAGAACTAATCTGCCTGGGCTCCGTTGCCTTTCATCAATTTTATACAAGGCCAGGCACTGTTGCAGGTTTGCAGTGATTAAAACTCGATCCTACTTTTCTCTTGAAAAGCAGTAAGTGTTGTTTTATCATGCTACACAGTACCAAAATTTTAAGAAGCTGTACAAACTTGTTAGAGCTTTTTAAAAACTTTGATATTTTTTTTTTTTTTTAAAAGACTAACATTTTCATAAGAAAGTTACTTGGGTTTCCTCCTGCTGCAGAGGAAAGTCTAGCATTGTCCAACTATGGTCTGTCTGTACAAGATGAAACACTCCTTCAGCACTACTGCCAAGTTGCCTTCTATAGTTTCCTGCTGCTTTTCTAGTGCTGTTGTCACTTTTGCTTCTAATCTGTTACTTGGCTTAGTCATACACCATGTGCCCATGTACTGTTGCCTACGCTTTAAATATTTTTGGGGTTTCTTTTTAAGAACAGACTGTGCAGTCGTCATGAGAAATTCCATTAATGTAGATGAGGTCTGTTTCAAAATGCAGGTTTGAAGTGGTTAATATACACCTCCACTTATGGTTTTGAAGTTTAAAAACTGTCACAAATAATTAAATGCCTAAAAGGATTTGATTGTTTAAGAGGTACAGACTTAAGCTGCTGAATGTCTTCAGCATCTCCTGTCTTCAGGAGGAATTCCTGGTTCCTAATAGTCATGGAGTGGGGGTGGGGGAAGAAAATAATCACTTAATGCCTAAAATCTTTCCAGGTTTAATCAACTAGGGCAGCTAATAAACTTCTCATGCATTAAATTCTCACAAGTGCAATTTTTTGAGGAAGGAGGTAAAGGAAATAACTAAGCACTAAGCTGTCTTTACTAACTCCTGCTATCTCTGTCGCTACCACCTTTCTTCCTTTGTGCTGCCTGAACTAGCCCTGACCTGGCTTCATCTGAGGTAGTTTCTGAGGAACCAGCTGATACTGTGCATGATGCTGATGAGCTTTTTCACAAGTAAGCAACACTAAAACCTTGCAAGGCTGGGCAAATTCCAGAATATAGTTACAGGAGAGAAAAGATAAAAGGATAGTGTGCATTGACGTAGTGCTAGCAGAATTGGGCAGAAACATATGTATGTACATATATTGTCAGACTTCCTGTGAGCAGAACATTTCTGTAAATGCTGTGCGTTGTATGACACGCTCATGAATCCACAGCTTAGAGTTGCCTGTTAAGAGTCACTGCTATCACACACTACTCTAAAATGAGACATTTTTGGCAACTCTAGCTGTATATTTGCAACTCTTGCAAATACAGACGACTGTTTTAAAAGGGGTAAGAATTTACCAAAATTACTGATATTTGCAAGCATGTTTTTGTGTAGTGCTGTGTATGAAACAGGCTAATATTCGTTGACGACCTCTTCTGCTTTTAAGTGAAGGGTAGGAGGACTAAAATACATGTAAAATGGGCTTGCTCCTTCAAAATGAAAAAAAAAAAAACCCACAACTGCCAAGTCAACATACATGATAGAGAGTTGATGAAACAACTTCTCTTACTCTCTTAGTGAGTTCCAGAAGTTGCCAAAAATAAGCAAATAGTCTGTTGCCTAATCTTTCTTAGTGTGTGTCTATAGCATATTGTGGCTTCCTCCATAGTTTCTCAGGTATCCTGTTGGATAGAAACTCAGTTATTTTAGTGTTCTACAATAGGTGGTTTCAATTCTAAAATGCATTCATCTTTTAACTCTGCAATTTTCTGCAAGGGCCTTTCTCGCAGACTGATGCGCTTTAGGTTAACCAGTCTTCATCTTCTGTGTAAACCCTGAATTTTGTGGTTTTGAACATTTTTAATCTGTCTCAATTAAAATGTACCTTGCTTTTTTTCCTCTAGGTTTGTGTGTAAAAATAATGGAGTCTTATTTGAAAATCAGTTGCTACAAATTGGACTGAAGTCTGAATTTCGGCAGAACCTGGGTAAGAACTTTCAGGCAGAGTTGTTAGCTTATTTATGCATCAACTTCATTGGCAACATGATACTGAGCATAAGGCTGACTTTTCAGCTGCTTTAAAAGAGGAGTCTGATTTCAGGCCCAACTGTCTTGAGAGCTTCTGTTTGTGGCTTCTGTGTGGGATCTTGTTTTCTTTAACTTATCAGCTGCTTTTGGCAGCTGAAATGAGAGTGTAGGTGGTACTGTGAGTTCTAGTTGCCTCGGCCTCATTGTAGGGCTTACACTGCTTGGGTTATAAGTGACCTTTATCTTGAGTCTGTCTATTTTACAGTAGAGCTTTTCCTAACCATATGGTACAGAATATCAATGTACAGGGTAGTTAAAGTGTCTGGTAAAGAGCTGGAGGTTGAAAATGCTCCAGAACAAGGAGCTCTTGCTTCTCTTTTGCATGGCTTTTGATACCACAATAACACTAATATATTTAAAAAAAAAAAAAAAAAAGTCATAGTGATTTAAAGACTTCCATGGATTATTTTAGTGCCTGTGTAACAGCTACAGTGGAAACAGTCTAATGGTTTATTTCCATACTACTTCATCTTGAGCTGTGACTATCTCAGCAAGATGAGCACTATATTTATCTTCTGCTCTCTAGCATTTTAAATGGAAGTAGGTTAAGACTTGAAGTACATGTTGAAGAGGCCTCACAGTGAAGAAGGCTCCTTTAGGTTGATATATTAGAACATATTCTGGCGTATGTGTGGATATATAAATATATAAGTATATATTGTCTGATATACTGTGTCTGTATATGAGATATATATGCCATGCCTGTTATTGGATGAATAAATTATATTGTCTTTCTAAGTTATTTCCAAGAAATTACTTTGAAACCTAAGAAACTTCTGATGACTTCTTTCTTGCTTGCTTTCTCTTTTATTTTTATATACATATATATATATAATTTTTTTTTTTTAGGACGTATGTTCATATTCTATGGCAATAAGACATCAACTCAGTTCCTGAATTTTACTCCAACAGTAATCTGCTCGGATGACCTTCAGTCAAATATCCTTAAATACAATAGCGTCTTTCTGTTCTTTTTACACCTTTAAGCAGAGCAGGAAAAAAGTTCATTAAAGCTGCTAGATCAAGGTTTGATGTCCTCAAACATGAAGAAATGAGCAATTTGATGAATAGCGTCCCTTTTTTCTTCTTTTTTTTGTAGAAAAAGACAGTTTTTAGCAGAAATAAAAGACCTTTCTCTTTAGAGCTGTGGTTAGAGGGACAGCTTTAACTGCTGAGTCTAGGATGTATTATTATGAATAAATATGTAGCAAAATTATGTAGCTTTATCCATTGAGATAAAGTAGCAGAGACATAGGTCTGATGTCCTTCCAGGCCTGCATCAGCACATGACTTTGAAAGGGAGATAGAGGAATGTGTGTGCACAAGTATACCACTACCTTAAAATAAGTTCTTGTGGGTGTGTTTTTGCACTTAACACTTGCTATTGACAGTTTGGGATTTCTGGGAGAGCATGTGATCTAGCTTGTTTCACTCAAAACCTCACTGTAACATTTGGATCAAAATGAGATAGTACTGGGGTTTTTATTTTACAGTTGTGGCCTGCATGCTTTTTTTGATGGAATCCTTTTTTAAGGATATTCCTATAATGAGAAATGTTGACAACCTATTGCTTCTTGATGTGTCAACAGGAAAAGAAAATATTGTATAAAAATTGAGCTTCAGATTTTCATGAGTGGAGAACCAGCAGACACAATATTTATTCCTTTAAATATTTTGCCAGTAGAAACTACTGTTTGTTAACTATACGCTTAGTGATTGCTTTCCTTAACTACGCCTCATGCCTGAATCTCCAGACAAAACCTGTTGACCCCACAGTGGACGGAGGTGCGCAGGTGCAGCAGGTTGTGAACATTGAGTGTGTGTCAGACTTTATGGAAGCGCCAATCCTGAACATTCAGTTCAGGTAAAACACAGTATTTTAAAGTTGCTGAATTAATTATTTAGATGTTGAAGTTGGCCTGGGCCTCTTGACTGAAACATGGACTAGGACCGCAAAATTAAAAGCCTTAATCTTGGGCAGGTAACTTTCCTGGGAACTTGATCTAACAAAACTTTAACTAAAGAGGGAGAAAGGGATGTTCGGTTGCTGTAGCCTGAGCTGAAGGTTTTTTACTTGGTGCATTTTCACAAGAATATCTCTTTGCTACCTTGCAAGGTGCTATCTAAAGGGTTAAGTACCTGTGTTGAAATGGAGCAATGTCCTTATAAGAAGCTGTACCAGTTGACTTTCATGTCTAGGTAGAGCAGTTAAAATCATGTAATGGTGGCTTAAAATTTGCAGCTTAGAAATTGCATGATATGCAGTTTCTCAATTAAGACAGCTGATAGCTCTTTTTAAATTATCAAGCAACTCTACCTTAGTATTTGCCCTTCTTTTCCTGGTTGATATGCCCTGAGACTGCTAACGGTTTGTCCTGCCTGCCCCATTTTGTGTCTCTTCTGCATACAGGTATGGTGGGACATTTCAAAATCTTTCAGTAAAGCTACCCATCACACTGAATAAGTTTTTTCAGCCTACAGAGATGTCTTCTCAAGACTTCTTCCAGCGTTGGAAACAGCTGAGCAAGTAAGACCCTGTTTATGCTTGGGCTTGGGGTTTCTAGGGTGTGGGTCAAAGAGAAGATATTTACTGTGAACACAACTAGTGCAGCGTCCCATTCTATCCATAATGCCTGCAGGTTAGAGCCTCCACAGTGCAAGTAGTAATGATAGCTGTTCATCAGTGCTGTGGGTTGCATAGTAATCCAAAACATTCACTTGTGCCTTGCCTTGCAGTCCTAAACAAGAAGTACAGAATATCTTTAAAGCGAAACACCCGATGGACGCAGAGATCACAAAAGCAAAGGTGGGTAGTAACATGGCATTTCTAAATGGTAGTATAAAGGTAGTGGCATAAGCAGCCATTGACCTGTCTTATTTTATGTGGCACTTGGCTCATGCTGTTAAACAATGAGTCTGCGGTATAACCAGCCTTTGGCAGACGGGGTTTGTTGGGCTGTTTCTCAGTATGGCTTGAGCTTTGACAGCAGCTGGAAACTTGAGGCAATACATGAAAATGTGAATTCTGTGCTTGAAGTTTGAAGTATCTTCTGCTTTCGTTTGTACTAGTTTTGTGCTAATTTCGAAAGCAAACAAGATAATATTGTGATCTCATAAATCTGTCTGCCTTCAGCAGAACAGATACAATGAGGGTAAGGCAGGGAAGTCCCTTGTAATTAAGCAAGGGAGAATTTGAGTCTCTTGAAAATTATTTCTCAGTTATTTTCCAAAGGAGTCTCTTATTTCAGGAAAAGCTCAAAATCAGGCATCCTCATAAAGGTTACCCTTGTAATAGAATTCGTATCGAGTAGTTGATAAAGTTCTTTAATTTCTTGAACACTTCAAATGAAAATTAAGGAATCTTCTACTTACTTGTTTGTGGCTGTACTGGGATAGACTGTCAGTTCCATTAGTGATCAAGGTTACTTGGCACTGCTGCTGTCCTTCTGTCCTCTCTACTTACAAAAATCTTCTGGGTTTCCTTGACAGATAATTGGCTTTGGATCTGCTCTGCTTGAAGAGGTAGATCCCAATCCTGCTAACTTTGTTGGTGCTGGTATCATACATACAAAAACTACTCAGATTGGATGCTTGCTGCGTCTTGAACCCAACCTGCAGGCACAGGTATCTGTTTTGGTGTCTTTAGCTTAAATAAAAGTTGTTGTATGCATTAAGTAAGAGCGTATGTGAAAATTCTTAAGGTGTTTTAGAATCACTATTGCAATAGCTAATTGTGACTGCAGACTCACAAGGAGATTAAAATTTAGCAGCTGGTCCTGGCCTAGTTCAGTAAGCTACTTTTCCATAGTAATTCTTTTCCTGTTGTGAAGGGTCACTGTGTTATTCTAGACAGTCCACGGAGTGTAATCTTCTTCTAAAGGTTGGAAATATTTAGGTTTTTCCTTTTATGCACCTTGCACCAAGGTTAAGTACAATTCTGTCTGTTATATTAATGGAAGACTGCTGTGGCTAAAGGAAAACATTAGCACATGGACCCAAACCTGATGATTTCTTTTTTCTGACTTAAAGCTTCTTGATAGAGCTTTAATCTGAGCTCATTGAGGCTTTGTCTCATATGGCAGTACCATTTGCTTATAAAAATAAGCTTTGCGTGATGGGTCTCCCTTTTATTGATCAAGTAGTGGTAAAGAGTGGGCTATTCAGAAAAGTGTTTTCTCCCTTTGGAGGCTTCTAAAACAGATCTTGAGCATCACTTTGCAGTTAAAAGCTGAGAAATAGGAGAAAATGTTTTCTGTTCTGTGGACAAGAAATGAAAGACCTGCTCTAGCCTGTGCTTTGAAAGAGCTGTATTACTTGATAACTGGCTGCTTTTGAATGTTGAGATCATTTCCTACCAAATCTAACAAAGCCAAGTGGTGACTGGTTATCTGTGCAGTTCATTTAACACAAAACTATGCTTTATGTTCTTTTTCAGATGTATAGGCTCACACTACGAACAAGTAAAGAAGCTGTATCTCAGAGATTATGTGAATTGCTGTCAGAACAATTTTAATATTAACCATGTCATTGTTTTGTTTTCCCATTTATATCATTGTTATCATACTGCAAATAAATGTCTTGTACATCACTGTCTGAGTACTGCAATGTTAACCAATACCAGCTCCCTGCCTTAATAGGACTTGTCCCTTGTTTGAAATTAAGACTATAAAATGAACAGTATGGGGAAATGGCTTTTTTATTAAAAATGGCTTTTGTGTCCGTTACACAGAGGGTGGGAGAGCTGCCTTGTGCTCCGTTTGGCAGAGGTCAGGCTTCTTTTAAATGTATTCAAGGGAAACTAATTAAATGCGATAACTAAGGATTTCAGCTGGAAATTGCCAGTAACATTCTGCCTTAGCACCCTTAATAGGTGCTCCCTCTGCTCTGAGCTAAAAGAAACCAGCGTAATGCAGCTCGGTAAGATGAATTTGCCTGTTAATGTAAAGCCTAAATGACTGAGAGCATTGAGGTCAAGAGTCAGCTTCTTGTTGCATGGCTTCTGTTTTAGCTGAATTTGTACATGTTTGAAAACATTGCCACAAGTTTTGGATGGGATGAAATGGGTGGATTACAAGATGTATTTGAATCTGGTCTAAGTGAGCACTTATGCTAAATGTCACTTTTTTGTTGTTGCACGTGAAAAATACCACAGGACCAAACTCTTAAATTAATAATCTTGTAATCCTTTACACATTTTCTTTTAGCTTTTGAAAAGTGGATGCAACACAAAGGCTATTCTTAATCTTTCTGCTCATCTCGAGGAATGAGATGAGCTTCTATGGCAGGTGTTGAACCAGTACTTGCTTGTTCATGTTTAGTCAAACAGAGGTTAAAAAGTCTGTGTTGTGGTTTCTGTTTCCATCAGATTTAGCAAATAGCAGTCCCCATGGTGTGCTATAACTAAATGCAGAGAGAATGGGTTCTGATCACTGTGGTATTGTATGAAAATAGAAGAGGAAAGAAACAGGCCATGAAGGCTGTAAGGCATGCACTTTTTTTGCAGACACAAATGTAAACATAACTTTTTTTTTTTTTTTTCCCCAGGGTATAGTCACTACAGAGCTCAGTTGGTTGAATAGCTGATACCTGAACAGTTTCTTGTCTGTTGATGATAATGAAAACAGCCAGTGTGGTGTAGGAGATAGGTGTTTGGTTTCCTCTAGATCAAAGAGTAGAAAGGCTGAAAATGTTGAGCTTTTAGTGGCTTTTACAACCAGAGCCTTCATAGCTTTTCCATATCAGCCAGCAAACTCTCAGCAGCTTCTCTGCAGAAATAATTGGACATATCTTTGGTTTACATCCTTCAAGCCTTCAGATGCCCCAAGGGCTGCTAAAGCAAGGCAAGTGAGGCACCACAGTTAGAAACTGTGGGCAGTTACCAGCAAGGAAGTGCTGGCCAGGGTGAACAAAGTCAGCTGCTGCCCACGTTAAAAGTGAATTTTATATCAGACTCCCTGAAGGTTGTTAAAGGAGGCCTGTGACTGTCTTGCAAAGCGTACAGCCCAGGTTGTCCGTGCAATGAAGAGTTCAAGTAACGATCATGAAGCTGAAACAGCCCCTTTGAATGAGGCACCTGCTGCACTGCCCAGTGCTCTCTGGAGACAGGGTTTTGCATGGCTCAATGTGCCTCGCTCCCCCTGGCCCTGTGCTTTGAGTTAGGTGATGGAACTGGATGGCTCTCCTCTGGTTTCGGTTAGGGCCAGTGATCACACTTGAACGCCAGTGACAGTTGAGGAACAAAGCTTTTTGCTCCAGGAGTGCTTGGTAACTCTGGATGCTGTGAGTGAAAGCTTGTCTATAGACCAGGGGTTTTTGACAGTTTTCTTCAGCAACTGGCCTTTCAGTAGCCTTTCAAGTAGTTAATCAAAGCTCAAGTCACAGAAATTGTCTTTGAAAAATCTCCATGAGGGCTTCCTGCAATGAGGTTGAGCAGCTGAAAAATGCTACGGAACTACCTTGTGCTTTTTGTCTTTGGGAAGTGGTAGATCCCTGTAGTGATCCCATGATCTTATCCCCCTCCTGTTGGCTGCAGTGTTGAAAATCTGATGTGCTGAACTAAGCTCTGCAAAAGGGAGTTCTAGCAGAAATGGGGAAGAGCTGCTATTTTATCTTTGTTCAAATCACGTTGCACATCTGTCCCTCTGCAAACATTGTGCCCTCACTGAGGGGCACCTTGAGACATGCTGTACTACTTTATTTCACTTCGCTTTGGTTCAAGCTGTGCTAAAATGTGCATTAAACATCAAGGAGGGGGCCTAGGAGAAGTGTCTTCTGCGTGGTGGCTGTATTAAGCTTATGACTGTCCACATTTTGTGTTTGATGATGTCAGCTCAGTGAAGCCGTGGGCAGAACCACGAACAAACTAAGGACAAATACTTGATGACTTTTTTTTTTGTGATTGATGGTTGATTTACCAAAGTGATGTATCCTTTCAAGCAGACAAAGTAACTTTCTGCAGTAAACAGTGTTATTGTTTTAAAGTACAGTATTTTCAGGCGTTGACATGTGAAAATAACTGAATAGCAAGACATAGCATATGTGCATTCTTGACCTACACTCCAGTATGTAACATTTATGGTGATTGTCTTATTTGTATAAAACAAAAGTTCTGTCAAATTAAGTGGAGAATTTTCATATAGAAGACTATATATTAGACAATATATTCATCAGAACATGTGAAGATTAAATAAATGATTAGAACAGTAATCAAATTGTCCTTCTTTCTCTGGGGAAGTGGGAGCATAAAGAATGTGCGTTGTATTTGATTTGTGCAAAATATAATGTTACAGAACAAACATACATAATGTTTCTGTTGCAGACTGGTGGATTGTGTTTAGTCTTACCTGGTCCACAGACTTCTTGTCCCCATAGAGTTGGTCTTTCATTGTTCTGTGTTATAATGTAGAATTCTACTATTTCTTAGTAGAAAAATCCTTCTTCCTATCGTCTTTAACACCAGCAGTGTCTGCCACAATAAACAGGTAGAATACCTTTTCCTGCTTTTAACAATTACAGTGTTTGCACTTGGGACTTATTTCAAAGTGGTTTATTTTCAAAACAGCAGTTTTGCTATTGTTTTTAGTCAAACAATGATAAATGAGTTAACACATTACATTTCTTCTGCTTTATTTGAAAATCAAGTTTCTATTATTGCACAGTGCATAGGCAAGCTTTTAGCCTCTGGTTAAATATTGCCCTGAGCAAGGCCAGACCATCTTGGATGTGGCCTTCCCTCCTATCCCCACTTGCCCTTTTTTCCCTCTGCCCCAGGATTAGGCATAATTTATCATTCCATGAAGTTCATTGGCACTCCAGGTAGCTGCTCAGGAAGTCTCCTGGCAAAGCTAAACCTTTATAATCAATGCAGGAAAGAGCTCCCAGCAATGAGCAGTCATTACAAAGTGTTAACTGTTAAGTTGTGATCACCATTTAATTAAAAAGAAAAAAAAAAAAAAGAAAAAAAAAAAAAGTTTTGTCCGAGGCAGTCTGGAGGTCTGGCTAGTGTTTGCAGGTGTCAAAGTCACAAACACAGCCACTAAATACAGTAATTTCTGTAATGAGATTTTTTCCAGGATTATCTGGATCGTGGCATGGTAGCTGGAGTTCCTTCTTTTGAAGTGTTAGTGGCATACAGCAGCCACATACTGTGGTGACCGTCAGGCTTTCAACATTCAACCTGTTTGGAAGAGAGGGAAGGAAAAGTTAGGACTTGTGTGTAGCTTTTTAGTTTTCACTTGGGATTTGATTGAGTTGTGACCATTCTTAAGATTCAACTGCTTCTTCTTGAAGCAGTTGAACCAGATGGTGTTGTGTCATTTAGTAGTATTGTACAACACAGAAAAAGTAAAACAGAAACCGATCTTTGGGGTTGTATAGAGAATGAACAGCCTTATAATATTTTAAAAGAAAACATACAGACTTGGTTATTTAAAAATCTGTACTTGTTTAAGTTCCTTAGTGTTTGGCCCTAGCATGCCAAAATGCAAGATGGAGAGAGGAGGAGGAAAAAAAAAAAGACTTTCAAGTAGGTATCTAAAAGCCTTGTTTATAGCTTTTCCTTAAAATACTGAATATTATTTCTTTTTTACCTCTGTATACTTAGAGGAAAGAGTACCATCCATAGTTTAAGGGCTCTACCAATCTACACAGATGGTGGAGCAATTTGCTGTATTATGTTCTGATTATGACTTTTACTGAAGGAGTTAAGGTGTATGGAGCTCTTGCCTTCCATTTTAGGGTGGAATTTCTGAAGGGCTTAGAGATGTCAGGTCTCTAACGTCCCTAGAAAAACATTCCATTTGATTTGCTCATTCTCCTCCTTGAACTAGTAAGTTGTGCATGATTCTTTTTCACAGTTCATGGAGGAGGGGAGAAAAAATCTTTTTTTCTCTGAAAAGTAAGGACCAACTAATGACTGATCACTGTCTGTGAGGCCAGTTAAGAGATAATAACTAACTACACTTGCACTGTTTTTCTTTAACAGGAATAAAGCACAGGTTAAATGATAACTTGAATAAACAGAAAAGATTTGGATTCTCTTCCAGTGGTACTGTTATTCTTACAGTTGCTTTTTTGACCATGTTCGGCTACATGTTTAAGAGCCACTGTGCTGCCAGACTTGCTCCTTCCATACTGTTTAACAAGATTACTGCAAATATCATAGCACTTCTAACCTTTTGTTCCCCTCAAATAAACGTGAGCTCTGCAATAGTGCTACAGCTCTATTCAAGACTTTTGTTTTACTAAAACCATTTTTTTAATCTGAAATAGTTACCCAACAGGCAAGCAGAACTGCACAAACTGAGGCGCCACACTTGTAATAGTAAAATGCCCCTGTATTACACTATCAGGGAAACATTCTGAGGCACTTGAAATTACATTTTGTGCCTAGGTGAGAGAAATGTCTTGGTTGTTTGAAAGTGGTATTTAGTAGTCTTCTAAAAACCTGCAAGTTTGTCAGTCTAGGTACTGGCCTCTTCTTTTAAATCTTGAGGAAATGAGAAGACAATCATTGTTTAAATTTCAAATCTCACCGTGCTAATTTACCCAATTACTGCTCGTAGACTTTTTTGCTAGCTGGCTTGTGCTGCAAGTGTAGATTCTTGGGAAGATACCAAACACATATTTCTGCTTGCACTATAAAGGGGAGTGGTAGTTAACAAATAATAATGCTTAAAGACTGCAAAATAATACAATGAAGCAATTGCAGTATCTGTGCTCCAGAGGTTCTCAAATATGCTTACTGTGCTGAAGATGGACATGATCCTTCACATCGGACCAAAGTGACATTTGCAGAACAGCCTTTGTGAATTATTTTCTCTTCATATTCAACCTCTCTACAAATCTCTGTCAAATGTAAAAAGAAAAAATAATAAATTTATCTTTGTCATCCACCAAGGTTATTAAAAATTAAGTTTCACAGAAAAGCCTTCCTATTGCACGACTTGAGTGGGACTGAGGGATAACTGACAAATCACAAGGCACTAGTACAGCAAAAAAATATATTAACTAGGCACTGAATTGCATGAGAGGGGCTCAGGAAGGGAACTAAGAAAAAACAAGCAGCTGGAAACATGAAAGAGTAAGAGACTTCCCTTTAAGAAAGAAGGGCTAAGTTGTGTCCAGGAGGAAAAACATCTCTAATTCACTAATGAGAATATAGGGATGCAAATAACTCTGGCTAGTTCTGGTGGAATTATTTCTGACCCATAAACTCTTCATGAGGTATAGGCAATGATATTGCCCTTGTTTTGTGATCATCTCTTGAATTCATACAGCAAGTTGGCTGAAGGCTTAAGCAGTGCATGGAGTTGAAGAGCAGCAAGACTGCTGTGGGTCCCGGTGCTGCGCTCCGCTGCTCGCGCCCGGCGCGCTCCCAGTGCACAGGTCGGCCGGGCCTCAAGGCTCATTTCTATGTGCTGCGTTCTGCTGACAAGCTTTACAGGGAAAATGTAGAGGAAATGGGCTACTGCTAAAGGCAGCTAAACCCACTGCTATATAGTGATGGTCACCATTTGGGAGTAGTACTTTATCACAAATACAGTTTCTTTCCTTGAATTTTTGAGACCCTGTATATAAATCAATTTTGTGGAGTAAGACTCAGCAGATGACCTAACTGGATGAGCTTGGTGTTCCGCTTCCCATTTACTTCTTGCTGTTAAGGGCAGGGATAAGCTGCTGGTTCAGCTGATCTGACTTGGAATCAAGGAATGGACTTCATGTGAAACTTCAGTATGACCAAGGAAACGGTATGTGTTTGATAAAAGATTTTGTATGCTTGACTCATCCTTGAAAAGGATGCAAGTACACGGCTTAATAACAAGAGTTTTGTTTTTTCTCTTAAAAACAAAACTTTTCCTAAAAGAATACTAGGAAATGCTATTTCACTTACGCACTGAAACACGCATCATTCATTCTGTTTCTCTTTTTCCTTAGAAGGGTTAGTCTATATTCCAGGAGGTGCTGAATGAAAAATGTCATCCACACTCTTTCATCGTAAGAGCAGAGCCATGGTTCTGCTACGCATATGAAACACCATTATGATAGCACAGATATCTCTAAGCATTTGTGTAGAACAGGTCTGTTCCAGAGCACTAGAGAAAGCAGGAACAGTTTATATGCCTTTCTTAAGCAAGCTGCACAGGAACTGTTAGGAGTGTAGTATTCCTTCTGTCACTACATGTGAAGCTACAATTATGCACAGGAACCAAAGATAACCAGTTTACCTAGAAAACTCTGAGAAAGGTACCTTGCAGAGGAGGTAGTACTGAACTTCATGAGTGAAAGAAAACAGCATGAGAGATAATGGGAGGGCTGCAAGAGGATTCAAAGGATGGCTTGTCTATATGGATGATGTCTTAAAGAGCTCAGCTGGGATTTTAAGATAAGAAACACTCTTGACTCTATAGGTCTTATTCTGCTGTACATCTTGTCATCAGCCTTAATCAGCTTTCTTCATGTATGCATCAGTATATACCTAGGAGCCAGCTGTTAACAACACAAAGACATTTGGAAAGCTACTCTATAAAACAAAAAGAAGCAAATGTTTATATGAGCACTTCGGTTATGTCACCACCTACAACTAATTATATGACTAAAAGGCTTTTAGGCTGAAAGATAATATAAAAATGAATACCTGGTGGCACTGTTATTGGTGTAGCAGGAGCTGAGGATGTCGTGAGCTTTGAAGTTGAAGAAGGAAAAGATGTGGTGCGAGTGGTGGTTGCTGTTGTTGTTTGCAGCGAAGTCCTTTCAACATACGGGATCTCTGTAGAAGCACTAGTAAAAATGACAGTTGGAGTGAAAGTAACTGTTGTGGGTAAAACACTTGGTGTCACAACTGGAGTAGACTTGGCAGAGATGCTTGTAGGAATTACTACTGAAGAGGTTCTGATGTGTGAAGTAGAAGAACTGGTAGTGTTTGGGGTGGAAGGAAAAGTGCTTGTTCTAAATATTAAGGTTGCAGGAGGAAGGGTGGTAGATGTAGGACTAGGCCTAGTTGTTGTAGGAAACTTGGTGGAGACTGTGGAGGGGGCGGCAAATGGCGCGTGGGTGCTGAGCGGTGTGCTGGAGGCCGAGGTGCTGCGTGGGGTGCTGGGGACCGGAGTTGTTGTTGTCAGCAGCACTTCGGGGGTTGTTGCTGTGGACACAGTCGTCTTGGAGGTGGTGGATGTGGCTGTTGTGGTTCTCTCTGTGGTCACAGGTGGCACCGTTGCCTTTATGTGGGTCACAGCTGCCGGGAGGAAAATGCACCATGACTGACAGCAGTGGAGCAAGAGGTGGAAGCAAAGTGAGAGGATCAGTTAACCCTGCAGCAAGCTATACTTGGAGGACACAGACAAGAAAGGTAGGACTGGGCTCCTCCAAGCTTGGGAAAGCACAGAGGAATCCATGGAGAAATGCCTTGGATTTTTTCCTTTGGGTCGTCCTCCTTCCCTGAAATGCAGGGCTGCAAGTGCGCCTGGAATATGTCCACAAAGTGAGCTCCTTCTTGATTCTTTCTGCAGTGTTTGAGCAAGGGAGAAGAGCCTCCCCGCACGTGTGAGACTCCATCCATGCAGCATGGAGAGGTTTCCCACCACCTGCTCCAGGATGAGTCAAGAGGACTCTCTGGCCAAGGCCTGAGGCCTAGAGAAAGACTCAAGGCTTAAGGGCAAAGGACATACAGACTACGGCCATATGAGGGCTGGGTTCAGGACCATTCCAGGTCCAAGGAATCCCAATACCAAAGGCACATGGGAATGGGGCACAACCACAATAACAGGAAGCCCCTGTATCTTGTGCAGCTGCAGAGAGGAAGCCATGAGGTAGAAAGAGTAGGCAAAGCAGCAGGGGGACAGGAGCCAGACTCACCGGGATGTGATGAGCT
>NW_010578854.1:291672-315890 GCF_000705375.1 Tinamus guttatus | reverse complement strand
TGGAGGGGCAAGAGGAGGCTATGGAGGGAATGAGTGTACAGGAAGAGCTTGGGAAAGAGGTAGGAGGAGGATGTGTGCAAGGGTGGAGTATTTATGGCTGGGAAATAGTGGTGTAGGTAGACAAAGCAGGAGAGCAATTGTAGGTGTGGGTACGGACTGCACAGTTTGCCTCCCTGGGGGACCTCTTCACTAGGAGCACTTGCAACTGAAACAGTTTCAGCATTTGCTGTATGCTCTGATGAATTACTCCTGAAAAAGACCCCAGTCGTCTGCTTCTGCAAAATCTAGTACTTAAGGCTCAAAGTTTCCTGTAGAGCAGGGAAGACTGAGAGGCCAGGTCCAGCTTCTGATAACAACTGTGTCCCCCTTCCTGCTGCCACTCCGAGACCCCCATGGAGGGGCAGAGCAGCCTGCACTGTCCCCAGAGTCTCCTCAGTGCTCCTTCCCCTTGCTGTCTCGTGGCTGGCTTTACTTCATCCTGTGACTAAATACAAGGGATTTGTTCTTTGTTTAGGAAGTCCTCTGTAAACTGATGTGGTGCCAGAGAGACTTCTCACCCTTCATCTAAAGTCATCTAAGTTGTTATGTCTGCTGTCTTCTGGAAGAGTTTCTAATGCAACATTAAAGAAATTTGAGGGATTTTGGAGGGCATATCTGATTCAAGACTGGTTTTGCATGGGCCTGTGTAGATGGAGCTATTGCCACTGCCTAAAAGATTAATCTGTTGCTGTCCTCACACTTTGATTTTCCTATCTGAGTGTGTTGGAATTAGCATGAACAGGCTGAGAGGTATGATGGGCTAACTGGCCAGGTTTGGGGATTCTGTACCTCTGTTATTTTACTTTTTTTCTGGATATCTTTATGCCTTATCACTGCCTTATCCAGAGATCAGGAATTATTACTTGTTCATGAACAAGAACAGTATTTAATTTCCTTCCATAAGGAAAAGATGGAACAATACAGCCTTTTTTTTTTTCCCTTCTGTAATACTGGGAGATTGATTTTTTTTCAGGTCAATCCTATCACAGACAGGAGCAACATTCAGATACTCACCGCAAAAATGTCACAGCAAACAAATTTAGAGAGTCTTTAATATAACATTAAGTTTGAGTGAAAACATGCTTTACTAATGATTTTCTGTTTCTTTTTTGATTTCCTCTTTTTTGCACAAAGACAAGGGCTGGTGACGGACAAGATGCCATTACATGTGCTGATAGAGCGTCATCTTCCTCTGGAATACAGGAAACTGCTGATTCCAGTTGCTATAAGTGGCAATAAAATAATTCCATGCAAATGAACATTGTGGCAGTGATGACTCCCATGGATGGAAACATTGCCTGCTCATGGAAACTAGCTTTACATTTCTCGGTATAACTGGTCAGTATGATGGTTTTCCATAGATTACTAGTGGGACAATAAGGAACTACTAGAGATTCTCATGAATTGATTCAAATTCTGCTCTAACCATCATGACAGCCTCCTGGATCTCACTGTTACTGTACATAATTTGATTATCATTTATTTTTGCGTATGTTACTTACGAGTACTTGGACAGTTTAATAAAATTTGCTGGTCATAAGTAGTTGATGACAACAGTTATTTGTTGATGTCAGTTGGAACTGGAAAATACATACAAAAAAAAGTCATGGAGAATTAGAAGGAATTAATTTAAGACTATTTGAGAAAGGCAGATGTTCTGTTTCACATGTGGTAGATAGACTGAGACAGACTGTATAGGAGAACGGGACATCTGAATGCTGCTTTGTAGAACTCCTTAGGTAGGGCAGAGTGGGGCTGAAGATATTTAGCATTTCTAGTTGAGATAAACCAAAGCTCAGCACAAATGTCACACGGGTGGTTTCCAGATGTGCACAGAGTAGTGCAGACTGCGTTGATTGCACTGGTGCAGACAGTCTGAATACACCAAATTTGCCACAGGGAATTCCTAGTGTGGTCTGTTTGTTTCTCCCCATAATGAGCCTGTCCCTAAGTGTCATTTGCAAATATTGGTCCTTGGCTTGGGAATAAGTTGTGTGTCTTAAGGAAGAAAGAAGAACATTCCTGGGTCCTTTTGAAACAGCTAATTGCAGTGGGTATTCTCTGAAATATTTTAGGACACTTTAGTTGAAATGACTGAAGTTACATATAAATTATGTTGGGGAAAGTGTAGGTGGCCAATGTCCAGACTGAAAGAGTGGAGTAGCTGCCTTTGCTTTTCCAGCATTGCAGATTTTTTTTCTTTTCTTTTAGATCCAAGAAGTGTTGCTTACTGACAGTGTCATTTTGTTTCTCGGGCTCCAAGTGCTACAGTAAATAAGGAGTCCAAGACCTACAACTTAGCCTTGGTAGCTCTTGGCAGCAACATTGACAAGTTAAACAGGTTTCGCCCAACACTAAGGGAAATGAAGACTTTGCAGCCTTTCTGGCAGGCAGACCCAATACCCAGGTCAGACACATCAGTCATTTTCAAGTTAAGAGAAAAAAAAATCATTATTAAAACAGTGGAGATTGTTTTTGCAATACACAAAAGGAAACACCTTTGTTGTTTTGAGATACACTATGCAACTTTTACTTTTAAAAATACCTCGCAAATTACATCAGGGGTTTTGCAGGAGTCTCCTGGCAAATGCTCACAAAACTAGTGCTTTGTTATTTTTTGGATGGCATCTTCTGATTTCAGATTTCCCTTTTCTACTTTTCAAACCATGTTGTGAGAAGAGGAACAATTTGGGTAATTGGTTCTTGAGTTTGCTCCGCTTGCCTAAGGATTCCAGTAAAAACATAGCAGACCTGCTTTCCTACTGGGGTTTGGCTTTAGGAGCCCTTACTCCCCTTTCCTGGAGAGGGCTTTATGCTGGAGAGAAGTCACTGTGGAATAGGAAGGACTAGCTGATGCTTGTGGCTGGAAGGACAGTTACCAAAACACATGTGCTCTCTTCCTTGAAACAAGGAACAAATTTCAGTGTTTCTGTGCTTAGATGATTTTTGCAGCTCAGAGTTTGACTAAATCTACTCCTGGGGCAGCGGTTGAATTTCTTTTCAAGTGATTATCTTGGACAATATCCACTATGCTATGATAAATGTCTTGGGGAAAGACATGCTAGCAAACCTGGCATAGTTTGAATTCTTTCACTTGCACACTGACCTAACTGTGATGATGGCACCTTATTTTGCAAAAATATCTTGTGAAGTCCTGCCTTTCTTCTCTGAGCCAATAAGACCTGCTTCACAAACAGGCTAAACTAAGCACATTGCAGCCTGAAGTTTGGTGGTGACCCTCAGGTTCAAGTAATGAGTTGGAACATAGTCATTTTACTACCAAGCAGAATGCCCATTTCCTGAGGTACCCTGGTGCTGTGAGGATGCTAATCCTTGTTTAGGGAGCAGTAAGTCTGACATATGCAGGTCCTGTTGAGCGAAAATGGCTCTATATGGGTCACAAAATTGCACTGAACACTTTGCTGCTTGAGCTCAAAGTGCTTCTGATAGCTCAAACCAGCTTATTCTCTCAGCTGTTAGTTAGTAGGGGTCTGTATGTGTAACTAGGTCTGTGTGTACATGGAAAGAGGTATTTAGTGCAGCAGCTCTGACTCATAGCTTTGTTCAAACGGTCTCTTATTCACAGCACTAGGAGTCTGCCTAGTCGCCTTCTTCACATTCTGTCTTGCTTTCCTCTTTGGGTGAGGGTCCTACTCGTCTTACATCTCCAGCCATCAGTCTCTCAAGTGCTGTTTCCACAGGCAGGACATCTTGATCTGTCTGTTCTTTTCCGACCTGGTAAGCCAAGCCAATGTAGATATCTAACGTCTGATCGTCGATATCAGGATCGATTGCGCAGAAGGCTGTCTTCAGATCATCAGCGTTCACCTCTCTGTTAAAAACAACTCAGTCACTGCTTTGCTATGTTATATGAAAGGAATATTTATACGTCTGTCCAACAGTGAAATTATTCACTGTTAATGCAGAGTGACGGTGGGGGCGGGCAGGACACAGTCTCTGAGAATAAGGAGAATTTTATGGATGGTTTAGAAGAACCAAAGAATGTTGAGACGTGAGACATCCGATCCCGGGGGGGACTGTTACTAGAGCCAGGCTTTTCTGTTTGCAGCCTGCCATGTCCCTTACAGGTTCTCCCTGTCCTGACTCTCCTTTGCCTTGGGCTCCTCCTCTCCAGCTCGGCTCAGTGAGCCTGTTCACCCTCTGCTCGCCCGTTTTCTCATCCTGATCTTGGCTTCCTCAGCAAGTCCTAGTCACCATCCTGCACCCCCTATCCAGTTTTGGCTCCTCAGGCCTGGTCTTGTACTGCCATTCCCATTCCTCAGGAAATGCTCTTTAGCTCTCCCTAGCTCCTCCTTGCTCTCCCCAGTCTGTTTTTCCAGTGGTCTCTGGGAATGCCATTTAGCTGCTAAAACATAGGAAAACTTGACTCAGGAAAATTATTTTGCCTGAACAGAAGGTCTAGTATGATGCTGCTGCTTGCACATGCTGGTGGAGAGTGACAGCTCTTGTGTAATGGGGCTCAGTGTTTCTCCTTCATACTTACATCACATCTCCCAGCTGGCTCCTCAGCTCTCTCAGATACTCCTGCTTCTCGTTCACATACTGGTTTCTAAGTATTTCAACAAAAGGTTCAGCATTTCCCTCCTCATCCTGAAAGTGAATACATGCACATTAGCACTGACTCTCATGTTCCATCTAATAGGGATAGCAGCCATTCCCCAATGTATATTCAAATAACTCAGCTATCCTAGAAATGGAGTCCTTTGGGTGCCTTGGGCCGGAGGTGGGGGGGCATCCTCTCTGCCTTCCCCTGGGAAAAAATTCCATTAATGTGGGAAGAATTCTGTGCAATAAAGCACATTGCTGCTTTAGCCACAGCCCTCAATGCAGCTCACAGCTCACGTCATCAGAATCTTTCCAAACATTGCCTGTCCTAGAGCCGCGGAAAGCGTCACCTCCCATGTCCACAGAGGAGAAGAGGGCAAACCACCCCAGCCGTCAGTTGCCAGTGCTGCCTGGTCACTCGTACAGCAGCCATGCTTCCCTAGCCTTCCAAATAATTCACTTTAGTGATAATGCCAGGGCAGGGTAGATATTTATTTAACTTTGAGTCCAAATTTGGAATCAAGGTGCTGAAATACAGAAGAAAAAATAAAATGCAAATATATCAATAGTTTATACATTTTTTGCCTTTGGAGAGATGCCTGTGATTTTTTTTTTCTGAGTGTAAATTGCAAATAAGGAGGAATATAGAAGAACTTAGAAAAATCCGATAAGCTTAGAATCTACTTGCTTACCATCTGTGTTAACAGGGAAATTTAAGAAATAGCAACTTACTTCACTGAATAAGGCTCTGTAGTTGATGAGGTCTTCAGCACTGTCCAGCTTGTATCTGCCTGCATCAACTAGGTCTTGGATGGAATCATTCCTTTTCAGGGGAAAAGCTTCCCTCAGAGCCATGCTGTTTGGAGACATATGTTGTTACAGAGCGCACAGGTAATGCATGCCAGGATGGCTGGCAGTGTTGCAGCTATTCGAGTCACACATGTCACACACCAAGTACGGAAATGGGGAAGGAGTTTTCCCCAGGGCTCGGGCTCCAAGCATTTGGGAGAAGTTTCAGTGCAACTGTAAGTACTGGTTACCTGTCAGCCTAGACCAATCGACTATCATGTCTGTGCCAGTGATGCATTCCCAGCTGAAGGGCTGGAAATGGCTGCATCTCTTCTGCACCACTCTTCTGGCCCCTAAAATGCCATCTTTGTTTACTACTGAGTATAGCAAATGAAAGCACAACTAATTAACTGGGAGAGGATTGACAAATCCTGCATCTGTAGCAGAATTCACAGAATTTCTTTATATCCTATCAGGAGCTCGTGGGAGCACTGCATGAGGATTCCACATCTCCTCAGTAAGCGGAACCAGCTAGGTAGGGCTGTCCTCACAGGAATTTAACCATGAGAGAGGTGACTCAGCATAACGAAATATCCAACGAATGTCACAACCAGGCAGAGCTCAGTGGACAACATTTGGCCTCTTGCCTGAATTGCTCGCTGGTCAGGGACCCAGTGCTCGAGCTATCGCAGGCTGCCAGCTCCTTTTGCAGATTGGAAATCAGCTGATTCTGGCCATGGTACTGTTCTTCGCCTACCTGTGGAACAGGAAAGGTTCACAGGTCAGTAAACACCCCATCTGTTATCCCTCACTCTACCCACCGGAGGGCAGCAAAAATGCAAAAGGACTCTGCTCCTTTTCACATCAACTTTTGCCTCGGCCATTGTAATTATTTGCAAATAATGAAGCAAGCCACAGAGGGACTTGCACGGCAGTTGTTGGCAATAGATTCTTGTTGAAAAGTTGCTCCAAAGCAGGTCATGTGCCCCAGGCTTTCCCCATGCATGAGCACTTAAACCTCTCTCAGGGCAGCTTTTAAATCCCTAGATGGCACTCTGGATCCCCAGAATGGTGGTAGCCCCTCTGATGGCTCCATTGTGTCCCTGCCACTCTTTCACTTTCAAGCAAGGTGTAAGTAGGGCCACTATAAGGTTTTCACATGATGGGAGAAGCAGTCGCAGCACCAGATGAAAACCCAGGGCTCCATGGAGCAGTATTTCAAGCTAGAGCTCTCCAGCGTGAGACTGCCAGGATCTGCACAGTGCTGCATTTCAGAGACAGGGTCCTGATTTTCACACAGACCAAAAACATAAGTGGTTCGAGGAAAGACTATTGAGAAAAACTGGCGTGTATATATATGAGCACTGCAAACACAAACCTTTCACTGGCAGGGACAGATATGATGTGATAAAAGCATCTCAAAGAAATGGGGTCTCCTAGGAGCTCTGCTGGAATAAGCAATAACTCCACCATGCTTTGCATGCACATGATTCTCATCACTAGTACATGTCTGTGGGTACTTCTGTTCTCACGGGCACGTGCAGATTCTGGCGTGTAGGAATGGGAGACGGAGCTGCTTTGCAGAGGACACTCCCCCTGCCTGCGGTCTGTCACCAGAGCGATGTCTCGGCAGAGCCGTGCCGTTGGTTTGGGGGTGGAGGGTTGCCTACCTTCCCAGTGAGGATGTTGTAGAATGAACTCATGACATGGTTTGATTGATAGATTCGCATGTTCTCATAGATGGTGTAAGACCACTCCATGGCAGCAGCATCTCCATACTTCTTCTGGAGGTAGCAGAGGAAGAACTCAGGCAGACTGGATCGCTTCCCCATCTGTGGACAACAAGTCAGTAACTCCAATAAGCAGCAGATCTGCCAGTGGTTACAGCTCTTTTCAAACATTATACTATAGCTGTTTGTTTTGCTGGGATCTCTGCTAACCCAATGCTGGTGCTGTTTGCATATTTGTTGTCTGCAATCTAAAACCAGGTAAGTCCATGCTGGAGCTCTTCTGTTGCTCAGACTACTGACAAAGTTGCTCTCCTCCTCCCTTATTTTTGTTAAATTTATAGGAATTTGATACCTGTGAGTCCTACCTGCCTGTCAGATTTAGCTGATTTGATCTTATGGGTTTGGAATATGGTCAGAAGCAGATATTGGTGAAAATCAGAGCTGAACAGTGAGTGCATCAACCTTATTTCCACAGGAAACTGAGCTAAAAGTTAAAGACAGCTGCCATAGAAAACATTGAGGTGCTTATGGGTCATGTCAGAGATGTTTTTAGGCTCCTATCTCAAGAGAAGAAATCTGTAACATAATACTGCCTCTCTGAAGATCGCTCTCATATGACTGCAGCACAGTAAATAGACTTGCCAAAAGTCTGGGGAGATTATATACTTGTCTCCAACACGGGAAAAGTCAAATGACCATTTTTGTTCTTTGCTGAGTCCTTCAGGGGGGCCACCCATAATGTCTGCCTTGGCAGAGAATACACATCTCACCTCTTCAGCCTCCCATTCTCACTCCCTACCCACCCTGGACAAAGAAGGGGAACTCCTGTTCAAGGCCCAGTACTTTTACACTATTTCCTCTATTAATCTAAGTGTTTTTTTTTCTGTCCCTGGCCACTCATTTGTCCTGCATGTCACCTTTTCCTCTTTTGCATTGTCATAAACACTATGGAGCTCAGTAGCTGACTGTGCTGGGAAACTTAGCTGAGTTAAAACCAATCCAGCAAGAAACCCTGGACATGCTTTGGCTTACAGAGACCAACAAGTTTTCTTTTAGCTAAGAGGTGAGAGCTGCATAGTCACGGTGGTCCTGGTCAACAGAGCACCATCACAACCCAGAATAGCAGCAGGCATTTATAGCTAAGGAATTAGACTCATGAGCCCAGCTGATTTAGCTCAGGGTGGCTGTGCTGCTTCCTCCCTTGGGCTCCCTGACTTGTGGAGCTTCAAGGGCAGTTCCACTGCTCTTTCTACAGCTTAGATCACTGCAGCTTACAGCCATGTGCATCAAAGGATCTAGCATTCACACTGATATCTTCAATGCCTCCCAAGTTGCAGTTGTGTCTGGGCAGCAGCTACTCAAAAACACTCTGCTACCCCTGGAGCAGAAACTAGAGTAAAAATCCATTAGAACTGGCATGGAGCTACCCTCACTATCCACATGGGGATGTTGTAATTCACAGATCAATTCCCTGGGGAGCTGTAGCAGGCACAAGGTTATTGCCAGCTCAGGCCATTTGTTCTTATACTGTTCTTATACTGTGGTTGAATCCAGGTGAAACACTAGTGCGATATGAGTGAGACACCATTTGCCCAAACTATCCCATCTGTGCTGGCATAGCAAAAGCTGTTTGCAGAAAAATAGGACAAACCTGCTGTTCTAGTGCAATCTTCTCTCTCCAGACGTCTTTTAGGATAGCCACCACATCTCTCTTACTCAGCTTTTTATTCTTGACTTCACCTTCATACCTCAGGTACACAGGGATGTCATCACCTTTGCCCTAAGCAACGAACACGAAGCAGAGATACAGATAAGGCACTCAGCTCAGCTGTAGCCATGCAATACCAAAGACATGTTCTTACCCTCTAATGCCATAGAAAAAGTCTTCTTTGTGTGTTTTATTCCCAGCACCACCCAGACAGACTCCTGTTACCATCTCTGCAGTGTGTCTCATCTGCTCCACATTGGACCTGCTTAAATTGCAGGCCACTTTATCACATTACCCTTTCCCCACAGTAACATTACTCAAATCTTCTGTCATTAGTGACAATTTGGTTGCATCCTACTGTGTCCAGGCAGCAGTTAGCATGTTTGGTCACTTGGGTAATATATCTGCAGTCAATTCGGAAGAGAAGTGTTTTCTTTTTTTGCCCCAGTGAGTTAATAGATAGAAGAGCACTGGAGGAGTTGTGAGGGAGGGCTGGGACTCTATCTGCAGAGGGGAAGTGGGTGGCAGTGAGCTGATAGACCTAGTCCTCAGAAAAAAAAAAATGAGACTGTGGATGGGGCTCTACAGCAAAAAAATAGAAGAACAAAGATAGTTCTTCTGAAGATCTTCCAGGAATAGCTGAACAAACAGTTTAATCTTCAGAAAAGACTGAAGAAGAGAGGTTGGAAGGAGCAAGGAAATGCTACTTTATCTATGAGAAAAAAAAATGGATTCATTTAAGTTTGGTACACTGTCAAGAAACCTTGAAACATTTTTTTTTTTGGTTTCTGTATCATTTCCTGATCCTCCTGCATGCTGAGGTGGAATGCAATGGGGCAGTGTGAGCTGAATTAACTTCCTCATGCCACCACTAAAGGTGTCATTCCCAAGAGTACTGTGTACTCTTGCCCTACTTACCTAAGCAGGTTCATTTACTAAACGAAAAAAACTAACACAGGACGAAAATGAATACTGTTCTGCTGGGACAGCAAGTAGAGTCTACTTCCCTGGCAGCAGAGCCAGAATGACGTACAACAGAGAAAAACATGGCAGGAGAAGATCTTTCAGCAGCAGCAAGGAGTTAAAATGACTTTGCCCTGTTGTGAAGCTTTAGTAAGGAACTCTAGCTTGCCAGTATCACTTGCATGTTTGATGACTCATGTAATATCACTCTGAAGTGAAGCTGCCTCAGCTGTACCTTCAGGTGTGGTCATTCTCAGTTTCTGCTCTTCTATAGCACTTGTGTTTCTCTAGCTTAAAGCTTTCATGGGAAGGTGAACACTGAAGATACCAAGTCTAGCCACCAAGCACCCTGTTAATAGGCATTTATTACCAATTAATCTTAATGTAAATAAGCAAAATAATCTTGCACATACATATCCAAAGAAGACATCTCTCTCTTTCAGTACTCCTGTTCCTATTTCTTCCAGAAGTACATCCACAAGCTGATCACTCGTTTTCCCCTCAGCCAGAGAGCTCCACCGGTCAGCTCCACCAGGAATCACTTCTGCAACAGCAGAAAGACACTGAGCTACTAGAAAAAGAGAACATGCCCACGCATAGTGGTTTTGTGTGAATTCTTTGGGAGTTCTACAACAAATGCAGGTGTCTAGGCACGTAGTTCATCTCCTAAGATGTACAAGGCCAAATGGTATACCCTGAAAGCTCCTCTGTCTCACTGGCCACTTCTTCCTGAAAAGCCTGAGAGGAAATGGGATATTCCAAGTAAGAAATATAAAATAGTAGAGTGTTTAAAGATGAGGTGTTCCAAGCAAATCACTATTAACAAAAGGTAGCACCTGAACACTTTGCCCAGTTTGGCCGGGGCGTGCAACTGCGCCGAACTTCCTGGAGTTCAAGGAAGGCTTTGTCCCGTTCTTCTGCAGTCTCCCTGTGGATTTCTAGCAGCATGTCATATTCTTTATGGAGCTGATCAAAATCTTTATGCTGGTTCTTCATCTAAAACATAGAGAAAGCAGGATGATAAGAAACTCATTACAGTAACACACAATTTTTCTGCTGTCAGACAGCTCAGGTGAGCAGTCAGGATAGTCCAAGGACTTATGGAGAGCTGTCCCTGGCTAATTGGCTTTACATGGGAAGAAAAAATAAATTATTTATTAAATTTTACTGTTGCCATTTACAAAAACTTTTCATAAGACATGTCAATGACACTTCTATATCTTTCTGTATAAAAAAAAAATCAGATTTTAATCCATTAGGAAGTAGGAGAAACACAGGCTTCTAGGAATTTTTATATTCATCCCCTTC
Organism: Tinamus guttatus; assembly: GCF_000705375.1. The sequence goes on along the minus strand of NW_010578854.1, from coordinate 304,787 downwards.
AGAGCAATTGTTCTTTCCTTAGAAAGTGTTTCTTTTTTATATGATTTGTTTTTGCTACCAGCACACAGGTATATCATGATCTGGAGGTAAACACAGCTCTAACCTTGGAAATGTGAACCCTGCTTGTATCTATATGCCACAATGTAGGGACTTTCACCCTGGATCAAGTAGTGCTAATGGTCAGGGCTAGACCAGAGCTGCCCCAACCCAAATGTGTGTTAAACAAACCACTATAATCTTTCTGAAGCACAAAGACACACGGTAATTTTTGCTGCACTGAAGATTGGCATCCATCATGATGGTGCACTACGTGATGGGATTCAATGTGTTCTCTTTCTCAGCACCCTTCTAGATACAAGGTCCTGTGACTGCTGCTGCTCTGCCACTGCTGGGCAGGTTGGAATCAGACCCCATCCTAGCTGCTGATGTGTGACATCCCTTTGCTGTCCTGCATGTGACATGCCATTGTTCCTGGGCATCTCCAGCATAAGCCAGGCATTGAATGTTTATTCTGAAAAGACAGCAAACAGATATTACATGGGGAACCTAGTCGAGCTTTATCAGAGCGGGAAAACACCTTGCTCATCCCTCTAAGCCTGTGCTAAGTACATGAACCTGAAGTTGCTGGAACCTGAAATATTACTAGAAAAAGGCAAAATTAAACATATCTACACACACACACATATATATAGGGAGATATACATTAGCAGCCCTACTCAGTACTGTTTTCAGCCATGGTTTGGAGCAGTGTGATGTATGTTAGATGCACCTAGTTCACCAAGTTACATACATGATGACTTAGAACAATAATTCCCAAGCTGTAATTTGTGGATTGTTGGTAGTTTGTGGGCTTATATGGTGCTAGTTCAATTAAAACTGGTGGTAAGTATTTATGACAGTATGCTATTTTTGAGGCTGTCTGTCAGCTTGTCTGTGATTCTAAAAATAAGGAAGCTTTGGGAGTTTAGAAGACTCTGCACACTAGCATTTCGTTTCTTTCATGTAAAGAGGAACAAAAAAATGCCACTATGAGAGTTCTGGGTTTACTGAGTCCTTATCGCAACCTGCATACTGAAGCATAACATTATGTTTGCATTTATGTGGTATAGCATTAAAATTAGGAGCATATGCTCACCTCCTGAAGTAAAACAGAATATTTTTTCTCCAGTGATTCAAAATCTCTCCTGGGCACAACATCTCCATAGTCTGCTATCATTCTGTTTAGTTCCACTTGGGCTTTTGTGAGGTCCTGCCGAGCTATCTTTAATGCCAAAGTTAACTTCACCACATCTTCACTCTTGACATCTTCAAACAATAGCCATTGATGAAATGCCGTGACAGTAAACTTACAAATGTATTTTTCTAACTGATGTATTAAGCTCTTAGATCATATTACCTACAAAGTCTTGAATTATATTGCAATGGCACATTCATATCCATTTCCTCCTCTCCCAAGTACACATATATCTTCCAAGTCCCAAAAGAGGGGTGAGTCCTTATGGGAATGAAAAGGCTACAGCCAGTAAGTGCAGAGCAGAAGCCTGGTGGGAGCTTGACTCAGGAGAGTTGGTTTACTGAAAGTCTCCCCACCATAATGAGTAACCCACATGCCACAAATGCCAATAAATTCTTCAAATGCAGCTATTTCTGACACCTGAATCTCATCAGATTGTCCAGCCTTGGCACAAAACATCCACAAAACTAATGGCTATGACTGGATAAGGCTCTCAGGTGCAAACAACTGGTGCTGGAGTTAAAAAAAAACCATAAGATCCCTTTGCATTAGGCAATTCATGCCTTCAACTTAGCTATTGTGCTAAGTAGGAGTATATAAAGAATAAAAGCAATGACTTATGGAATCAGACCAGACTATTAGCGTATATAAAGAATAAAAGCAATGACTTATTGAATCAGACCAGACTATTAGTGTATTAGTATGTATACTAATATACTAGTATATACTAGTATATACTAATACATTAGTATATATACTAGTGTGTATATACTAGTAATTAGTATATTCCTGCCTTTAGAAAATATTTAGGCACTTTTTGTCCAAATTTCCCTGATTTCTTCTAAGAAAACATCTCTGAAGATATTTCAGATATTTCTTTTTTTCTTTCTTTTTTTTTTCTTTCCTGCGATGCTGCACACATAGGATCTTTGAGCAGGATGGGTTCCCTCACAGATCCGCTTTCTCTACCTTGGACTTGGTGAAGAGTCAGGCCCAGCTGTTCATTGTGCATTTCATTCATGTCTGCTAGGAGCAGTTTGCGGGCATGGTGCTCGTTGAGATAGCGAAGGTATTCCTCGGCCAAGCTCTTTTTCAAACGCTCCACCTGCAGGAAACAGAGGCTTGAATTGGTCAGGAGCACAGCACCAATGGGAATTCTTGGATGAGCTTGTTGAAACCAGAGCAGAAGCTGAATAGTGGAGAATGGTATAAGGGAAACAAAGTGGAAAGTGCTGGAGCAGGAGAGTGGACAGATGAAAAGCTGCTTCTCTCACGACTATTCCACTGGAACTGGTGACAGAATTGTCTTGGATAGCAACACAGGATGGTATATTCAATAATTCTTGCAGCTTTAAATTTAAATTTTATTTTAAATTACCCAGTGGTAAGGTAAAACAAAGAGAAACCTGTGACTCTAAAAACTGGGATTTTGAGTAAAACCTTAGTTCATTCCCATGCTCTACTTTTCATTACATGATCACATCCTGTTGTTGCTGATGCCTGCTTCATCTGCTATACAGGGAATAAATGAAGACACACTTTTCCTTACTTTTCCTTATTGCTCAAAAGACAACTGTTACCTCAGAGAATTCTTTTTATTTCCTTCTGGAAGAGAAAAAAATGTGTTTGCCTCATAAAGATACAAGTTGTCTGGAGCGATGCTGTTATGCCTGTGTCTTTAGACCATTGTACTGCCACCAACAAACAAGTCAGCAGCTTGGATGGATCATTTCAAGGAAAATTTGATTATCTAACTATGAGACAGAATACTTGAATGCTGCCTCAAAAATGGAATACTACATTTAGCACAATTCTTTTTCCCAACTTCCTTTAGCTCCCTTTAGCTCTTGTTCCAAAATTTCTCCTGGCACCAGAGGATGAAAGACTGAGAATTGTGGGATCAGCTGTGGGATGAGGAAACATATGACTCATCATAGTCCAATTTACCTGAATCTCAAGAGAACTCTTCTCTTCCTTCATGTTTTCAATGAACTTTAACAAATGTTGTTTTTCTTGCTTTAACATACTTATTTCATCCCTCTCATTTTCTTGCAGTGCCAGTATCTGCTGTGTGTACTCCTCAGACACAGTTGTGACTGTAGCCTCCAGTGGCTCTAAGGCACGGATCCTCTCCTTCTGATGAGCTAAAGAAAGCAGAGGTAGGTTTTCAAAATGAATGATCAAGCCTGGATTTTATTCAGCAGAGCTGTTGGATATTCAACCCCAAACCAGTGTTTGGAAGGAATGAGCATGGAACTTTAACTACTTATCCTGGTGACTGCCTGAGGACTGGGAGATGTATCTCTAGGGATTATAGTCTGTTGTGTGCATGAAGGATTATTGTATAATCCTTGATTTTAGCTCATGCTATTCATGTTCTTCCTGCATTTCATATAGAACTTGAGCATTCTTTTGGGCTTCCTCTGCTGTAATTTGTGCTTTTCACTCAGCTATTTCCCCTTTGGCTTAAAGTTTTTCTTAAAGATAGTTATCAGAGAAGACTGTCCTTGACTTGAGTCCAGAATCCTAGCTATGGTTTCATGGTAGAATTTCATCAGGTACTATTTCCTTGGTGTGGAAGCTTATTTATATGACTAGACAGAATTCCACCAGGAATGTAAACAGAGAGGAAATGGTGTGATTCAAAAAAGGCTACATCAAGACTTTTGATTGCTGAATCATGCATCTACTCTGTCTTCTGAACAGAAATGCTGGTGGATGCTGGAGAATCTGATTTACAGCTTTTTCTTCTCAATAAAACTTGATATTAGTATTTATGTACAAGCATTATGCAATAGATTTTGCACTTCAGAACTTTAAACTCATCCACTGATATAAGAACAGGAACTACTGTTCTCCTTAGAGCTGGGTGTGAATTTCCTTCCTACATTGTAACTGTGCCAAAGGTTTTACAAAACCCTTTCACTGTGATGCTTGCACTGGGACAGCTCCCCCAGGGATGGCAAAGCATTATCAACTCTGCTGTTTGTTGTTCAGTGAAGACCTAAAACACCTGTTAAAACTCCAGCAAATTCATTTTGAGGTGTAATTTAAGTGTTTCCACAACTGAATCCTGACCACAAGCAAATCTCTAAGTGTACTATTGTTTGTAATTGCAGCTGTCTAGTGTGAGAAGTTACAGACTAAGCACAGCTAGTTGACTGCCAAAGCTATTACTTTGTAGTGTGGACACTGGCCAGTGCCATTTGAGAACACTAGCTCTCTGATGACCTCTCACAAACCATTCCAGACCATGAAAAGCCACCATTCTCCCACTTGGAAAGAATTCAGGCTGTGGTGCAGCTCATTGCATATACAGAATTGCTGGATGTACCCAGAAGTATTAGTGCCACAAAGGAGAGCGTGAAGCCCCACATAGTAACACAGGACATAGCAACCTGAGTATTTTATTCGAGAAATTTATTCAGTTATGGATAACATCACCCTGAAATGAACACCTATCCTAAGCTTTGTCTTAAAGGAGCTCCCAGCAACTTGTATGTCAGATTAACATAACAGCAGTAGGGACTGCATGGCTTTCTTTTCCTCAGTGCTATTTTCCAAATTCCGTACAATGACCTTCACATGAATTTACTTCAGAACAATGCCATAAGGCCCCAGTGCTGACCAAGCACCAGCTTGCTACCCAAAAGGGTTGTGCATGCAGCCCTATGGCCAGTTCTGACAGGAGACAGACAGTTGTAAGCAGCCAGTGCCTGTGGTGCCAGTGCCCATCACTGCTCCTGTCGCGGGGCGCTGCCTTCTCCGGTTGACGCGCTCAGCAGTTCTCACACACTAGCGTCTCCCACACTCCCTTCTGCCATCATGATCGAGTGCAGCTAAATAAGTAGCCTAGGCAAGGACATTTTAGTTCAGCTTTTAATAGTTCTTCTAAACCAGATTGTTCTGAACTATTTGGAAACATGAAGCTATGCCAGCAAATTTAGGGGGAGAACTCCCCCTGGCAGCAGGTGCAGTAGTAAGCACCTTAAGGTAAGCACCAAGGTTAAGTTAGGACAGGATATAGGACTGCAACATTAAAAAAAAAGAGCGAGAACTAGCTGTTAAATCACTTAAACTAGAAAAGATAATGACCAGTTGGTCACATGCAAGCAATATGGAGGAGTCAGTATTTGCACAAGGTAAATACAAGGCGTTTTAGAAAGCAGTACAGTATAGACCAGGCCATAGCATTGAAACCAATAGTCACTCTGAAACTTGAAAAAATATCTACAATAGAGTTCTAAAAGGAAACTGATTAAAAAAAAAAAGTTTTTATGTAATAATTAAAATTGACTCATTGACCTGGGAAGAAGTATGTTCAAAGAAAGATTTTTGTCCATGATGAGGGATTATGACTAGCTAGTTCAGGGAATCTGATCTGGGATAAACAAGACACTGTCCCAATAGAAATCTATTGACATTTGGCAGCTGCATGGAGCCTAATGTGAAATGAAGTGCTGGTTACAGCCTATTTCTATCCACCTATGATTGTTTACAAAGTATTGGTATCACTGTGGCATCTAGATACCAAGCAAAGTTTAAAACACAGTAAGAATGGCTTGGGAACCACCAGCTCAGTTCTGCCCTGCCTTGCTTCAGGAGTAATTCAAGCTTAAAGTTACTAATGCAAGTGCATCCAAACACACTAGTATGATACACACCATTATAATTTTGATTGTCCCAAGCCAACCTTGAGATGCTGCTCTTGCCTGAACTGTGTATGTGTTGAAGATGAAAAAAAGACTTCAGTTCAGCTAGGAGGGAAATAGAGCTAGTGGATCAGAACTATGAGTTCATACTAAAGGGCATCTAGAACAAAGCTGAGTTTACTCAGCTTGCATACTGTATTTATTTAGACTGTTCATCTTGTGTATGTCCAGTAAAACTAATCAAAAACTGATCAGCTGCGTAAGAGCACTTTTCTATCACAGTGGGTTTTTTTTTTTTCCTTCCCCATGGATCAGCTTACCCAAAGTAACTTCATATTCATTCTTTATAGCTGACAGCAAGGGCTTGTAGGTCTTGAAGTTGTCTATGAAGAATTCAAAGATCTCTCTGTAGGGCTAAGAAAATAAAGAGAAAGCTTGAAAAAAAAAACACAGATTCACAGAATGGTTGAGGTTGGAAGGGACCTCCAGAGATCATCTAATCCAACCCCCCTGCTCAAGCAGGGACACCTAGAGCACAGGGCACAGGGTGGCATCCAGGTGGCTTTGGAAGATCTCCAAAGAAGGAGACTCCACAAATGGTGACATATTTTTCAGAAATTAGGGATAACTGTTTTGTCCAACACAAATGTTATCTAATGACATTAATGATAAATAATGTTATAACATATTTATGTCTCTCCATCTGTTGTCCAAGATCTCAAATATGTCAAATTTTGAGTTGATTCGCCCACTCTAATCTTCTTGTTTGTTCTCCATTATGCTGTGGTGCCTAAGAAAAGCTTTACTTGAGTCTGTCAGGGCACAGCTCCAAAGAGAAAAATGTTAATGTTCAAATGGAGTTGACAAGAGCTCAAGTTGCAAGAGGGATGATTTTAAAGATGTACAAAGGGATCACATTGCTTCTGTTGAGCATTTTGTCTAGTTAAATGACAAGCTCTGCAGGGCAGAGATAATCTTTCAGTCTGTGTGTACCAGGATGGGCTAGGGCATGACCAGCTGGAAAGCAGCTCTGCAGAGAAGTACCGGGGGCCCTGATGAACGAAATGTTGACCATGAGCCAACAATGTGCCCTTGAAGCAAAAAAAGGCCAGTGGTATCCTGGCCTGCATTAGCAATAGTATTATCAGCAGGCTGAAGGAGGTGATCCTTTCCCTTTATTCACCGCTGGTGAGGCCATACCTGGAGCACTGCGTCCAGTTCTGGGCTCTCCACTATGAGAGAGACTTGGAACTACTGGAGTGAGTCCAGTGGAGAGCTACTAAGATGATTAAGTGACTAGAGCCTCTCTCATGTAAGAAAAGGCTGAGGTAGTTGGACCTGTTTAGCCAGGAACAAAAGAGAACACTGAGGGGTATCTTATCAGTGTGTGCAAATATCTGAAAGAAGGATGTGAAGAGGATGAGGCCAGACTCTTTTCAGTGGTGTCCAGTGATAGGTAAAGAGGTAATAGGCACAAGCTGAAAAATAGGAAGTTCATCTCAATCTAAGGAAAAAAAAAACTTTTATTGTGATGGTGACAGAGCACTGGAACAGTTTATGTCCATCCTTGGAGATATTCAAAAGCCATCTGGCCAGGTCCTAGGCACTGTGCTCTAAGTGGCCTTGCTTGATCAGAGGGGTGGGATTAGATGATCTCTGAAAGTCTCTTCCAAACTCAACTGTTTCATGATTCCTTTAGTCTATCCTCAGCAGGGTAAAACTTGTTCAGGGAGGACAGCCAAACTGCCATGTTTTGTCTGAGCCTTGCAAAGGCTTCATTAGCAGTAACAGTGTTCTCAGTAATCTGAATGTAACTAACTATTAAAGACAATTAAACAAATCACGTAAATTAAGAATATTTTAAAGCACAAAAACATTTATGAAGCCTCTATCAGTCACTCTGTTTTTTCCCTCTGTTCTCTCCATCCACCATCTTTCATCATCATCACTACAGGATTCCTCTGGCAATGAGAGTTTTGAATTAACTCATTCAGAGGAAATGGAATCCTGACTAGACTTAGACAAGAGCTAGATTAGAAAGCGCCTTCTGCTGACATTCAGAAACCTAACTTCAGAAACAAGGGAGATTTTGCAACCAAAATCTAGGAACCAACACATTTGCTGCTTTATGGACTTAGGTAGGAATCCTCAGTAGGTTAGTGAGTTAATTCTGTTTCAAATCTACTTTACGTTACCATGTCTTTTTAAAAACTTTGGCTTTGATTATTTGAAAATGGAAATGGCTATAGAAGATGTGCAGTGAAAACAACCCAAACATAAATAGCTTATTTTCTGTGCAAGTTCTCTAAAGCCATGTGCAAAACCATTTTTTTATCCAATAGTACCTTAATACTATGGGAGCCTACTTTTGCTATTTACTTTTTGTTCTGATTATCAAACAAAGGAAGAAATCCATCTCTGCATGTAGTTTCAAGTCAACAGAACTTTGTAACAGACCTGTAACTTCAGTTCCTGCGAATTCTTTGTAGTCAGGTCAAGAGCTTGCAGCTCTTTCCTTAAGTAAGATTCCAGTTGCTCCAAGTATCGTGGCTTTGGAATGGTAAGTAGAGCCTGTTTATTGCTATAGAGACATAGGAAAAGAAGGGGCACAAGTATGGGCTTAAAAACAATCAGCTCAAAGATCTTGATTCTCTTCCTACTGCCCATTACCTCAGACTGGATTTTTTTTTACCCACTGTGGGCCTCTACCCCCTTTTTGGGGGGTTGCATTTAAGCTCAGTCCTCATCACGCACCCTCAGTCCTTGCCTGAGCTAACTGGCAGCAGGAACAAGCTTTTCCAGGTCCAAGGACAGGGAAGCTGGGGCTCCTGGATGACCGCAAGGCAAGCAGGGGCAGTGATGTCCCTGTGAGGTATAATCCCACAGGACCACAACAAGTATAGCAAGCAAGTCCCTGACAGTAGCCAGGGTTATCCATATTCCAGTGATCATCATGCAAGTCTGCAGTGATGAGGAAGGAGTGAGGCCGCTCTGGGGCAGCCAGCAAGTAGGCCAGGCTCAGCAAGGCACAAGGCGGGCACAGGCCTGGCTGCAATACTGCTCAGGCAAGGAGCAAGGCTGAGGGCCTGAAGAAGAGGAGGAGGCCCCAGGAGGGTCTCTCACGTAGCTCTTCACAGCGCCTGATCCCAGCTTTCACAGCTGGGCCGTATCAGAACCGGTCTTGAGCACAGGCAGCCCAGAGTAAGAAAAGAGCTTGCAAAGTCTGCTGGCAGTGCACTCAGGACCCTGGAAAGGTCCTACCTAATGCATGTCAATAAATAATAAAAATAATAATAATTAAAGAAAAACCCTTATTGTACTATCTTTTAGAAATCATAACTCACTATTACATATATTTGATGTCTCCTGTAGAATTGCTAGTCAGAAGCAACGATGTCTTCTGTTAGGCTGAAGTTTTGTGAGACAACCCCATATCAGTGTTCTCACTGGAAGAGATTCTACTCTTGGGTTTATTATTGGTTTTCTTGATTTTGCTTTGGTTTTCAAAAGAATTACAGAGCAGAATCTCTTCCAGTAAGAACCCTCATGTTGGGTTGTCTCAATGGTGACTTAATTGTTAATTCAGTTAATACAGGCTGTGCTTACCTGGGCTTTCTCTCCTTTGAGATATAGCAGGGTTTATGATTCTGTAGGACTGACTGCCCTGATGCAAATGCAGGCCACGTGGACCAACAGCCTCTATCAGAAAGCTGGAAAAGCATTAAAAAAGGGAATGAAAGAGCTAAAGATGGATTAGGTCCTAATAACTCTAGAGACTTGCAGCAAAGAATCCAAATAACATGGAAATAGCCTAGGTGATGTGTCGCAGTGCTGAGTTAATGCAATTTTCTAAACTTACAGTGAAACACATGGAGAAGCTTTATATTCTAAAACTGCTCTCAGCCAGGACTGTCCATACCTTAAAACCCAGTTGAGCTTTTTTTGTCCTTTGAAGAAATATTATTCACAGTAATATAATTCATTAAAATGGTGCAACTCTATCCAATCCCTGGGCATCCCTATTGCTCATGCTGCCTAGGCTACATGATTGTGCGAAAGCTTGCTCATTTCTGGATGAAGAATAGTTTCTTGGTCTGTACTGGGACCATTGAAAAATAAAGCATCACATCAAAAGATCAGCAGCTTGTTTTAGTTTATATGAAAAACAGAATAAGAGATTTTAAGAGGTTTAAGGTTAACTAAAAGGTTACTAAGGTAACTAAGGTTAACTAAAATTTAACCTTTAATAAGAGGTTTGACTAGGTGTTTTTGCTCTGGAGTATGTGTCCACAGGTTATCCCATAGTGGAGACACATGTGGTTATGGCAGCTTTTGTAGACTACCAGTTTTAAAGACAGGTTGGTGAACCTATGCCAAACACCTGACATATAAGTGAAGAAGCCGAATGGAGACAAGCTCTGATGAACAGTAAAAAGAAAATGATTAATTTTCCTTCAGAAATTATGAGTTCTTCTGAAAGCAGAATCCCTTGTTAACTTTGAGTATGTTAATTTATTTTGGAATTTTCTCAGTATATTTGGGGGTGTAAATTAGCTATGCTCTACTTTAGCTTCATTATTACAACTATATAATCAATATGGGATTATCCAACACAAATTGCTTCCTGTTAGGTATGATCTTTACAAATATAAATATATAAAATATATAATATATATCAAATTTTATGTATTATATATAAAATAATTTGTATATATATTTATTATTTAAATTTAAATTATTTTATATATTTATTATTTAAATGTATATAAATATATGTAAACTATATATGTAATATATATAAGGACTTTTTGACTCCAGATGTTTGACTTTCAAAACCCAGCTTTCAGGCTTCTCAAGCCTTGAAACAATTAAATGCAAAACTTCAGTATTATAAATGGCCTAATGGCAGTAAGAAGGAGGGAGATTATACTGGAAAAAGAGTTGTTTCAGCATACTAGTTTCCTGTATTTACTAAGACAGATGCATACTAGGGAGCAGATGATCTGTATGTTACTATTAAAAAACTTGTAGTTTCAGGTCTGTTTTTTAGATATATGGGTCAAATTCTGGCTTTAATATTTGTCATACAAATTAGCTAAAGCTTGGATGTTTCACTGGAATACTTCAACTCACTGGGGTCTTCTGTTTCTTGGAAGGGGTGTATTTCAGTCTGTTGACCTGTGTTTGGCCATTTGGAGTCTCAGAGGAAGGTGCAAGAGAGGTCCTGTGCAAAGGCAAAAAAAGACACATTTCAAAATAGATAGAATTAATCAAATACATTGCTCTACTCATGTCTGAAGATTGAGAATCTGTCTAATATACACCTGAATAAACAGTCAGTTATTAAGTGCCTGACCAATGAAAACAGCCAGGAGGATACCATCTGTGAAGAGACTGACTGTATAAAAAGATCTGTGGTTTATTTGAATCACGCTGTAGTGCAACTGAACTCTGGTAACTGGTTCAATGTTTGGTATTTTCCTCATTAGCCCAATAAAAGTACTGCTTAGTTATTGGCCTTCTGAGGAGTTATGCTTGGCAATGAAGCTGGAGAAGCCGGCTGTGGCCCATGAGTTAAGAATTGGGATTGCAGCAAAGCTAGCTCTGACGTGGCAGTAGTGACACAAGACAGAACAACTCACAACGAGAAGAAATAGCAAAACATGGAACACACACAGGCAACAGCTACAGCCTGGAGATCTCTTTCCTGGATTAAAAACTGGTATGTAGAGAGGAATAGGGCTTTTAGGACGTAAACGTATGATTGCATGTGTATTTGCTGGGAGGGACGTTAGTGTTACTGTGATTTTGGTAAGGCAATGCCATATCCAGAGGTCACATCGCCTTTGCAGCGTGACTTTATTGTACATTGTCAAGCAGGATCAGACGTTGTTTTGACACCCTAAGAACTGGCTTTAGCTGCCAATGTGGTTTCATGTGCGGGTGGGAGTTGAGTGTTAGAGGTCTCTGCTACGAGAAGGAGGCGGCCGTGGGGTGAGCTGAGTTAGACATTAAAGGAGCTAAACAAGCGCCAGCCTGGAGTCAGGGTAGGAGAAGGGATCTGTGAGCTGCTGGACCGCTCGTCCTTGTTTGCAAAATGGCAGCCCCGGGCTGCAGCTCTGCAAAACGTGGTGAAGCAGCGGAACAGCCCAGACCTGCTCCAAGGGGTAGTCCCGCTCCCCCCTGCACCGCCACGAGCTCCTGCTGCCTGCGCAGCATTTGCTCTTGCGCACGCTGAGCGCTGCCCTGGGCTGTTCCACTCTGCTAAGTCAAAGATTAACTAACCCGAAGCACTTCCCGCAGTTAGAATGGCTCAAGGCACAACCAGTTTGCCTGAACCTCCGTAACACGCAAGTTCACCCCTCACATGGTCACAGGACTTGAGGATCACAAGCTGATGAAAACAGGGAAGGATTCTGTAACTGGTAACGGAAAGGGGACAGAAACCTCAAGTAAATATGGCAGCTAAGGTGCTCAAGGGACCACAGCTTTTGGGGAGGTTCCCCATTACAGAGTGAGCGTATCTGAACAGCTCGCTGCTCTTCACAAGTCCTGTTCTCCCACCTCCTCTCTTCCTTTGCAATGTATTCTTGTGCTAGCACTAATGGTCATGGGACCCCTTAATAAGCTGGTTTAAGTCATCAGCCCATCACTAACCTGACTCAGGTTCATCTTTTCAATGCTTCGTGATAATGAAACACAACAAAACAATCCCCGGAAACTCACTTCATTCTTATGAGCTCGGTGTATCTATCACAACAACACACTTGTCACAACCATGAGGAAGCAGCAGCAGCTCCTGCTAAGTGCCCAGCCATAAGGAGGCACTGGAAAACCGGGGGATCTGTGAGTCATGCCTGAAATAGGGCTCTGCTAGTAAACAATACCAGGGATGCTTTGGGTCAAGGAGTGGGGGGACTACAAAGTGACCAACAATTTGCAGAACTGGAAAACTTCCAATTTATAACAGGCCGTTAAGCATACAACAAGTCACATTTTGGGATTGGAAGCACACTCGTCATGCATTCAAGCAAAATAATATTCCTAGCCACCTGGAAATGCAGTGATGCTCTTTCATATCTGTGGCTAACCTCCCTAATGGTTTTATATGGAAAGTACCAACATCCTCCTCTTGTGGAAGAGCTGAGCACGTGCAATCCTGAGAGCAGGGGCCTTCTCTCTTGCAGGGTGGGATCTTAAGACAAGCGCGGGCGCCGCTGCCACCCACC
>NW_010578854.1:228541-290587 GCF_000705375.1 Tinamus guttatus | reverse complement strand
GCCCGCAGACCTGGGCCTCCCCAGGGGCAAGGGCGCCGCGGCCGGGGCGCGGAGCCGGGCGGACGGGCCGTGAGGCTTCTGCCGCGGCCACGGGGCGCACGGGGTTCTGCCGGGTTTGACCCCGCTCCGGGGCTCCCGAGGGCAGGGAGGCTGCTGCCTCCTTGAGCTGAGAGCTTTGCTCCTGGCCGCGTGTTGCGCTAGATAACGCGCTGGGCAGGGCACGGCCGTGGACCTGGATTTTCTCATTACTCTGTCATCCTGCTCCAAATCCGACCCAGGTGTTTTTTGTGGTAGGCACACTGTGTAATCATGTCTTTTGCTTGCATAGGTTTGTACAAAATAGACGGTTTTAGACTCCTCAGAGTTGAGGAATCGTGTTGATCTTTTTCTTTCTTGCTATTGGAGGCTGTTTCCCCAGCCCTCCCCCTCCCCGGAAAGCTCCTTATACCCTTTTCTGCCTGGTTGGTAAATACTGATGTAATTCCCGGTCTTGCGTAATCTGTTTGTTTTCTGTTTTGGGCACAGTGGTGTTTAAACTGCATATGTGGGAAGGGGATAAGGTAGCATCTGAGCTCATATTGGGTACAAACCAGGAAAAAACTACAGTGCGCCTAGTGCAGGAACTGTGCATGGTGGCAGTGCAGGATTGTATATTTCTGGAAAAAAATAGTTTTTGATTTTTGAATAAATGCAGAATGGATCTCTGTTGTACTCAGCATTGTTTTAGGTTGAAATGTAACAGAGTTCAAATCCCATAAGTGCTTCATTTCTGTTCTCTTCTAGGTCATGGTAAAAATCACAAGGATGCTGCCTCAGTCAGGGCTACACACCCCATACCTGCAGCTTGTGGCATTTATTACTTTGAAGTGAAAATTGTCAGTAAAGGTAGAGATGGGTAAGTACATTAATGCAATATGATTTGAAATATGTGTCACATTCAGGGATGTACGTTTAGCAACTTTGCTGTGCTCAGACCTGCTTTCTGGAAGGCTTATAGGTCATATGGCTGTTGGTTATAACAGGCAGGTGCATCATCGAGAGGTTTTATTCTTTTGGCTAATAGGTGTGATGGTGGTAGAATGTGCTGGAATTGGAGACAATTATGTAGTTTTTTTTGTGCTGTTTGGTATGGACAGTTAAACAGTTCAAGAAATTTGGGATCTCCAGTGCAATTTTAGTTGCAGTAGGGTGATTTATTTATTTATTTATTTTGCTAACTAGGTCTGATCACTCAGATCACTGGAACTGAAAGGGGAAGCATTATGGTGTCACAGAGGTGACCTAGGAACCTAGCCCAGATAGATAAATTCATGCCAGATGGATGAATTGTTGCTTTTTTATTTTCTCCTGCAGTGCAGGATGTACACATTGTTATCCAAGGTGTTTTCATGGGCACATATCTACTGAAATGTGCATAGATGTTGGATTTAGCACTTATGTAGACAGGAAAGAATGAAGGAGGCTTTCGAAGAAAGGGAGATATTTCTAAATTTAGGCTGAAACTTTTTTCATTCCTTATCCAGGACTAGGATGTATGTGAAATTTGGTTATATCCTACCAGGATGTTTGCTAATTTGGGAAAATAATAAAGGGGTATTACCAACAAGGTTTGGGCTTCTGCTTGTGTAGGTGAATTTTATCCATAAAAAGATACCAATGAACTGTGTGTGTGTGTGTATCTATATATATATACACACACATATATACATATATATGTATATTTAATTGCTGAAGAATGAATATTACAGAACTGTACAGAAAGGAATGCGGTGTAAGAGAAGGTACTGAGTATAATTCATTAATCCAGTCCTCTAAGGAAGCAAGTTGAACTCTGTGATTTAGGGACCTGTGGAAAGGAAAGCAAGAATTCCCAGAAGAAACCGAATTACAGATGTAATTTCTTATTATTGTGATTAAATTGAGAAGTGATCTGTTTGAAAAGAGACTTGCCAAGGGTCTTGAATTGTGTGGCATTCTCTTTGTAATGCTTACTGGGCATAACCTTTGATCTGTTCAGATGCTAGGCTGAACACTTCACAAATGCAAGTTTAAAAAAAAAAAAGTGTGTTTTGCTACTCTTCCTCTGATCATTTTTTTCTGTTTAAACAGTCCTTTTTATTGTATTCTGTAAGTACAATTACTTTTCAGGAATGTTTGGACCGTGTGTGTTAATCTTACGAAAATATGAACAGGAAAACTTGGTAGCTATTATCTGGTGGCATTATAAGAAACAGTGCGGTGGCAAACCTGTGGAGCACTCCTCTGTCTTGAACATTCCTGTGCCTCATTTCTTTCTTTTGAGAAAAAGAGAAACACAGAACTGCAGAAGAACACAGAACATCACAGAGAGAGCTCAGATTTTTGTTTTAGGCTTTGCAGTGCTTGAGCTCTGTAATTGGGGTCTTATAGCCACAGTCTGTCTGACAGTCTGCCTGAATGCCAGAATTTGAAGAAGGGAATGGAAGGAGGTTTTCAAGTTCTCGGTGTGGTTAAGCATGTCCTGGAAATCCTTTAGCAGAAGGAGGACAAGAGAAATCTTTGTCAACTCATTTTCAGGGTTGGTGCTTCAGGTGTGAAGTTCCTGTTTTGTAGCTTGTCATTTTATTAGTCCTGCATGATGTGGTGAGCTAACAATCATGTGATTCTGTTTCTGGATTTTTTGTGATAGCTTTTCAAATATAGGTTTAAAATATGAGTGATCAGGTTTCAGAACACAATTTATCAAAAAAAAAACTTTTAGATCCCCACAAGTAACCCACAAACTAATGTTGGAGGTAAGAAATGGGATAGAAGCTTCAAGTAGCTGTAACTGTGAATATAAGAATAGCACTTTGAAGCTCACGTGATTAATTTTGCAACTTGGCAAAAGATGTTGTGTTTATATGATGTGATCTCATAAGAGAGGGATCTTGCTCTGGGAAGGGAACTGGCTCTCAGGTGCTGCTGACTCTGGATTGAGGGTGACACTGGGGTACAGAAATGTTAGGCAGGTGTCAGTACCACCTTTCTAGCTTCTCACATTTGTTACTTCCAGGGAGTTAAGTCAGTTTAAAGCCAGTATTCTGTAGTCCTCTCCTCTTGCAGTTTCTCCTTGGTTGCTTATTCCCTTCTTTCCTCCCAACCCCCATTGCATCCTAGCTATAACAAATAATAAGTAATTTCCAGACAAATTAGTTCTCACATATGCAGTGTGTGAGACACAAGGGAAGAGAGAGGAACATGCAGTAGTTTGGGCACAGGTTCCTTTAGATCAATGTGGCTTTGCATGTGTAGATGTCAGAGCAGTATCTACTTTTGCATTGTCTTTCCGCCCTGCTTTGTAAAGGTGCTTTTGTCCTAGAGGCAAATTAAATAGTTTATGACAACTTTCTCTTTACTGTTTCTAGGCTTTTCTGCCTGGGCGCTGGTAAGAAGTGACTTAGTTTTCTGGTTGAAATTTCAAGGCAATGTACAGCATGCAAACAGCATTGTCTAGGGATCCACTGGTGTACTATAGAAAACTTGAAGGTTTATCAGCTTTTCCTTAGCTTTGGATCCTCCACCGTTTGTGCATGGAGATATAACCAGCATTTTAAAAAAAGGTGATTGTTTTTAGCTGAATGCTAGTCATTTCTCATACATGACCTCTTAAAGAATAGAATAACCAGCGTATCTACTGTGGTGTTTTTTTTTTTTCTTTTTCTTTTTTTCCCTCCTCTTCTCTGGGAGGGGGACAGCTGCTAGGTTGTGGTTGAAAAGGAGATTTATGTTCTTCATGTAACAAATCAAATCTGGCAGTAGATTGATGTGCTGATCTTTTCGTTTTGTCTTTAGGGAGATGATGGCTGTCGTCAGAAGAGAATTTAGTTTACAGTCCCTGCAACTAATCCTGCAGCCCCTTTTTGCCTCCTGGTCTGCCAGAAATAAGCAGGGAGCAGGTTCACAACAGTTTAGGAGGATGCTAAACTGTTGGAATTCTCTCTTCCCACTTTGCCTTGTGTTTCCATGCATTTCCTTGCTACATGCTGGCAATATGTTATTATCCAGTCCAATGGTGAGCTGGTTCAAGGAGGTTATTGGCTGAAAACCAGTCACAGCAAAGCCATGGTTATGTTTGAAGATTTAGTCTGTCGCTGTCCCTGTGCGAGTAATTGCTTGCCTCTGTTAATGAAGACTCTTCTTGGGGCTCTGCTCACAGGACTGACTGGCTATGAGGCTGAAGGAGAGTCAATAAAGGGAGAGGCAGAACTGGGATATGGGTGTATAAGATTGCAGGAACTCTAATGTAGTTCAGTTCAAATAGTTTTTGAACTACACCCTTTAAGACTGGTGGGAATTTAATTTCCTGTGCAATTTTAGGTCTCTCCTGAGTATTGTCAGTTAAAACAAAAGGACAAGAGGCAGTGGTTATGAATTGCAGCAAGGGAAATGCCAGCTTGGCATAAGGAAAGTATTTTCCCTATGGAAATTGTTAAGCAATGGAACAGGTTGCCCAATGAAGGAATTGTGGCATCTCCATCTTCAAATTTATCTGGATAAGGCCCCAAACTGCCTGATACTTCCAACTCCTGCCCAGGAATAACTTTAGAAGTTGTAAGTGACCCTTCAAGGTCTCTTCCAGCCAAACCTTTCTATGGTTCTGTGGATGGCTTGGCTCCAGCGTTGCTCAGATGTACAGACTGGCAGAAAGGTGCCTGACCTCCGCGTTCCTGAGCTGCTACAAATAACTCATGCTTTTATCACAATAGTGTTTATAACAATTCGGCCTCATTTCTTTTAACTATGGACTGGTGTATACCCAACCACATGTTAATATGCAGAAATCTATGTTTCCATTTGTGTTTGCTGTTGACTTGTCAGCTCATCTTAAAGCTTAAATAATTAAAAGAGATAATTAGATTATCTCAACTTGGTAAATGGGAACAATTCCTGGAAGACTCATCAGAGCAGGGCAGCCAACCCACAACCTGCAGGCTGCTGTGACTCAGGAGGACGATTCATCTTTATCCTGTTTCATGTTGGTCAAGGTGAACTGTCATATGGGTGGCAGTGCCTGCTCCTAAAGTGCCCTTCTTCTCGACCTGTTTCACTTCCCCCTCTCCCCACACACAGTGAGCTGGGATGCAGTGTGGCTGAGGAGGACTTCCCAGAGGGAGGTGGTGATTTGTGAGCAGGTTCCTAATTCTAGCAAAAGTCATCTGGTTTGCAGCCTTCTCTCTCTTCCTGGATTGCTCCTGGAAAAGAAGGCAGCCAGAAAACAGCAAACTGCTGTCACAAAGGCAGTTCACAAACTAACAGCTGTGTTTTCTGGTAGTTACTTGGTTTTGGAGACGCTTACTTGCAGAGGCTTTGATGTGCTAGAGTTCTGCAGGAAGTCTGATCTCTCCTGGAATGATAGAGACCTGCCATGAGTCCACAGTGGTTTTAGATATAGGCAATTGTGTGCAAAAGAGCAATGGTGACTGCAGGCAGAGGAGGTGCTTTGTGGCGCAGTCCTCTAACCCCAGAGTGCGGCAATTTCTTGAGAACTTCAAGCTGATCTTGGTTAGGGTGCTGCTGAAAGAAGCACTCTAGCTCTTTCTCCTGCCATGATTTTTTTTCACTTTGTGCCAGTGCTAGTTACTGTGCAGTGAGGTGGATCGAGTCTTTTTGATGGATTTTTTAAAAATTCTCGGTCAGTTCCTTGATTCATTATTTTCTGTGCATTAAGTGGAGAATAAAAAGGCCAGAAGCGGAAACAGAAGAGGGAGAGTTGGAAGATATGGGCAGTAGGGAACCTTGGCAACCTTTTTTCAGCACCAACTTGGACTGAGTTTCACAGGCTGCTGTCCAGAGATGTTGATTGCTGATAGCTTAGATCAGATCACGTGCTTTATTCCAAGAGAGGGAGTGAAGAGTGCTTGAGCAAGAAGGCCCAAGAGCTCATCTAGCTTAGTCTACACCAGGATATTTAAAATCTTTGTTTTTTATTTTCTTACACAAGAATTTTCATCATATAAGGCCAAGTGCATCATATCCCAGACTTAAAAATAGCTCAGTTTCTCCCTGTCTAAAAAAGAAAAATAAATGTTAGATGTACTGGTTGTTTAGCAGACTTTACATTAATACTAAATTATCTACTCCTTTCTCCCTTGCTTACGTTTCTGCTTGCCAACTTTCCATTTCCCTTCAGCATATGGTGAACGTAATTGCTCTTTGAAAAGTCTTTTGCTAGAGTACTCTAATGTTTTCCAGATGCTGATCGGCCTGTCCGTGTCCTCTCCTGTGGCTTTAGCTGCATGGTTGTCTTTGTTCATCCATTAGCTGGTTATAATGCAGATACCTTGTATTGTGAGTCTGGCTGTGGCTGTAGTGTAGGATAAGAAATTGTGGATCGTGACTGAGGGTTTCTAACATCTACTTGAGCTGAGTGAGCTCTTATTTGTATCCATTATGCTTGTAAATAACTGCTTTCCTCCCCCCCATTTCTTTTTCTCTGCTCCTTTTTTTTTCCCCCTCTCCTCCTTTCCCCTCCATTTCCCAAAATCCAAAACCAGTAGCTGGTAAGCACTTGCTCTTCTGTTTGCAGGTATGTCTGTTTACTTCAATAAACAGACTCCTCAGAGGTTCATGTAAATAAGGTGACCCATAAATAAATGGCAGCCAACTGTATTGAATAAATAGTCCTCACCTTGTTCGTGCTACAGACTTGCCCAAGCAAGTCTTGCTTGTTCAGCTACTGGCTGAGTTCTGTGCCTTCCTCTAATCCTTTGGTGTTCCTAAGTGCAGACACAAGCTTTTCTTTGGAGATCTCACACCAGTTCGTGTCATCATATTAGATGTTGTTTTATGTTGCTTAGGCAAACTGGACATGCATAAATGTAGGGGTCCTGATGGGATGCACCCGCAGGTGCGGAGGGAACTGGCAGGGGTTGTTGCTAAGTCAGCCTCCATCATCTTCAAGAGGTCATGGAGTGCAGGGAAGGTGCTGGAGGACTGGAAAAAAGTCAGTGTCACTCCAGCCTTCAAAAAGACCAAGAGGGAGGACCCAGGAAACTACAGACCAGTCAGCCTCACTTCTGTCCCTGGAAAGGTGTTGGAGCGGCTCATCCTGGAGGAAAGGAAGGTGATCAGGAGTAGTCAGCACAGATTCACCATGGGTAAGTTGTGTTTGAGCAACCTGATGGCCTTCTATGATGGGATGACTGGCTGGATGGATGAGAGGAGAGCCGTGGATGTTGTCTACCTTGACTTCAGCAAGGCTTTCAACACCATCTCCCATAACATTCTCATGGAGAAGCTCAGGAAGTGTGGGTTAGATGAGTGGACAGTGAGGTAGATGGAGGACTGGCTGGATGGCAGAACTCAGAGGGTTGTGATAAATGGTGCCAGGTCTAGTTAGAGGCCTGTAGCCAGTGGCTACTGATCCCAGGGGTCAGTCCTTCGCCCAGTGCTGTTAAACTTCTTCACCAATGACTTGGATGAGGGGACAGAGTGCACCCTGAGCAAGTTTGTGATGATACCAAACTGGGTGGATTGTCCAACATTCCAGAGGGCTGGGCTGTCATTTCGAGGGATCTAGACAGATTGGAGAGCTGGGCAGAGAGGAACCTCATGAGATTTAAGAAGAACAAATGCAGAGTCCTGCACCTGGGGAGGAATGACCCCAGGCACCAATACAGATTAGAGGTTGACCTGCTGGAAGGCAGCTCTGTGGAGAGGGATTTGAGGGTCCTGGTTAACAGCAAGTTAGCCATGAGGCAGGAATGTGCCCTTGTGGCCAAGAAGGCCAATGGGATCCTGGCTGCGTCAGGAGGAGCGTTGCCGACAGGTCAAGGGAGGAGATCCTGCCCCTCTGCTCAGCTCTGCTGAGGCCGCACCTGGAGTATTGGGTGCAGTTCTGGGCTCTGCAGTACAAGAGGGACGTGGAGTGTAGAGCAACGAAGATGATTAAGGGACTGGAAAGATTAAGTGAGCAGGGCCTGTTTAGTCTGGAGAAGAGAAGATTGAGAGGGGATCTTATCAACATGATCAAGTACCTGAGAGGTGAAGGTCGGGAGGCTGGGGCAAAACTCTTCTTGGAAGTGGCCAATGATAGATCAAGGGTAATGGGTACAAGTTGAAACACAGGAAGTTCCATCTCCATGTGAGGAAGAACTTCTTTCCTGTGAGGGTGACAGAGCCCTGGAACAGGCTGCCCAGAGAGGCTGTGGAGTCTCCTTCTCTGGAGATCTTCAATACCCGCCTGGATGCCACCCTGTGCCACGTGCTCTGGGTGTCCCGGCCGGAGCAGGGGGGGTTGGACTAGATGATCTCTAGAGGTCCCTTCCAGCCTCAACCATTCTGGGATTCTGTAGTGATTCTATGGTCTGATTGATTTCCTTAAATACTCTTTTAGGAACAAGTTTTACAATGTACCCATGGTATAAAACGAGATCCGCATTTGAACACTACTGGAAGCACAATCTTTTTTGCAAACAAGTTCTTGTTATTGATGTGTTCTGCTTTTAGCCTTAGTTCCTTATTGTGGAGAAGTCAACAGACAAGGATTTGTGAATTCCTTAATTGCATTAATCTCCTAGTGCCCTCTCTAGC
The DNA here is from genome assembly GCF_000705375.1 of Tinamus guttatus. The sequence continues at coordinate 282,034 of NW_010578854.1, read as the reverse complement.
TCTCTGTCTCGGTATTTCTTTCTGCATTATTCATATGCAGGATTCATGTTTTGTAAGTGTGTGTGTGTATAGATATATATATATATAGATAGATATAGATGCTTTCTGTTTGTTAGTTTTCTGTCTGTTAGTATGTAATATATTTTCCATACAATTAAAAATGCTTCGTACAAACAGTATCTATTGCAGAGACTTTTTCTTCAAGATTTTGTGAAAAACCTCTGTTTGCAAGTAAATCCTCCTTTTATAGATTCAGAGAGTCTTTCTGTTAAATATTTGCTGTATCCCTCGTGTCTTTAATATTTTATAGACTTTGTTCATTCCACAAAAAATATTGCTCAAGTTGGAAGTCGTGCACTCTAAATCCACATGGTCATGGAAAGCTCTTTAACCTCCTTAATGTATGGGGAAGAGAGAGAGATAAAAAGAAAAACAAACCAACCAACCCACAGCAACACTAAACTCAATGTTTGGAAGTGTGTTTAGTTAATCAGCAGAACAAACAAACAAAATTTCTTCTTGTTCAGCTGGCTGCTAGCAGAATGAATAATTGGAAAATTAACATCAGTGATGCTTTATGCTGTTCTGAAATTGAATTCACCATAGCTGCTGGTGTGGTTTCTGTGAACTTTATTGAATACCACCTGGCTTAGAAGAAAAGTCAGCTGTCAGAACTGGAAGTCTAAAGCGAGCAAACAGGCCTAGCAGGATACCTTAGGTTCAAGTATAGTTGAAGGGCAGCTGGCCTTGACCACTGTATGTTGCAAGGCTTTGGATCATTCTGTGTGTGACACGAAATGGAGGAGTCATTGTGGGTGATTTCAACCTGGGGAGGCTCATATTATGCCTTTATTTTTTATTTTTTTATTTTTTTTCTTAAATGGTCTCAAGTTAAGTAGTCATCTCTGATCTTTATCTTCTCTTTCTTTATTTCTAAATATATTGTTGTATATCATCATTCTCTGGATGAGTTATCTTCAGGAATCAAAAAGAAGGGACAGATTTGGCCTTCCTACTGGTTGACAGACACAGGTTCTTCATTTTATGGTAGTCTCTTTTTATGGCATGATTCTAAACATGAGTCTAAAATTGTAAGGGAGCTGGGGATCTAATACTTGTCTTGGTGTAAGGGAAAAAAAACCCTTTATTCTTTCTTTTGTCTGTAGTTTTGGCAGCTTTTAGTCATAAATGGGTTGAGATGATGTGTTTTGTAATCATGTTACTGGCTCTAATTTGTTCTGATTGCTTGCCTTCTCCAACACTCGTTTGTTTTCCAGAACTTCATCATGTTCTTCTGGCTAATATGCCATGGACTTCTCTGTCTCAGAATGTTTCTCTTTTGAGAACCTGTTAAGAATCTTGTTTCCTGCCTTTATCTGTTTCTTTTCAATCTTGCATTAGTTGTCTTTGCTGACCTATGCTTGGGGAATTGGGATTCTTTCTGGAGCCACTTAGTGCTATTTCTGAAGCATTGTTACAGAACAGCATAGTATCCATGTATAAACCAGTATCCCTTCCATTTAGAGATTCATTATATTCCGGTGTGATGTAGTTTCAAAATATTTGGTGTTTGACTGAGGAGTCAAAGGATTGGAATCTGGTATTTTATGTACAGTGGCTATTTTTTTTTAAACAGGCATAAAACTACACTTGTTTTTCAGTACACTGAAATAACCTGCCCCTTCCCCCCCCATCACATTTGGAAGAATATAAAGTTTCAGAGAGTAAGTGTATATTGTGTATCATTTTTTTTTTTTCCGCATTCTTTAAACCTGGCATGAATTCTCGGTCCACCTTGGACAACAGTTCAAAGTTTAAAAACTTTGCAAAAGAAATTGTGAAAACCTCTGAAATGCTGTCATTGTGATGGGATGTATTATTAATATCTAGTTTAGTAATTTGGCCTGGTTATTTTAGGCTTAACTGTACAGGTGCTAAAGAGTAGGATGCAAGATGACTGGGAGGACCACATTCCTCCTGGATAGGTGTGGTTGTCATTTATGAAGGAATAAAAATGCTTGTAGGACACAGCAAGCCTTTGAATCACAGATCCATTTCTGGGTGAGGAAATGCATCCGTATTTAACTTGTCACTCAGCTGCATGATGTAGTCTTGACTGGCCCATGTAATAATATAGCAATTCCAGGAATTTGTATCCTGTAATAGCAATATTGTTAGTCTACTACCTGATGGAGGAAATGCTGCTTTATTAGAAGCAGTGGCCTGCAAAACAAGTCATTTGATGGCTGTGTTTTTTAACCACCCTTTACGTTGAGGCCAGGGTGTGTCTGAGTGTGTGTGCTAAAGTGTGGTTTAGCAGAGGCTGCTTCTCTCTGTACTGCTCGGGTCCTGTAATACCTGTGGAATAACTGCACCCTCTCTCCTCCGCCCTTATTTTGCATGTGGCGAGGCTGTCTAAGTCCTGGGTGCTTTCCAGGTGCTTGGGGATATGGCTTTTGCTCCAGGAACCTTTACATTGAAGAATATCAAATATAAGTATATGCAAGTTCTGTTGTTTTCCTCCCTCCCTTCTTTCCCCCCATTGCCCAGGAAGTGCTTTCTTTCTTCCTGCACTTCAGAAGCTGGGTGGATGCAAGTGGTCACATTCCTGTGTTAGCCGCTTGCTGTCGGGCAGGTCTGTTTTCAGTTTTTCTGCTGAGCTTGCAAGGCTTTCTGAGGGTTGATTGCATAAAGAAGCTCTAGACTAGACAAAAAAAAATTCTTACACTGACTCTTTGGCAGGTTCTCTGGGTATTATGTTTGTTCTTTTGACTCAGGGTTTTGTCACATGGATGGATTTTTCGTTCTTGGTGGTGTTTTCCTCTGATTTCTCTGAAATCCTGTGAGATTCCGAGGCAGGGTTGCAGTTTTAAACATAGTACTGGGAATTGAAAAGCTGTGAAGCTGTGGAGCTGTGATGATAGGAAAGTTCTCAGACAAGTGTTGTACTGTCCAAGACAACCCAAAGTCTGCATGTCAAAAAGTTAAACCATTTTCATCTAAATCATTTAAGAAGATTAATATATTACGATTAAATACTAGAATTCTTAATTGAGTTATTGTGCCCAAACAGAATTTCCCTTTGTTAAAATGCAGAGAAACGCAATGCAGCCGTCAAGGAACTTTTGCACTTAAATGACTGCATAACACTTAAAACTACCTCTGTATTTTAATGAAATATTGTCACTCCTGTGAAATAACTTTCTTTGTCATTTTGGATAATTTCTGTGGTCCATGTGATCCTGAAAACATAGGGAAGAGCAGGAGAAAGATTCCATGTGCCAAACTTTGACTGTTGCGTAGAAAGCTGAAATCCGGGACCTCTGCTGTAGCAGTTGCATTTTTTTTTTCCCCTCCCTTTGTTCTTTCTAGAGTCCCACAGAGATGAGGAAGGTTTGTAGCATGTTGTTGAGGAAATAGGCTGAGGAGGAAGGATTCAGATCCTTTGTGAGCTGCGATGCGTTTGAAAATGTGTGTATTTAGAGAGGGGACTTTCTTCATTTAAAACATTACAGACCTATGTTTCAAATGTTTGAAATCAGGAAGATTGTACTACTAAGATGGGAAGTGTGCAAGAAAGAATGTTGGCTGTGATTATAAAGATATGGTGTTATATATTAAAGAATTTTTTAGAATCAAATCAGGTAAACATATATGTTTTTGGATGAAAATTTTTAACTGCTTTGCGTAAGCTGTTCCCCTCCTTCCATCAACTGTAGTCTTGCTGAATTTCAGAGAGGACTGACCTAAAAATATGGAAGCTAGCTGAAACACACTAGTTCCTGAAGTTCCAGGGGATATAAAGAGAAATACAGACCAAGAAAGCTAAGAAAAAGAGTGTGTTGTATAGGGTGGTCTTGGCAGAGAGAGGGGCCATGACTTAGACTCACGGTGAATGCGTGTGTAGATGAAATTTAGTCTGCTTGGATTTGCAAAAGCTTTTTGACAAGGTCCATCCTAAACAATTCTTAAGGGAGCTGAGGAATCTTGGGATAAACAGAAGGTACTTGTGTGGTTAAATAATAGTTAAGAGATTAGTTAACAGGTGGGAAATGACAGAGAAGTGAATGGCCCTGGTGTGCCATGCGATGCCCCTGCTCCTCCTTGCAGCCAAAGCTGTTCGCCAATGGATTCCTGCAGGGATGTGTATGTACTAAGCTTCTACTGTTTGCTGCATTAATAAATGACCTGGAAGTGAAGGTAAGAGGTGATAACTTTTGCTAATGATGCTAAACTGGATACCTGCAGGAAAAATTAATGTAGGCTAGAAGAAGCAATGCAAACCTGATGCAAAAAAGAGGTCTCCGAGCTGCTTCTGAAAGTGTAGGGACAAGATCTTTCAGTTACACTTGATAGTTGTGTGGAAAAATCAGCTCGCTGCACATCCACAGTCAAAAAATAAATGGAATGCTAGAAATTAGGAGAGAGGGAATAGAGAACAAAATGGAGAACACTATTATCCTCTTGTCTGCTGTACAGTTGCGCTGTCCAATGCATCCATGGCTAGCAGCTTCTGGAAGGAATATGCAAAGCTTTATGGATTTTTTTTTTTTGAATGATGTCCGATGTATTTTGTTTGCTCTTTTGTTAATCACCTATAGATACTTATGTTTTCCTGGTACATGAAAACAGGCATTTAGTTGCCGGTTGTTTTCCAGTCCTTTCTTTTTCATTACTGTCTGCTAGCTCATTAAAGGAGACAACATAATCCAGAAGGGCAACAACCACTGAGATTTATTTAGTTGATTTTGTTCACCTGCACAAGATCTTTGTGATAACAACATCCACCTATAACATAATTCCTATAACATCTGCTGGCATGATTGTTATAGGAATTGGCGGACCAGTTAGCAAACAGAAATTAGCAAGTAGAATAAAAGTAAAATAGATTAGACTGCTGTGGTGTTTTGTCTTTGATTCGAGGGAAAAAAAGCACAATGAAAAATCTTTAGTTACTTCTGTGTTCTTACGTTAAATAGTTTCCTCCTTCCTACTGTCCCCTATCCCTGTACTTCTGCTGCAGGAAGTCTTGTGACTTGGCCATTCTATGCTTGACTGATATTTTGTTTTTTTTCTTGAAGGTACATGGGAATAGGACTTTCTGCTCAAGGAGTCAACATGAACAGGCTTCCTGGTAAGTTAATCCTAAGACTGGTTTTGGCGTCTGGCTTGCATGCTCATTTGAAAGAAAGACTTTAATTTATGTATTTGAATTAAAGAATGTTTGTTTCTATTAATATAATACCATGACTATAAATGTCTAATATCTGGGAGTTTCAGGCTGGAGTATAATACTGAAATGACTTATGCTAGTGTTTTTAAAGTAGCCATGATTTTAGCAGATAACAGAAATTAACACTAAACAAATGGATGAAGGCTAAGAAGATAATGAGCTTTCAGACAAACAAGCTGCTTGTGCTTGAAAAATAAGCAGCAAAATATTTTGATACTTAACATATAGTTCTATTTGACCTATCTATATGAATAAATCTTAAAGTGACAGGCAAATTGGCCTGTCATATTTTTCTTCTCTCTTTTTTTCCTAATTCTGAAAAAAAGATGTGTGCTGGAGTGCAATTTCCACTTAACTTTTCGCTTTTGGAAATATTTGCTTGTAGCATAACTTAGAAGTTCGTTAAGCACCTTTTTTAAAAAGTAATTTGCAAAGTATTGTTTTAAGGTTTATTTAATAAATTGAATAGAGATAATTTGGATCTAGATTTGGGTCACTGTAGTGACTTCTATAGCAGCAACTTCTTTTTTTCCTCTTTTGCTAATAATTTGCTTCAGAATTGGTACTTGTACTCATTGGAGGGGAAACTAGGGCCATGGATCTTCATCTGCTGAGAACTAGAGCAAATTGGTGGAGGAGAGGGGCAAAGCATTGCCAGTTTTCTTAAGCAATGATACCTGGTTTCAGAAAGGTTTAGACATCCTAGAGCAAGATGATCCAGTATCAGCAGGTATAGAATTTTCAGACTTTTCAGACAATTTTCAGACTTTTCTTCCTTCCCCATCTGCCCCCTGCCCTGTCTGCCCAGTCCTCCCAACCATTTTGACAGCTTTGTACTCTGGAGAGGGTTGTGTAACATGACACAGGAGTCTAACTTGATTTGCTCTTCCCAGGTTTTAAGTGCCTGACTATGGAAAAGGGGAGTTATCTGGCTATAAAAGGAAAACATTTTGTCCAGGCAGTTGCTCTCTAGGTTTAGAGCCCACAAGCTGTATGGGGCTGAATGTGTGTGATGAAAGTGATTTTTTTTTTTTTTTTTTCCCCTGGATGAAATAAAATACAAAGTGAACTTAAGGTATCAGGTTGTGCGCTGCTTATTTCTCAGTGAGCTGTGTGAATTTGATCATGTGAACCTATTGCTTCACGTGTGCAATCTATTTCTCTTGCCTGCCATACACACTGGCAGCCCAACCCAGTGTCCCCATGCAGCCCTGTGCTCCACTCAGGAGGTGTGGGACTCCACTCCTCCCATAATGTGGTTATCTTGTACGCAGCTGGATCCAGCTTATTTAGGTGGGACATGTTTTAAAACAGAAGTTTTCTGCTAAGAGCTGATACGGTGCAAGTCAACATGGTGTGTGGAGGAATGGCACAGATAACCTTAGAAGACTGCGTGACACTCGGTGTCGAGAGCCATGGTGGAAGGGATGATCAACCCGCCCTTCATGTGACCTACTCTTGAGTGCAGCTAGCCCTGACACACTATTAGCTACATTCTAAGCTGACCCACCAGCTAACAGCTGGCATATAAACACAAATGTGAGTTATTTAACATGAGGAGGTTTGAGGCCTGTCGTTTAATAGATAAATGGCAAAATTGCTAGACTGACACTTTCTTTTGTCTCTTCCTTACATTGTTTTCCATGCCCCTCTAGTGTAGCATGTTGGGGAATTAATAGATGTAGTAGTACAATGATGACCTAGTCGTGCTGGACAATTGCTGAACGTTGCCTTTGTCGATAGAGACCTCCCATTTTGTAGCTGTGCTTTGCTTGGATTGTGCTCGTTAAAGCCTGTAAATGGCTTGCAATGTGCCTCAATCCCTTCCATATAACAGAGACTGGATCTTTTTCTGACTCTGGCAAAAGATTTTCAGTATATTGCAGTTCTCTGCCATAGCTTCTTACATCAGACTTGTAAGTTAGGAGCACTTGCTGACTTTAGTCATTTAAGGAAGCAGGGTTTTATCTTGGTCACTGCATTCTGCAGTGAGCTACATGCTAAGTAATGATAGTCAAATGGATCCATTACCAAATTTCTGTGGCAGGTGTAACAGACCATTCTTGTTGATGTAGTATGGCCCATATTGCACCATCCACAGCCTACTGCCCTTTTTTTTTTTTTCTTCCCTCTATGAATCAATGGGTAGTGTCACTTTGAATAAATAAACCCTGACTGTGATTTGGTGTTGTTTTGAAGCCTAATTACTATTTAGTAGCAGTCAAACAGGAGGACTTGTGGATCTCATTTAAAATCACCATGTCAGATCAGTTTTGTTGAAAAGAAATTTTGTAAAATTTCAAATCTGAAAAATACTTTAAGTAGTATGACTTTATGCTGATAGACTTTGCAATGTATCATGGACTGCTTATAAGCACCCATGTTCTGTTGGATCTTCCAAGCATCTGCAGGCTTTTTCACTTGTCTTACTCTCCTTTTGATCACTGGGTCACTAAATTTTTACTGCTGCCTTTTATTAATGGAAGATGTTGTGGTTTCATGTTGGTTTTTTTCTTTGAATATTTGCCACAGTTACTCTTTCTGCCATGAATATTTGGCTTAAGCCTTGTCTCTTTAGCAGTTGCACCATTATCTGGCCCATGGTTCAGTTTAGTACTACAGGAGCTGGGAGCCAGGCTCTGTGTTTGTGTCCAGTCACTGCTTTGAGAAGTTTGTCCTTCTGAGAAGTAAAAGAGGTTTTGCCTTCTGTGTGCACATTGATCCTGCAGTGCAGCACTTGGGCTTCTACAGCATTTAAAGTCTATATTTTTCCATTTAAAGAAGTGGGAGCTGTTATGATAAAGAAGGTGCCCGGTTAAAAAATCAGGGTATTGTTTTTTCCTGCTCCCTGGGCCTTTTGCTGTGCTGCAGCTGCTGTTGTGACTGTACTTCCTTCTATGCAAGCCTGTTTGACAGCTGTTCCAGCCTATTCCTAGGACTATTCCTCTTCTATTCCTGTGTCCCCATATCTACAGCATATATTGCTATAGCTGGTAAGCATCAGGTGTTTTGTAAGCTGGCCTACACAAGTTGATTTGACTGTGAGGTATGATGGGATGAAAAGAAACAAGCCTGTACACTTGCTGTCCCCCAAGTGTCTGACTTAGTGCAGCTTCACGTGGTATGGCAGAAAAGCTGTAAAACTGAACTACAGATAAGGTGTCGCAGCCAGTTACTTCTTGGGAGGACGGGCATTTAGCTTCTAAGGCTATAGGAGCCCAGGGATGTACTCATCCTTTTCTTTGCTAGGAGAAAGAATGTGCTTTTTGCTCAAGGTGGTTGAGTTGTCACTAGAGGGGCCGTTGTCTCTAGTGTGAAGAAACAGTTGTTTCTTCCCTACGTTTATTCTTATTTTCTTAGCCTCTCAGGCACTAACCCCTACTTGGGATTGCTTTGTTCTGGAGACTGTAGAAGCAACTCTGAGCAGTGACATCCTGTTCTCAGTCACGGGAAAAAAGCATTTAGTGACCCCAGTGGATCTGCACAGAGCAGGTCCCTCTTGCACAGCAAAGCGGGACCTTATCTATCCAATTTGGAAAGGACCAGTTCAAGTTCTGTTATTCTGCCCAATTTTGGTACTTGTGTATGACCCCTGAGAGCATAGAAACTGTTAAATGGATGTCATGGATAAGAATATGCAGGGTTATGAAAGCTTGGAAGTTGAATCCCCATCAAAGACAGGGAGGCAAATGTAGATGGTCTTATGAAGGATGGAGTGTTCTTCAGAAGTCTTGCAGCAGGGCCAGGACTAGCTTTAGATTTCAGCAGCTTTGCTCGCCAGTAGAAGTCTGAGGTGTTGAGAACATATGCAGTCAGTATGAGGATATTGCAGGAGCCTTCTTCCCTCCTCTGTTTTTCTGTGGCAGTCCCTTTGTCTGCTACTGCCAAAGCCCCCGAGTTGGTCAAGCAATAGCAGGACGCACAGCTCAACGCATGGAAATCACCCTGCCTCTAGTCAGTGTGTGGCCCAGCAGCGACTGTGGCCTCTGTGTTTCCCTCCACCCTTAATATCCCGTTCCCTTAAGTATTGTACAAACACATCGTTGGTATATCTGTTTCTGCTCTTCTTTAGATTCAATAAATCTTATTAAAAATATTTGGTTTGGTTTCTTTCAGTGTGTTTGTGCAAGTTATTGTCTGCCTTCAGCTTGTCGTTGTATTTATTACGTGCCCCGGGCAGCTGTGGGAAGATAGGCTTGCAGCTTGGAGGAATGGGAAGAGGAAGACAAATGCTAGACAAGAGTAGGCATGGGAGAAAAGTAAGAAGTATTTTTGTCATGTATACAAGAGAAAAAAAACTAGGTATAGACAGAATCTGAATATATATACTATGAAGAGCTCCATGCAGAGCAGTCACCAGGACCTATCCTGGAAAATGGTCTTGCAAACTCTGACTGAAGGTACCGCAGTACTTCAGCTTGGACTTACTGATCCTTTTGGCCGCAGCTTTCAGAGACATTATTTGGGCTATAACAGTGAGACAACATCCAAGTTTGCAAATCAAATAACTTGAAGTTCATTCTCAGGAACTTCCATCCTGAGGAACTGTGGCCAAATATTGACCTCACTTGCCTCTTTAGAAAATGTTTTCGGTTTTCGTAATTGGAGGTCAGGTTGACAGTGAATTTATTTTTTGAACAAGGCCCTGCCCTTTGCAGTAACTTGTGCACCATATACAGATGACTTTGAATAAATAGCCTAAGCTATAGTGGAATGCTTCTCCCTTGGAGTGAGCATAGGTAGGAAACGTTCCATGTATCCACAGTGAAAGCCCAGCTTGGCTAAGTGTCTGCCATCTTAACCCTGCGGAGTGGCAGAACAGGCACTTGGAGGTCTCAGCCTCTCGCTTACTGCAGCAATCCTCTTTTCCAAGCTTACTGGGCATTACTAGTCTCTCCTTTAACATGATAAATGAGTGCTCAGCATAGATCTCTCTGAATGTTGAATTCCCGAGTTTGCTGTATCCACGAGTAATTCTAGCACATTTTAACCACATTGGGCTGTCCACGTTTTGCATTTTTTTTTTCCTGAACTCATGCTCTCTGCAGAAGGAGCAGCAGGATGGCAGACTAAACATAGGAAGCACACAAAAGAATTTGGAATATAATTGCGGTAGAATAGAGCAAAATACAGAACTCGGAATAATGGAATTACTGTGGTATGTAGATGGGACAAGAAGGTAGGGAGCAATCACTGATCCCAGCTTTTACCCCAGTGTTACTGGAGTCAGGCACAGTGTTAACTGACCCAAGAAATAAAGATACTGGTGTAAGAACTGACTATTGTAGGAAGTTCCAGTTGACCATTCATAGTTATGTTCTAAGGTGTCTACAGAAAGGGAGCTATCATTGCCCAAGGGAGACCCAAAAATCTTTATATAAACTGCTGGAAGGGAAATAAGAATCTGTGAATGCAAAGATTACCCCTAACCTTTCTATTATACCTGTGAGCTGTGCTTGCAGACACAGCTGCAGTTCTCTGAGATTTTTTTTTAATGTTTTTTTTCTGGGAGATTCTCTCAGTGGGAAGCACAAATGTTTTGCAAAGAGGAGCTTGTTTTACCCCATGCTAGATGAATCTGAAAAGGATTTTTTTTAAAACAAGAACTCTTTGTATTTTCAAAATGTCTTTAGGGCAATTTATTCTTTTTATTATTTTTGATAAATGAAGTTGAAACATCCATGATGTCTTATGATTGATGAAAATTAATTTCTTTTCAGTTACTAGTCTAGGAAAATTAATGTTTTCAGTCTCCGTTCCATCTTGGAATGACTTGGAGGTGGTAGTCACAATCTCAAATTTCCTGCTAGAAAGTTCTGTCCTGAGAGCTGTCACTTTTCTAAAATATCTTCATTGTTGACAAGTTCTTTTTTTCTTTCTGCAGGGTGGGATAAGCATTCCTATGGGTATCACGGTGATGATGGCCACTCTTTCTGTTCTTCGGGGACAGGGCAGCCCTACGGCCCTACGTTCACAACTGGAGATGTGATTGGCTGCTGTGTCAACCTTATCAACAACACCTGCTTCTATACGAAAAATGGCCACAGTTTAGGTAAGCAGAGAAAGGTGTTCCTAGCAGAATGAGGCTCCTGCCCTGCTTTCTCTGCTGTTTACTCTACTACTTCACATGTGTTTCAACTGTTGTCCTACATTTGTGGGTAAGGCTTAAGAAAAGGAAGACAAAACAACACTCAGCAAAAATCAGGAATTTTAAGGTGCCTCCAAGACATGAATATTTCTAGCATGTAAAGTGATTTCTGTACTACTCAGTTTCTTTAACTAAGTTACGATTGCATTCCCAGCTTCTGCTCCTTTTTCTCTGGTCCTTTCCAGCTAGTGGTAGAGTTGGATAATACAGTTAATGCCTGGGAGCAGGGTAGTACAGAAGTGGGAAACTCATTTAGAACTAACTACAAAGCTGCTGGGTCATTCAGTGGCTTTTCACTTTTTAAAATAGATTTGTTTAAATGGACTTCTTTGAGCCTTAACTCATTGGTCCAAATAACCTGAAAGCTGCACATTAATTCAGTATGAGATGTCTTATACTGAAGCTAATCTGAAGCACTGATCTATAATTCGGTTCATTCCACAGTCATCTCAGTATTTCCTAAGAAGTTAAGGAATTTCTCACATTTTTCTCTATAAATATCTCACAGATGTTTTTGAGGCATCCGTTGTATCTGATTTGTCTAAAATATTAAGTTACAGCCGTTTGCATCTGAAAAGTATTTTCCTTGTGGATGAACCTCTCCATCCCACTCCTGATTAATTCCGTCATTTGTTTGGTCCCTAGAGTATATATGATGAGATCATTTCGCTTTCTGAGCAGGAATTCATTTTGTTGGGTAGGGGAAAAGCACTGCTTTCCTTTGCTTCTCCTTGCTGCATCAATTCTGCTTGATTGAATTTGAGATGAAGACGCTGGTAGAAAAATACCAGTCAAAACCTTTATCAGAAAAAAAAAAAAAAAGCTTTTTTTGAGTAGCTGAGTGGGAAGGAGTGGGGCTGCAGAGCAGTGTGTGCAGCCTCAAGACTGTGTAAGTTTTGGTGAGCTCTTGGTGGAAGAAGGAAGAAGTCATGCAATCTGAGATGGGAGCCTTTTTTTCCCCTCATATCAATAAAATTCCTTCTTTAGAGGCAGATGCAAGAAGGCCTCAAGCTCACACAGGCAGAATTTCTTTGGAGAATGTTTTTCAGTTTTCCTCCGATTTGTTAATAGGTGAGGAAATGGTTGATTAGAAATGAGGCACATGGGTTCCTAGAAACTTTTTATGTTGATTTGGTAATAGTGAATTCAGCAAATAGTTCTCATGCTTTCCAGCAGGTCAAGAGGTCTCAAGCCCTGAATGGAAGAAAAAAAAAAATTCTGCCATCCTTTAATTGGTAGGATATTCTGGTATCGTAATATTCTGGTATCATAAATGGAACCTTCATTAGAAGCCCCATGGGGTGTTACTCAGAATTGAGAATGTTTCTGTAAGAATCTGGCTTCTTTTCTGAAGTTACAGTTATTTGTCAGCCAGATCAGATGTAATGCTAGAGGACTCCTGATGAGGAATTCTCTCTTATCAGCTAACAAGACCCATCACAAAGGATGAGGAGTCTTTTGTAGTCTGTGTATTAGTGAATTGCCCAGTTTTTTAATAGCTGGATGATTTTAAATTTAACTCACAATCTGTGGGCATTGACCTCATCAGTCCTGAGAAGACCAGAAGGTGTGAAAGCAACAGCTGGTGAAGTAGAACAGGAGCTGTTGCTTAGGAGTGAGACCAGTTCACCATGCAGCAGTAATTAAGATGCTGAAATAGTCAAAGAGATTTCACAAAATCTCTCCTTTTAGTTCCTCTCCTTGATTTTGAGTTTGTGTAGTTGTTTGTGCTATGCCACTCACTTTGGATGTTTTCCTTTGGGTGGGTGGATTTCCAGCTTTGCAGTTTTTTAGCCTGACAGTGCTGTTCCTCTCCTTCACAATGAAAGCACACTAGCCAAGAAGCAGCCAGGTCTTCTATTTAATGCGTACAATTTGCTCATTTGAAATAGAATACCCTTTTAGTTGCGAGGAGTTTGCAGAGACGGTATCAGCTGAAATCCTCTGAGAATGATGGCACTTGTTTTGCTTTTAATCCATGCTATTGTTTAAACCATGTAAGCCACATTAAAACCATGGTGTCTAGACAGGTGTAGCAAAACAGAACAGTTCAGTGACTTTTGTATTACTTTTCATTATTACAGTGTCCTCATTCTTTGTCTCAGGTTCTTCCCAGTGTTTTGTTTTGTTCAGGACATTTGGAGGTGTTTGCCCCAGTGGAAAAGCTTAGTCTTCCTTTCCTAATCTTTAGTGCTCATTTTCTTCTAAAAGTTTTCTCTTTGGTGGAAAACTGATGCTAGCCCAGCTGTGAACAAGGCCTGTGTGAAGGAGTAGGAAAGACAGGCAATTATATTATACTCTGCCTACAGAACAACAGTGTATTATCAGCCTCATTGTGTCCTGGGTATCCTCCTTTTGGGCCTTTCAGATATACTGGTGTGAGAAATGTATGAGAAAATTATGGGTGGGAGTCCTGAATTATGGGTCCTGAACTTTCAAGACTGGCTCATTCATTTACCAACTCCTCCTCTAGCTGTAGCAGCACCATGATTGTACTCAGAGAGAAGAGATGATGTGTGGAGAAAAAAGTGTGATCGAAGTACTGGGGAGTTGCAGGCTCTCAGCCACTGCTGTGCTGACTGCTGCTGGAATGTTTTAATGTTGTCTTGCAAAGTCAAAATGAAAACTTCAGACAAAAAGACTGTTGCCAAGGGCCAAAAGTGTATAATTTGGCCACTAATAGAGAAACACAGGCTTCAAAAAAAGAAGTGTGTCTCGTTCAGTGCTGATGAGAGCGTTCTGAGCTCTGCGTAACCACAGATAGCGGTTGCCTGGCTGTGACAGAGATTCTCAGTCAGAGTAAATGTGAGAGAAGGGATGAGATGCATCAGCAGGGAATTGAAGACCGGATGGAGACAAGAACAGTGATTTACATGGAAGCTTGGAAGTCAAGATCCTTTCTGCACAAGTAGAAGTAGCTCCATGAAGATCTTGAACATTTTGTGATACTTAACGCTAAACAGAGAATCTCATTTCTGTATTGTGTAAACCCAAGGTTTATGAGAAAGGGGATGAATGTGCTTTTCCTTCGTGTTCCCTGACACAACATCTTTAACTGTATGTATCCTCTGTCAGGAAAAGAGGTCATTGTGTAACTTTGCTATAGGTATCAAAAATACATATGAAGTCAAAAAGCTGCTTTTTGATGCCAGTTAGTTTTAAAACTGGATTTCGGTGCCCTGCCTCTGGGCATTTGAATGTGTCTTTAAAGGAAAACGTTAGGCATTATCCTTTCCGTAAGGAATAGAGCAGGATAGTATTCTCTTCAGCTTTTTTTTTTTCTTTCATCAGTTGTTTAGACTCTCCCCTTTTTTTTCAGTTTTCTCTGGTTTCTTATCCATGGCCTCTCATTGTCTCCATATTCTTTCATATAATCAGATCAATCAGCACTAGATAAGAACTGTGGGCTTGGCCATTGCAAATTTGGGGTGTTCTGGTTGGAGCTAGGTCTTGCATTTTGTTTGTAGATGCCACGGGGATCACAGTCTTAACTCTCTGTTCTATGAAATTCTTGAATATCTTCTTCTGGATGTAGACAACACTTTTTGACAAGTTTTATGTAAAGTCATGGCCACAGAAAAGATGATATGTTGCTAGATGTGTCGCAAGAGTGAATTAAGAGAGATGGAGAGAAACGTCCTACAGACTGCCAAGGCTTGTCCCGTGCATAACTATTACTATCTGCTGCTCTTCCGTGTGGGCACTATTAATGTCAAGGGCAAATTGGAAACCATCAAAGAAGCTTTCAGAACTGTGGGGGTAATCATAAAGGGTCTGGGAGCCTAGGTCATTTTCTCCTCAACCCTGCTGGGGAGGGGTAAGGATGGAAGGAGAAGAAAACAGGTTGTATAAATTAACAACAGGCAGCACTGCTAGTGTGTACAACAGGGTCTAGGTTTCTACAACCATCAGACCCAGTTTTGAAGAGTGAGAACCAATGAGGAGAGATGAGATCCACCTCACTAAGAGGGGCACACATCTTTGCCATTAGGTTGGCCGGCCTGGTAAGTAAGGCTTTAAACCAGGAAAGGTGGGGCAAGGAGAGTTACAGAGGCAGGGTAGCCAGCAAAACGAAGCTCAAAATGAGATGCCTCCATTGGGTTCATGCAGCTATTGAGAAGCATTTGCAACATTATTGTGGAAGGTCCTCTTTCACCCTTCCTGGGAAATACCTGTATGCCAATGCACAAAGCATGGGAAATGAACAGGAAGCATTAGGGGTCTGTGTGCAGTTACAGGACCATGATCTCATTGCAATTGCTGAGACATGGTGGGATAGCTCACGACTGGAATGTTTGATAGGACAAATAGGCCAGGTTGACAAGATGGTGGAGTTGCTGTTTGTATGAGGGAGCAACTGGAATCTATGGAGCTCTGCCTAAGGGTAGATGAAGCGCAGGTTGAGCGCATGTGGATGAGGATTAAAGGGCAGGCTAACATGGGTGACACTGTGGTGGGTGTTTGCTACAGACCACCTGACCAGGAAGAGGAAGTGGATGAGGCTTTTGGAGCTGCTGGAAGTAGCCTCATGGTCACAGGCCCTGGTTCTCATGAGGGACCTCAACCACCCTGATCTGCTCTTTTTCAAATGGTGATTATTTGCCTCTTAAAAATTAATTTAAGCTATAATTTCAGGCTTATTTGGTGATGGTATGTAGCAGCACTTGGACTCAGGCTAAGCAGTGCTCTATAAGTCTTAAAACCAAGAAATGTTATGCTCTTGCTTCTGTGCAGGCTAGAGTGCCTCTCAGTGCAGCACAAAATGGATTCCGGAGTGAGGTGGAGTGGATGGTTATATTGGTGAGGATGCCAGCCTTCCCCTGATTGGGGCAGGAGGAATTGATTAGAACACGTTTGTGGGACTGGGATTTCTAAAATGTTAATTTAAAGCATTACCTAGGCTTAACCTGATAAGGTGAAAAATGCATTGCAACAGTTTCCCCAATGCTGTCCATGAGAGTAACTCTAAGATGGTGGTTACTCAGTGACTGTAGGTGGTTGTTACTGCCCTTTGCAGGGTGGTTTTTACTGCCCTTTGAGGATTCCTGCCATTTTACACCTTTACAGCAGGGCGTAGCCATCTGATACACTCCAATCTCAATTACCCTTTCTTGCTTTGCCAGGGACCCAATCTTTCTTACCTGTGCAGCGTGCTCTAGGTGACCTCTGCTAGTGCAGGCTGGGTTGGGCTAGATGATCTCCAGAGGTCTGTGATTCTGTGATTAATATTAGTTGTTGAGTCTTTGTGTCCAGAGCAGCATTTAGTTTAGTGGCAATAGATCTTGCTGAAAGCAGCTGTTGTTGCTGGTACATTTGCTTGGGGTTGCCTTGGGGCAAGGTGAGTGATCTGCCTCACCCCATACTGCTGCTCAGCTGCTGAATTCAATGTAAGGTGGATGACAGGACACCCACCATGGAGAAGCGAGGCAAGGCACAGTCATTTTAAGTGGTGGCTTACATCTAAGTTGAATGAAAAGGGTTGCAAATCAGGCAATGCCCTCAGCCTCGTGTGAGAGTTCTGCAAACTCCCAGTAGGTGCCCTAGTTATATTGGTAGCTGTGAGTGTTTTCTGGGACCTCTGGCTGCAAATTTTTTATCAGCTTTAGGCATCTGCCTCTATGTATGTGATACCTCTTTTCTACTATGTCAAACACAAATAAAAAAAGTGAAACCATACACTTTTTTTCCCCCTCCTTTCTTATATTTTAACTGAGGATGAAGGTATTCTTTGCACATTATTTCTCAGAAAGTATTTTAACCTGCAGCTTCATCTTGTTGCAAGGCCAACTCCCAGTAGTAATGGAAAATATTTGATTTTACTTGTATTTATTTCTGGCTGGTAAGAAGACGTAGCTATAGAACAAATGAAAACAACATTATAGGAGTTCTCTTTCTAAAACCAAACTGAGTCTTCAAAATTGACTTCAGGAATAGGCAGAGAAGCAAAGAAAGAGGAGCTACTTTTTGTAAACTCAGAATACTAGAAGACATATCTGAGAAATTCAGGCTTTTTCGTGAATCTTTTTTTTTTTTCTCACATGCAAATCCTTGCAGAGGAGAGGGTTGGGGAGGGAAGCTGCTTATAAATATGAGTGGTGGTGAAATGCAGGGTCAGAGCTCATTTAGTGAAAATGTACTGACTTTTTGTAGCATGTTAAGGATGTAGCCAAGTAGGGAAAAAATCCTTTGTCTTTTTAATTCTAATATTTTTCCCCCCACAGGTATAGCCTTTACAGACCTCCCTGTAAGTACACCTATTTTCAGTATTTTAACTAAGGAAGCAAATAGAAGGGAGGGGGAAGAGTTTGGGGATGTGATATATTTTGTCTGATGCCCTGTACAAATGAATTATATGGATGAAAGTGTGCCTCCTTTTTTGAAATTTCATGGTTCTAAAGCTAGGTATGCAGGCTGCTCACAGGCCTCCTGTCCTCCCTCACCACCAGTAGGAATATGTTGCGTCTTTTCCTGGAATGCAAGCACGGTTTCCTTCGTTGCAGGTTGCTGTCTCCCAAACACAGCTTTGGCGCTGGGGAATGCAGTACGCCGTTCACTTGAAATTCAGCAGATGCTCAAGTAGCTGACCACTCGTGTCCTGTCAGCAGAAAACACAAAAATGCCTATGATATTTATGTCTGCTTCTTGCTCTTTTGTCCAAATTTTGCAGCAATGGAGGCCTTCCTTTTCCAAGGCAGTTGTAGGGAAGGCTATATCTTTGAAAGGAGTTTGGGGTGGGCTGACCATGACAATGGTTTTTGACTGGACTCCTGCCATGAGCTGTAGCCATCTCCTGGAATTGTTACAGCAATGTATTCAGCATCCATTCAGGGTTGATGGTTGTTCTTCTGACTCACCAGCCACTATGCTGAATTCCTCTTGAACGCAGTTAAACCTGCTCAGTTTATACCAAGATGTAACAATGCAGTTGGCTCTTAGAAAAGCACAGCTTTCTCAGTAGTAGCTAGTGGATTAGGGGGAAAGTTCTTTTTCAGACCAAAGGCCTGCTTAGACCAAGGATCCTATAGCAGGAGCAGGTATTCAGAAAAACAGAATAGAAACAGTCAAAGTATTTAGCAATCCACTGAGTCCATTTCTCTTACAGCGGCACAGAGAACTTCTTGGCCCCCAGGTTGTACTCCTGTCTGCATTTAAGAACCCTAAATGAATTTCCTCTGCAGAGTTGAAGCTTTGCATAGTCTTCAAAACTGATTTATGCTTTTGGCTTCCACAGGGATCAAATTTCTTGATTGACTTCTTTGTTGTGTGGGAAATATTTGCTCTTCCTTCTTTTTAAATTTCCTGTGAAAATTTTATTTGTTGCGTGTAGTTTGTGTGCTGTGAGAAATAATGAATAACACCCTCTGTTCACTTTCCAACGTAATTTATGGCTTTAGAAGTCTCTGCCATATCCCACTTGGTGTCTCTCCCAAAGGAGTTCCAGTAATTTAGTTTGCCTTTGCAGAGAGAAGCCCTTTCTGTGACTTCAGGTTGTCTGTGATACCCTGATAGTCTGAGAAGTTCTCCCCTTCTTTTGAGTGTCGTTTTAGAATTTGAGCAATGTGGAACTGTTCATTTCACACATCACAAGCTGTATTGGAACAACTCTGGTGTTGTAGAAAGGACAGAATATATTTCAAGTGTTAGAGCTGATGAAGCAAGTACTTCCTGGCAAGCAGTTTTGGTCTTTGGCTCCAAGGCAGGTCCTCTCTGTATCCCCATCAGTTCTGACTCCCAGACCATTATGGTTCTTAGAAATTCAAGGGATAACATCCTTGACATTTTTTAATATTGCATGAAGTGTTCCATTTGTATGGGTTATTTCAAAATATTTTATTCACTTGGTCCAAATGAAGTAGAAGAATATTTTATCTGTTCATCAGGGCAAGCCTTGTGTGGAAAGTCTTGTGGCAGCCTTACACCTGGTACCAGGATGAGATTTCTGCACTACACCCCTTCTTTTAATTGCTCTTCCTTTTTACTCTGCATAGAGATTACATTAAAAGACTTTCAGCCCAGATAATCTATTTTATCACCTTCCTTCTATTTTTTTTCACCATGTTATCTCCTCATTTAGCTGGACTGCTCTTTTTTTCTGAGATGAGAGCAGTCTTCTTGTTGTAATAAATAGGTCATTATTATTTATTCTCTTGTCAGTTAAGTGTCAGATAAACTGAAATACGTCTAAAGTGTTGCTGTAGTGCACTGCAGTTTTGGCAGACTGAAATATCTGTCCTTTATTTTTTTCATCCAGAAGTTAGCACACAGTGAACTAATGTATAAATGTAATGTCCCCTGGTAGGCTGCTCACAGCAATGTTAAGTTTTTGCTATAAATAGTTTGAGGAAGATTCACTGGAGCAGAACACACAGAAGGGCTGCTGCACTACCAAGGTCTGGCAGTGCTGAGGTTAAATTAAAGGCCTTTTGAGTCCAGACCCTCCCCTTATCCTTCTGTGTCTAGGTCTTACCAGAAAATCTTTGCAGGATGCAATACTTGTTCACGCGTGTCCTATAGGGAGGAGATTATGTTTTATGTTAAGCAGGAGGAAGATCTTGCTGTGTATTTTGTTCAAATATATAGAGGTACAGTTTCCACTGTTTTTTTTTTTTTTTCCCTTTGGAATTCTGCTTCTGGTTTTTACAGCAGCACAGCAACTAATCCATCTTACTCTTTTTTTTTTTCTTTTTTTTTCTGGGCCAGGAAAGATAAGAGTGAATGCCCCATAGATCTCCTACTGTGGAGAACTGTACACTGTGAGATAAGTGGTCTCCAGGAAGAGGGCAAGAAGCTTAGCTGGGTCATTTCATCCCTTAACTGTGGATGCCAGCTATTGCCTTGTGAACTTGAGCTAGTCCTCTCCAAGTTGCTCTGCTAACAGCTTCATCCTAAGGATGCCTGCCACTAACTTCTGTCATTCTCATCTTCCTTTTCGATATCCTTCCCTTGAGTTATTTCATTTTTCCCTCATTGTTGTAAACTCCTGTGTCACTCACTTCCCTTACCATGGCTTATTGGTTTTCTTCAAGACAGTTAAGGACACTGCTGATTTTAGAGAGGGGACCTCAACCCCAGGTTAGCCTTTTGGTTTAATTATAAACATGATAGTCAGATATCGTAAAGTATTGAAAAGTGTTGATGTAGTAGGGAATTTGAAGTGGATAAAACTTACAAGTAGTACTTTTATTATAGCATTGCGATTCAGACTGAAACACAGTATCAGTTCATTTCAAGGTAAAGACGAGAGAACAAATGCCATGCAGAAGGTATAAATGAGTCTAAAACTTAAATGCAAATGGGAATGGGAGAAGTGGTCTTACCTGAGTAACCTTGGAATGACCTTGAGGTTCTCTGATTTGAGCTGCCCAACATGCGTTTCCAATAGGCAGTTGAAATGGATACTGTACATTGAAAGTCACATTTCCTTGTGATAATTCTGACACTCAATGAAACATATTTCAGCTTGTTTACTTTCTCAGTTCTCTCTGAAAACTGTTTACAATTATATGAATTTATTTACATTGTTTGAAAAAATGCATGTCAGCTTAGCACAGGCTGAACTTAACACAGAAGTAACTACCTGCAGATAGAATTGAATATCCCACGAAGAGAGTTTATCTTTGTGGGATATTCAGTTCTATCTGCAAGTAGTTAAATAAACACTGAAGCCTATCTACCTCACTCATTTATGCAAGGCCATTTCAGGTTTATGCCTCCTGGCTTTTTGCTGAAACAAGTATGTGAGGAGAGTAGGAAACCTGAAAAAGAGAGAATGTCAAAGAGCCCAGACTGGGGTTCCAGGGACACTAAAGGAGGAGACAGTTAAAAAAAAAAAAAAAAAAAAAAAGGGCAAAAGGAAGCCGGGGCATGTGAGGAATGAGCCATCAGCATCAAAGGGAAGAGGTGGTTCTAAAGTAGCTGTGAAATTGTGTCTGAGGAACTTGCCAGCAGGAGCATCAGCTGGTAGGTTCTAGGTGTCTCCTTGCATGTGGCAAGGTGGTGGTGGTTTGGGCAGCTGCTGACATTGCTAAGCAGAAGACACATGCCATGTATGCAAAAACCCTGAGATGAGCTGAGACTAGTTGGGGGTGGCATTTTCCCTGCAAAGATAAACAGATTGAGAAGTGTCTGCAAAACAGGCAGTGCTTCGGGGTTTGGGGTTTTGCCTTCTAGCACCTCAGTATTTTGATGGTCTGATTCATGGCTTTGGAAGTTTCTGTGTTCATAATACCAAACAGTTAAGAAGTCTGAAGTATGGGTAGTGGAAAAGATCTGATTCCTCATTAGAAATATTTCTGTTTTGTCACCTGGATTTGAAAGAAGAGAGAGCCTGACTTTAGATATGATGTTACCTTTTGGTAGCTTCTCATTTGTCATGCATGTTTTCTTTACACATGGCTAACCCACCAGCTCCCTGGGCTTGCAAATGGGAGAGGAAGAGTTCTGCTGACTCAGTAGCAGTCATCCTATTTTACTATTTCATTTCTCAGCCGGTATTTGTAGATTCATTTTTCCTTTGATATTTGAGATTCCAGAAATACGCGCTACCAGCCATACACTTCTAAAGCGGAGAAGAGGGAACTAATGTGAAGGAGTATCTGAACATCCCTGTAGAATCCAGGACTGGAAGGAACTGCTCAGCAGTTGGGTTGTGGCTTTCCCAAAATGAGAAGGTTTTTTCCCCTTGATCTTGGTGGCGTGTTTATTCTTGGTAGCGATAGATTATTTTATTTTTATTTTATTTTTATTTTTATTTTATTTTTATTTTATTTTTATTTTTATTTTTATTTTTATTTTTATTTTTATTTTTATTTTTATTTTTATTTTTATTTTTATTTTTATTTTATTTTTATTTTATTTTTTCCCAAACTCTTGATTCTCAGATTATCAGTTTTTGGAGATCATGTAGTCTAACTATCTGGTGTGAGAGAGGCTAATTTCAAAGCCAGAGCAGTTTGTTTAGGACCTTATTGAGCTGAGTTTTGAAAATCTTCAAGGATAGATATGCCACAGTCTCTCTGCGAAACTGTTCCAGTCCTTAACCATCTACAAAATGAATATCTTCCTAACATCAGAATTTCTCAGACTGCAAGTTAAGCCCTTTGTTTCTTTTCCCTTCACTGAACATCTGAGAAGAATCTATATCTGTCTTTTTGTAATGTCTCTCTTGGTAGTGGAAGACTTCAACTAGATTTTCCATTTTGCCTTCTCTTCTCTAGGATAAACAAATACAGTTCCCTCGGCCTCATCTCATAGACCATGTGCTTCGGGCCTCTGATCATCTTAGTATGCCTCTACCCAAGTCCCAATCCTCCTGATTTTCTTTAGGACGACAGTCTAAACCCAAAGAAGTCCTTCCTGCTTTGACCTAATGAGAGACATCTGCCACTGATCCAAAATCTGTCAGGAGCTCAGCTGTGAGCAGGACACCTCAGCCAGGCATCTTCCAGATTTAATTTCACTAGATTCATCAGCGTGCTTTGCCCAGTGTCTTGTTTCTACCTATAGCAGTCTCTAGTACTTACTTTAGAGTGAAGTATAAAAGCCTAACACCAAGCAATTCTTGTGTGGCAGGGAGGAGGTTTCTTCTCGAGCCGCAGCAGCAATCAGCAGATGCTGCGGATAATAACATAACTGAAGTATACCTGCATGGTGAACAGAAAAGTGGTGCGTGCTGAACAAAAGTTAGGTGACTTTTGGAAGATGCTGTTTAAATTGATTTCCTCCATATCAGGAGAAAGGGAACCCTCAAAGCTTCAATTTGTATCCATGTGCTTGCTCTTAAAATAGCCTGAATTCAGGGAAACTCTGCAGATTTTGACAAACTATTTTCAGTTAGGTCATCTTGGAAACTGAACTACTGGCAAAATTATAGAGGTATTTTCACACTGATAACCTTTCTCCTTTCCCCATGTTTCAGGGAAGTTCAGATCTTCGAACCGTATCCATAAGTGTGTTCTTAAACAAAAAGGAAGTTCAGTTATCAGTGTTTGACTTTTTGTCTTAGGATTGTCAAAGGTATAACCTTTCAGCTCAACTAGTCTCCGTTCCCTTTTTATCCCAGATGTATAATATTTTGATAGCAGCTTCCTGTCAAGGAGTACAAGAGCTCCGCTGAAGCAGTGGAGAACACTTAGACCTGATGATTGAAATCATGGCTCCGTCTTTTTTATATTCTTATTATTATTATTTTTATTTACTGGCTGTTGAAATGTTACAGGAATAGCAGGAAAATAAACCAGAAAGTGGACATGCCACAGGCAGCATGTGTAACACAGATCACAATATGCCGCAGGACTTAGCCCAGTGTTCTCATTCTATGCAGTAAGTTTTAATAACTGTGTGATCTGTCATGGGCTACCTGCCCAAAGACTTACCTGTATGAGCGCTGTTGCCTCCTCTTTTCTATCACTTGTTTCAGTTTAAAGAATAGCTCTTTTGTCTAACTAAGCCACGTAGGTGAAACCAGGAAAGAGAAAGCTGAGGATTAATGTAAATTCCTTTCTTCCTTTCTTTTTTTCTTTTTTTTTTTCACAGTCAAATCTCTACCCCACAGTGGGTCTGCAGACTCCAGGAGAGATAGTCGATGCCAACTTTGGGCAGCAGCCGTTTGTGTTTGACATTGAGGACTACATGAGGGAGTGGCGAGCAAAGATTCAAAGCACCATTAAGCGGTTTCCCATAGGAGACAGACTAGGCGAGTGGCAAGCCATGCTGCAGAAGTAAGTCTTTGCATTGCTGTCCAGCTTCTTGTGTTGTGTTAGGCTTTATGTGCTTTTTTTTTCCTATGTATATTTAGAATTTCTTAGGGCAAAAAAATACCAATGGGTGCATTTTGCTTAAATGTAATATGCATTGCTTTAGCCTGTTTTGCTATTTAATTGTCTTTTCTGCGTAGATGACTACTGTATAAAATTCTAAAGGATATGGGAGAAGCTTTCAGCCAATGACTACACAAAATCTTGCAGGAATGAGAGACCACGCAATCTGAGATAATGCGCTGGGAAAGGGGGAGTGGAGAGGAAACTGTAAAAAAAAACTGTATTATTGCGAGAAGTCGTGACCTAAGTTAGTTGGATGCAGAAATGCAAGAACAAAGAATAGCCTAAGTCAAAGGCTCACAGACCAAGCCAAAGTGAAAACACAATTGTGCCACTTCCTACACTTCTAAATCCTGAATGCATCTCTGGGCATCCCATTGCAAAAAGGATTGAGAGGAACTACAGCGGGTTCAGACAGGAATTATCAGAGGCCAGGAGTATCTTCTCTCTGAAAAAATACAATGTTGAATAAGGCTGCACAGCTTGGAAGAGGTAATTGAGGGAGATGGGCAGTAGTTGCTTCTCAGTCATTTATGCTCCAAAGAGTGGGAGCAGAGAATGGTTATTCACTGTTTCTTGAAACACAGGAATTTGAGAACAAGAACCACCTCCTCCAGAAAAAAAAAGAAAGAATAAAATGATCTAAGTATAAGTGAATTTTAAAAGATAGACATTGAAATATTCACACTAATCCGTGAAGGCTATTCCATAGTTAAATTTTAAGCCCCCCAGTTGATAGCTATTACTCTGTATCAACTCACTGAACTGCTGATTACTGATTATTTAATTGTCACAGGTAACTTTTTTTTCCATATTCTTTCCATAAACACCTGGTACTGGTCACTTTCTCATCCAGGAGACTTAGATGCAGTGAAGATTAGATACATGTGACCATTTTTGTTTTCTGCCAGCCTTGTATTGCTCATCTGCAGATAATTAGTCTGGCCAAGAAAGACTTTGAAGAACATCTAAAACTAGCATCTGTTTTCAAGCAAATCAGGAGCTTGGGGCCTGCCAGCAAGTCTGCTTGGCCAATAGAGAATTGAAGTATAAAAAGAGGCACTTAAGGAAGGTAAGGCCACAACAGAGAAGCTAAATGAATTGTTTGCCTGTGTGTTTCGTGTGGCAGAAAAAGGGCAAATTATTACGCTGGCACCCTTTTTTATGAGGGACTTAGCAATGGATGTGTCTGGGATTGGAATGTCTGTCAAGTAAGTGCTGGAAGAAATAAGTGGAATGAAAAGGAGAAAGGCTCTGGAACCAGCTGGTATTTACCCAGAATCTTATTGGGACTCACAGGGAAAATGGCTGTGGAATGAAATTTCTCTCCAGTGTGCCCCTGTCCAAGGGGAGAAAAGCAAGTGTGTATGAGGAAAGGTTTCCTAGAGGGTTTCAGAAGAGGAACAGGGAGCAAAGGGCTGAGAGAACCTTGAGGTCTGTCTTGGATATATATGTAAGGGATGCTACTGAAGGTAGATGTGCTGAGCGCGTGAAGAAGTAGGATGTAACTTCTGTGAAGAGAAGCCAGCCAGCCTGCACGGTTCTTCGGCTGCTTGCTTTGTCTGGGAAGTCCAGAAGTCTTTTGGGAGGTTCCTTTGCTGTGGAGGTCGATGGGAACTCTCCTGATGCAGACAAAGAGTTGTTTAAAAGGGGAGAGAGATTCTCAGAGTGGAGGAGTTCTGCTCAGATGTGTGCTGGTGTCTGTACTGTTGTGCACATTCAGAGATGACTTGTAGAAGGTGTCAAACGGTGAAGTAACACAGTGTGTTGAGGATACTGAGCTGCTGAGAATAGCAAAGTGAAAGGGGGTGGAGAAGAACTGTAGGGAAGTGCTTCCAAAGGTGACTGAGCAGGCAGTAAGGTGTCAGACGAGATCCAGCACAGATACTGACATGATTCAGTGTTCGTGCACGGACTGTGTTCTAACTTTATAGATGGTGCATGATGGCTTTTGAACTATGACCCTTCAAGAGCGAGATCTTTGCCTTACAAGGAGTCACAGATGTCAGCTCATTTTTGGTAGCAAGCAGAAAAAAATCGAATGCTAGGATTTATTAGGGGAAAAATAGAGGACAAAAAACCATCCGTATGTGAATCTATGGTGTAACCTCAACTTGAACTTGATATTTTGGTTCTGTAATCTACCAGAAGTATCTAGTAGAACTGAAAAAAAAAGTGTGGAAAAAAACCCAGATTTGCCAAAGTATGGAATGGTTGTTAGGCTAAGGAGTGTCCCTCAGCATTGGAATGGTTTTGAGGGATAATTCAGAGGTCTACCAGAAGTCTGGAATAGCCTGGACAAGGTGACAAAGGAACCATACTGTCTTTCCTGGTGCAAGGACCAAAGCACATCTAATCAAGTTAACAAGGTGGCAAGTTCAAAATAAACTCAAGGAATTTATTTTACATAGTAATTAAGTTGCAAGATTTCGGCCACCTAGTACCACGAAAGCTACACAAATTCAAAAAGAGACTGGACAGATTAGTGCACACTTAGTTCTTAGGGCACAAGAAACATCTTATTCTGGAAAAAATATGCACCCTTCATTTTGGGACATAAACCCACCGGTACTGGGTCAGAGCACTGGGCCATCTAGCTCTATTTTATGAATATATCAATAAAACAAGTTTCTGTGGGATTGCAGTGTTTTCCCTCCCCTGGTAAAACTGATTTTTTTTTTTTGTCATTCTGTTGTTTAACTGAATATTTAGTTGTGTTAGGACCTTCCCTCTTATCCCATGATAGTGTAGTTTGTTTGAGAGCCTTTACTGCAGCATTCTGTGTAAAGCCTTTGGACAACCAAGTAGTCTGCACCAGCCCAATCTGTATTCTGTTTCCTGAATCTCTTCAAGAATTTCACCCCCTGCTGCAATAGAACCAGTTTCTCCCTATGTTTGTTCATTGTTCTCTTCAGACTTACTTTTCCCTATGTAGCTGGTGGACTGCCTGGTGGACTCATTGTGGTCACTCATCCAGGGCTCTTCATGTCTGCTTGGGGATTCTTTTTAAAAATCAGCATCACATTTTACATCTTTGTCTTTCTAGGTGGTTTTAAGCAGTTTTAACATGGAGCTTATACCCCAGGGTAGCAGTCCAGCTGTTTCATGTTTGTAGCCCTTCGGCCAGTGTTGTCTTTCCTGTAGCTTTGGTAGGATTGGTTGCGTCTACTTGTTTTGTTACCCTGCAATTAAGCATCATGGGCAGACTCACCTTCCCTCCCAAGATTTTCCTCCCTGAAAAATCCTGAAAGACTTAATTTTAGCGAAGCTGCCTCTAAGGAAAGCTTAATATAGGGAGTGCCTGTCTGGAAGGTAAAGAAAGACGAATTAATGTAGCAGGATTTTTGATCTGTGTTGTGCTCTAATACACCATTACAAGAGAGGCTTGAAACCTTGAAAGGGGAAAAAATGGGTAACTAGTTTTCTTGGTGTGTTATTTTAGTCTTGTAGGATCCCTAATCTTTTCAGGTCTTGCCATGAAGAATCCAAACAGGAGTCATCTAGAACTTGTGATCAGCTAGTAGGGTTGATTGTGAGAGAAGGAACTGCATGGAACCTTATTTCTGGTATTGCAGGAGATTCATCCTTGTTCATTTGACAGTCTAAATGATTGCATGCCAGGAGGAGGAGAGCTGAACCTAATTTATAGAGGGAAGCATGCAGTCAATTTTGCTTTGTGGAAAGAAAGTCATAGACAGTATAGGCTTCTCTGCCTCTACTCCAGCTGAAAGAAGCACCACTAGATGCAGCACACAAGTGCTCCTGATTTGGGCACTTATGCTCTCAGGATATTTCAAGAATGGTTCCCATATGGTAAAAGCTATTTCTTTGGCCATTGATAGGTTTAACTGTCTGGGACCAAAGACAAATCACAAGAGAACGTGGGATTCTGAAAGGTTTTGTTGTCTGCATGAACATGTCACATAGCCCACACTGGAGAGCAGTAATGTTCCCCCAGAACTTCAGGAGAGGTACCCTCGGATGCAAAATTGCTACTGAATAGAAAGTATACAGCATTCTGCTATAGTAAGTAGCTGTCAAACTAAGTCATTGCTGAAAATCTTGACTATTAGTGACCACTTATTATATTGTTCTGTACCAAGACAGAGGTATTGTTTTTTTCTGTGATACTTTCTGCTATAGTAAGTAGCTGTCAAACTGATAAGTCATTGCTGAAAATCTTGACTGTTAGTGACCACTTACTATATTGTTCTGTACCAAGACAGAGGTGTTGTTTTTTTCTGTGATACCGTGTTCTGTTGAGCCTGCTGTGCCACGTCTGTGCGTGGACAACAGGAAAGCGTGCAAAGGGTGTGCCTTGTGCAGGTAGCGATCGGAAGCAATTCTCCAGTGATTTGTGGGGAGGTTTTAAAAATTAGAAATCTGCTTAAATACCTACAAGTTATTGCAGACTTTTAAATTCTTCTTTTTCTGTATTAAAGTGAAATGATTCATCACTAGAGGCTTTAAAATATAGGGGTTTCAGGTTTCATTGAAGCCCAGTTAGCATTAATTTTTACCTGACATATCCTGAGAAGACACAGACCTAAATGCTTCAGAAATTGGTTGTTCAGAAAGACATTTTATTGTGTAAATTTTGTGACAATGATAGTACTTTTTCCTTTCTCCCCATCTGCTTAATATTTTTTTGGAAACATAACATGGAAACATTGTATGAATGAATTCATGTTTGTGAAAGCAATGCTAACAGTCCACTCTTTATAAATGAGCAGATGAAAGTGTTTGTGACTATATTGAATTCATAAGGAGATTCAGTTACCAATTAAATAACTGCTGACAAAACAAGTGATGACAGAAACTGAAGACCAGGAAACTTTTTTTTCAGATCTACCTGAAAACCATGCACTTCTCGGAGGATTTTGGCATTTCCTATTTGTATAGGACAGGAGGGCTGTATCTGTGTTGTCTGTACCCTACCAGTAACATGGTACAGATCTCTTCCAAGTAACACTTAGGCAGTAATAATTAAATAAATACCGCTTATGTTGTTATGTACTGTATGTTATAGGGATTTTTTTTCCTGTCCTTCTCAGTTGTCCATCTTGTAAATGAGCATGGTCTAGACCCTGATTATGTCCTAACCAAGCAGAGTTTGGTGACTGAAATTTCAGCTTCTGTCATTTTCTTTTTCGTCCAGTCTCATTACTGTTTTACCAATGCCTGTTCTTCTGTTCATATTTTCTTATTTTCTAGTATGGTTTCTTCATATTTGGTTCATCATGGGTACTGTTCAACAGCAGCTGCCTTTGCCAGAGTAACAGACACCACAATCCAGGAAGAGCAGACCTCAATAAAGAATAGACAAAGTAAGTCTCTTGGGCAGCCTTCCCAAAGTGTAGCATGCTGACTGCACATCCTCTTCAGGTCTCTGTGGTGCTGTAACCACAGGAGATCGAGAAGTAAAAACTGTGACTGGGAGAGGAGTAAAGTATGACCTCCACAACTTTGTGCAAGGTGTCGGCAGGGAGCTGTGTGAGAGCTTTTTGTAACTGCTCTGGCCATTCTTGTTAGTCCGTCTTGTGTGTCAACAGCTTTTCTTTTCAGGAATACAGAAGCTAGTATTAGCTGGCAGAGTGGGAGAGGCTATAGAAGCCACCCAGCAACTTTATCCTGGCCTCCTAGAACACAATCCCAACCTGCTCTTCATGTTAAAGTAAGTATGAATAGTCTTATATTCTCTATGCTGAAATGTGGAGTTGGAGGAGGAGCTACCAAGCCATCCAGTCAGGCTGAAAGCCATGGGACTCCCAAATGCCTATGTAGGTACTGCAGCCTGCTGAGCCAGGGTAAGGACAGAGTATATCTCAGTTCCCAATAAAGCTAAGTAGGTCTCACCTTCACTTGTCCTGTCATTGTGGATATTGTGCTTTTTACTCCTCCCTCTCTATTTTCCATCAGCCACCAGCATTTCTAGATTGATGAGATAGTGGAGGTACTCAGGTGTTGGCAGATTTAGTGTCTTCTCCCTGGAAAAAAAAACCCTACAGTCTAATTCTGGAGTACCTACATAGGCATTTGGGATGAAAGCACACTGTGAAGGAACAGTTTCTTATTAGCACAGTGGGAATAACTCTTTGGGGGACAAGGAAAACCACCTTCTGTCGTGAGTCCCATCTACCAGCTCACCATTGTACGAATTCTTTTGGGTTCAGAGCAATAGAGACTTGGGAGCATTTGGGTAACTGCAGAAATATTATCCAAGCCCGGGGCAGGCTTGCCATGCAAAATGTCTGTTGTGTTCTCAGTCTGTCGAATGTTTTACCCATGGTATTATGGCAGCTGATACTTGCATTACTGACCCTGTTGATCCCAAAATGTACTAGCTGTTCCAATCTTTGTCTTTGCTGGTACTGAGCACTCAGTTACTCAAGTAGTGTTTGTGGGGTTGAAAAGCTGTTGCTGCATGCCCTTTGCAGTGTAGGTGTCTGTGTTCACTTCCCATTGTAGCATTATCAGAGAACTCACAGTGCAAAGGCATTTTCCAAGGCCAAGAAATTTTACTCTTATCCAGTGTATAGGACTTCTTCAAGCAATAAATCACTAAGGAAGCATCAATGCAGAACACCCTGGCTGTCATGCTTCCTTTTTTCTTTCTTCATTCCTATGAAATCAGGTGTCGGCAGTTTGTGGAGATGGTGAATGGGACAGACAGTGAAGTGCGTTGTTTCAGTGCCCGCAGCCCCAGATCCCAGGACAGTTACCCCGGATCCCCCAGTTTAAGTCCTAGACATGGATCAAACAACTCACATGTTCATAGTACTGGTAAGTGTTTTTTCTCTGTCTGCTGGTGAGAAGAGCAAATGCTGCTGCATCACGTTGGCTCAGTGTTTCACAGACCAAACTATAAGCCTGGATGAAGTCTGTCTCCTGCAGCTTGAGGTCTGCAAGAGAGAATTGTTTTTCTGTAGGGGACTTCCAGTCTGCAGAACTTCAAACTGCCTCCTCAGTCTGAACAGAAGATTCATTGTTCTGGCTCACTTAGCAAAAAAAGTTTGGGAGTTATCTTGCCTGAGAGCTCCTTGCTGTGTGGACCAGATAATGGTCTTATATACAATCTTATATTTGTGAAAAGAGAAAAATTCTGTACCTGAAGAACCCAATTCTGTAACATCAACTCTTTTTAATTTGGGGAATGAAACTTCAGGATTTGAAGTGGAAAGAGCAAGGCAAACAGGAGACACAAAGTATGTCCCCGGGCTCACTCAGGCTTTGAAGACAAACTGGGCTAAAGAGTCTGACCTGGGGAGCCCCTGAAAACACTTTGAGCTACTCACAATATTGTGAGCATGTTTTCTTCTTTTATTTCTGCTATTGCATGTGAAAAGCCCCAGATGTGCAAACTATACCAACATATATGTTGGTATAGGAAAAGGAAGGTGATTGCATGAGTACCTCCAAGCTGTCACCTTCCCAAGCCAAGTATCTTTATTTACCTATATGATGTTGCAGAAACTGCAGCTGCATTTCTTTGACCAGATAGAATGTCTGTAGATGGAGCTAGCTGCATCTCTCTGTAGAACCTCTTCATAAAAATATGTTTTCAACTGAGAAATGCGTACGTAATTTCTTGCTGCAAAGACAAGGCAATATTCATGTATCTTTTTCTTCATAAACTGGACACAGACTTCCACAGCTCTTTCTGTCAGAACTTTGTGCTTTCAAAATAGCGATAATTTTTTCAGTCAATGTTTCAAATATTAAACAGGACAGTGGTGCACAATCTGCTATGTATTTTCTTCTGTCATTAAAATATATAAAATGACCTGTTTTATATTAATGTGTTGTGGCTTTGGCAGTGATAAAAACAGAAATAAATTCCTGAACTATAAATAAAACTGTGGGATGAACTTGAATCTATCAGGAGGAACAGCTGTACTAGGTTGGAACGTCTGGTCCTGTATCCAGTACTAATTGACCAGAGAGAAGGGCAAGACTTTATTAATATTTTCCTAAAATATTCTTTGAGCTCCTAGAGAGTTGCCATTGTCTTGATACATGGCCTAAATACATGGCCCGTGTAAATTTAATCATTTTTGAATCCATACAAAACTTGCAGTAATTACCAAAAGTTTATTTTGTGTCCTGTGGCAGAGAGTTCCCTCGTTTGATAGATACATGTCACAAGGCTTGATAGAATCGTAGATAGATGGATCAATTGATCCATCAATCTTGCAAATCAGATTCCAAGTCTAACTCTCCTTTTAGTGGTGTCTGTTACTCCTCAATGAAGAGGGTCAGCTTGTGATTTTAAAAGAATTGTTAGCTTCTGAGTGTTGTGTAAATCAGGTGTATCCCTAATGAAAGGTAAGCTGTGGAAGGCTTGGGAAGTGGTGTCCTTCTTGCGGGCTAGTTTTATTCCTTTGTGGTTTCATTGTATGGAGGAAAAATTGAGTTTATGAGAGAAAAAAAGAGTTTGTAATAATAAGATTCATACTTCATATTTCAGCAACAATTTCTGTGTTTGTTTGAGCTGGTTCTGCTGATCTACAAACAATTTCTGCTGCTTACTTAAGCTCAGATGTTTCTGATTCATTATGGGTTTCCTTTCATATTAATATCTGTATTCTGTAAATCCCATTAAATTTAATAAGGGTAAATCATAATTTAAGATTTGCAGTCTCACTTCACAGTAGAGTGATATAGTCAGTTTGGTCTCATTTTTCCTTTCCTTCTTGGCTTTTAGGAGCAGATAGTCCAACCTGTAGCAATGGAGTCACATCCACAAAAAGCAAACAGAGTCGTAGTAAATACCCAGCACTGAGTTCGTCATCTTCCTCTTCCTCTTCCTCTTCCCCCTCATCTGTGAACTACTCTGAGTCCAATTCTACAGATTCTACCAAATCTCAGCAGCACAGTAGTACGAGTAACCAAGAAACCAGGTATTTTTTTTGTTTTCCCATTCAATGCCTGAGGTGGATGAGAGGATGGGAAACAAATCTGATTTTTGAAGAGCCAGAAGGGCATCTGTCCTGCTTTTCTGAAAAACAGAGTAATTTTTCACATAGCTACAAGAAGCAGAGACATGTCCGTCTTTGTTCCCTGTTCTGCTTAACGCTGTGGAGGCTCATTTTATGAGGAATATTAGGATGGTCTTGGTTTAAACACCATTGAATTGATGCCATAAGTGCCCACATGATGGTTTGCCCAGGAGACGGGGCAGATTTAGAAAGCCTGTCTTCTCCAAGAAGCTATAGGCAGTCCAAGGAGAGCAGAGGATAGTTACTGCTACACTTACTGGAGTGTGGAGTCTGTGTAGCAGTGGAGAGAACTGAGCTCCTTTTGGAGCAGAGGAAATCCTTGTAATTAGTGGGATCTAACTGCTGCTAATTGCAGCTGGGATTTATCCTTTGTGTACTATGATGAACAGTCTGCAGTTTCTCTATCCTGATCTCCAAAGAGGCCTACTGCATATAACTGAGTAAGAAACGCTTGTTTGGGTTCAACTAACTGCCTTCCAGAAGGCTGAGTATTTTTGAAATGTGGAGTCCAAATCATTTCTGTTTTGGGGATTGATCAGCAGACTACTGTCTCGAGCATTTAAACTTAGAGCCCTTGTATGTTTTGTGTTGCACTTTTTGAAAATGTTGATGGTTTATCACGGCGTCTTCATCCAAGATTTTCATTCTGTTTGTTTAGTATGTTATGTTGTCTGGCTGCTGTTCACTGTTCCAGAGATGACTGCTTCCTGAAATGAAAGTGTATAAGCACTCTGCATCTGTCATTATGACAGACACTTTCAGAACAGAAACCTGTTTCATAAGATGCCTTCTGAATTCTGTAAAAATTTTTACTATGCTGAGTTAAACTATCTTGTTCCCTGTAATGTAACAGTCACTTAAATCTATTTTGCTGGCTCTTGCTGGGCATCATTTGTCATCTGGGCTTTTCATTTCTTCCCTTTCTAATTTACACTTCTGGCCTTTCTTTCCTTCTTTTACCTCAGTGACAGTGAGATGGAAATGGAGGCTGAACATTACCCCAATGGAGTCCTGGAAAACTCATCCACCAGAATAATGAATGGCACCTACAAACATGAAGAGATCCTGCAGACGGATGAATCCAGCATGGGTAGGGCCTGACAGGCAGGATGTCTCTTGCCCTGTTTCACAGAAAGTCAAAGGTGTAAAGGGTAGTAGAAAGAGATGGCATCAAAAATTAAAGATGTGATTGGATGTGGGAAAGAGACATGCCCTTTGAGTCCCTTTCTCCACCACAATGAATGAAGTTCTCAAGATCTCTGATTCACAGGGAATGTGAATCTGGAATGTCCTGGAATTTAAACTAGATTTGGCTTTTCGTGGTCTCTGAGAAGTTTTGGTGATACTTGGGAGCAGGGTAGGCCCCTAAGTCAAAGATTTATTTAGTGCTGGTCATGAATTGCAGCCAGAGTAGTCCAGTTCTACCCACTGAGAAGATTAGGCTGTGAAATGCTGTGTCATTCCCCATTGCAAAATGTTCCTAACACAGTCTAGTCCATTCACAGTCAGCAATAAGTGTTCTGCTTGTGAGTGCTCTAGCTGGCAGGGAAGGGATGCCTCAGCCACA
The DNA here is from genome assembly GCF_000705375.1 of Tinamus guttatus. The sequence continues at coordinate 247,269 of NW_010578854.1, read as the reverse complement.
CTCGCTCTGCAGCTGGGAAGTCCTCCACTTCCAATGAATCCTGCAGCCATCTGATGCTGGGATACCACTGGTGGTGGTGTTATATAGGACTGAAAAACTTCTGAGTCTGGGGTTTGCCAGACCAGGGGTTTTGGTGTTGAGTGTGCTGTATTACACACATGTAAACATAACAGATCCAGAGGGGCCATCTCCCGTGATTTTATCAGAAGACTTAATTTATAGACAGTTCTGGAACAAACTGAGTTCAAGTTTTGCCCCGTACCAAAAAGATGCCATGAAAGTAACCCTACTGCTTCTTGTGGTGCATGACTCAAAAAAAAAAAAAAAAAAAGCTTCCAGTTGCATAATTCTAGACCAAGGAGCATCTATCTGCTCCTGAAAGGGAGGAATTTATGGCTAAGAACTGGGCAGCATGGCACAGAATGAGCAATGGTGGGGAACGAGAGACAATTCTCTGCTCTTCCCTCTAGAAGACAACTGCCCTCAGAGACAACTCTGTGGAGGGAACCATGCTGCCACGGAACGAATGATCCAGTTTGGACGGGAGCTGCAGACACTGAGTGAGCAGCTTTGCAGAGAGTATGGAAAGAATACAATGCACAAAAAGATGCTCCAGGTAAGTGTGAGCTGTATGCTGTATCATAGTGTTTCTTTGAGCCAGGACTGGAATTGTGGCTTCACTTGCAGAGCTCTGTGTAGCCCCCACTTTTGCACCTGGAGAGTAAGAGGGAGCCTGTGTGGGAATCAGAGGTCAAACTGAGTCAACATGAAGCATCTAGACTCAGTTCTCAGTGCAGGAGAGAGGAAGTTCTGCTCTTGCTTGCCTTCTTGGGGGCTACTGCATGCTCCTCTTCTCTCCAGGTGAAACTCAGCCTGCTTTCCCGTTCTGCTTCCCCTGCCAGTTGGAGAGGACACCCTCTTTTAAACTCCTCTCTTGATGGCCCAGTGTGGTCCCAAGAAGAAACGGGCCATTTCTTTTCAGGAGGTAGGCACCTGTCACCTTGGTGGTTGCAGGAGGTGCCCCGCTGACAGACCTGTTTTTTGTCTGCAAGTTTGCCATCGTGCATGACCTTACTGTGCCTCTCTGTTCTCTCTCACAGGATGCATTTAGCTTGTTAGCTTACTCTGACCCTTGGAACTGCCCTGTTGGTCAACAGCTGGACCCGATCCAGAGGGAACCTGTGTGTGCTGCTCTTAATAGTGCTATATTGGGTAAGATCTGCCTTCTGTGTGAGAGCTACCCCATGGATATACTGGCTCTCAGAGGCTGTTCTGTGACAGGCGTGCCCTTGAGTATTACAAAAACTCTGGAAATATTTGTCTTTAGCTTTTGCCTCTCAATTGTTCAGAGTTGAATCAGCCAGGAGGGCAGTGAGACTGGAGAGAAGCCTGTAGAGAAAGGATGCTCCAGATATGTTCTCTTTTGGGCTCCCTTTCTTGGTTTTCCTCAGTGCTGCTCCCAAGGATTCTCCTCAGCAGTTTCATTCTCTGCTTACTGAAGAAGCCAAGATCCCTGCAATGCATTTTCTGCTTCTCTTCCTTCTTGCTTTGAATCCCGCTGAATCAGTTTGCTGGCAGCAGCAAGGCCCCTTTCCAGGTTGCTTGGATTGGCGGAGATCTGTCTTGGTATCTTCCTGCTCTCTGTTAAGGATTGTAGTTGCTCCATTGTAGCAGCTTGCAAGTGAAGCAGATTTATAAAGCAGGAAAGGCCATGAATTACAGTTACTTTGATCTCTCCCTGAACATGCAGGGGTAAGTGTTATAATAGGGCCCATCTTCACCTAGAGCATAGGGTCCATCTCTGCATATTCCCATCCTGTGGTGTGCCTGTTGGAGCGCAGAGGGCCTGGCTGCTGGTATAACGTGTTAAAACCAGTGCTGTGCTGATGGTCCAGCCATGATCCTCTTTCAGTTGTGGCCTTAACTCTGTCGAGAGGACCCTGCTCTGTGTGGAAGTCGTGTGTATTGTGGTTTTCTTCAGCTAATGAGGCAGGTCCTCTTTCTTCTGATGAGCTTCATTCTTTATATAGCTAGATGGACCATGGTTGGAGCCAGGCTTGAGCAGTCCCTTGTGCTTCTCTGCATTGCCAGAGTTGGCTATTTATGCCTGTTCTTCCACGTTCCTTAAACAAGAATGCTACTCGTCCAAACAACTATTCTCATTACTCTCCCACATTGAGCCTAGTGTACTAAAAGCAGCAGCTTTCCCCAATGGAAGCCTTATTCTTGCAATCAGTGAGCTGCTGAGTCATTGCTGACCTTCCTGCCATCCTCAGTGATAGAAAATCCTCTGGTGGAAAAATAAGCATATTGATAATAAGATAACCAGATAACCAGGCTACAAGAAAGGGATTGTTTCTTTCTACCCCTGGATGCTGTCCCCAGACCTTGCCCGTGTCATGTCATTGCTCATGTGACTTCACAGGACATTACCCAGCTCTTTTTAGCTCAATCCATCCATGACTGGCCAAACACTCTCTACCTGACAGCTTCTTCTCTGTCTCAAAAATCTATGTTTGAATGACATCTTTCCTGATGGGTTTGTGCACTTCATATTGAGTGTGCAAGAGGGAGCATTAGAGATTTTCCTCTGGGGAAATGAACAGCTAAATGAGCAAACCTGTGAAGACTCTTGCTCTGTATAAGTAAAGGAGCAGAAGTGATAGGATTGGGGGAGGAGTGATGGTTAGCATGGCTGGGTATTCTGCATGGTTGCTGGACATGGTGTCTGGGTATTATTTGTCACACAAGTCACAAGACTTGACAAGCTCATCTGAGGGTTCCCTCCCTATATGTAGCAAAAATGAATTTGAAAAGAGGCTGTGACCAGTGGGTTTTCTGGGTCTTGGACTACGGCCTGGACCTGCGCACTTGGGAGACAGAGAGACAACCTTTCCCTCAGTACTTGGGGCCAGTTTCTCCTGTCTTTCCTTTTTCCTTCATGCTCCTCAGACTTGGAAGATTTTCCTTCTGAGCACACTGAGGCAGCAGGAACTGCATTGCTCTTTTTCTTTTCCTTTTCCTTTCCTTTTCCTTTTCCTTTTCCTTTTCCTTTTCCTTTTCCTTTTCCTTTTCCTTTTCCTTTTCCTTTTCCTTTTCCTTTTCCTTTTCCTTTTCCTTTTCCTTTTCCTTTTCCTTTTCCTTTTCCTTTTCCTTTTCCTTTTCCTTTTCCTTTTCCTTTTCCTTTTCCTTTTCCTTTTCCTTTTCCTTTTCCTTTTCCTTTTCCTTTTCCTTTTTCCTCTTGTTCTGGTCCCTACAGCAGCTCTTTCCAAGGGCCTTGTTAAACTGTGGCCCCTGGGGGAACACGTTCTGGTTGGGCAGCCCTATGTGGGGTTTGTGGAGGAGCAGCAATGTGAGCCAACCTTGATCAGGAATAGCTTTCTTCAAGTACCAGTGCGCCCAGCCAGGGATGCTCTCCTTGGTGCACACATGTGATATAGAGGGACTCATGTACAGATTAGAAGCCATGCAGCCAAAGTGCCTCTTCTAAACAGATCTCTCTTTTTTGCCCCCACAGAATCTCAGAACCTGCCAAAGCAGCCCCCGCTGATGCTTGCCCTGGGCCAGGCGTCGGAGTGCTTGCGGCTCATGGCTCGCGTGGGCTTGGGCTCCTGCTCCTTTGCCAGAGTAGACGACTATTTGCACTAGCCACCAGAGCAAGACAGAATTGACATCTCTGAGTGCTGCCCTTCACCCTCCGTTGCTGCCACTACAACAGCATCTCGTCTATGGCCTGACCTCCCTGCCACCAACGTCCCCTCCAGCGCGCACACACACAGACACACACACACACACACTGCCTGTGAAAGGATTGAGTTATTTCCTCACTACATGGCCATTCCTGACCCCAGGAGTGACTGGCAGATTTTATCTGTCTCCCTGCTATTGCTGCAACTCCAGCAGCATTCAGTATTTTGCTGGTTATTCTAATATAGCGCCTTCCAATGTAGGGATTTCTCTTTATATTGATTTGAGTTGTTTATGATGGATCCACCAGTATTTTATCTGGAGAGTTTTGCTGAGATGGTTTCTGCTGATTTACTGAGGAAACTCATCAGGTTGGTGACAGCTTGTTCTTTTTCTTCCCTGCTCCCTCCATCTGTGCACATACAGTATCATCTTCTGTACTAGTTGCCTGAACTCTTTTTGGAGTGGCAGATCAGAGGGATTTTTTTTTTATTTGAATTCTGTTTATTAAAAAGGTCTCTTCCACCTCCACAAGGTCACTGATGTATTTATTGTCCACAGCCCCAGTTCCAGCCATACACATTATACATCACCCCAGGAGGCCTGGTGAGTTGTGTCCTGTCATGTGCTAATGATGGGAATTGGAGGAGCTTGGTCTTTCATGGTAAATGCCTCGCTAAGAGCACAGGACTCTCAAACCTTGTGTTTGTAAGTGGGAAGAAGAGAAATCTGGACCTTGCCTTTGTAGTGCTTTTAAATGGCTACACTGTAAAGGTATCTCATGCTCTGAAATGGACACTTTCACAGCAGCTGGAGGACAGGACTGACTAACTGGAAATCATCTACCACTGTATTGGTAGGAGCAATGTTAGCTTGTAAGAAACGTTCATGGGTGCTGCCAGACTGGGTTGTCAGCTTTTGTGTTAAGCCACAAATACCCTTCTCCTCTATATAGCACTCAATAATAGTGTTTATGGGTCCCCCATGTAACACTGGCCTAAATGAGCACCTCTAAATTATAGAAGTCTCTCGACTTCTAAACTGTGGTCTTCCTTGCAGGTTACAAATACCAAGGTCAGGCTGCGGATAAGTGTAGGAAGTAGCTTCATGAGGTTTGATCTATTCAGGAGGGAGTAGCAATGTTTTTGTAAAGATCCTTAAGGTAATGATTTCAGTTTCAGGTGCAAAAGTGTCCAGCAAGGGTGTGTGGGTGGGGTAACCTCAAAGTACAACAGACTAATGCATCAGTGCTGTTGTATATATCAGGTTCAGGGACTCATTAAGTGCTGCTTATAGGTCTACTTGTAAATGGTGATGCTGTGGATCAGGACTGCACACTTTGTGTTCTGCAGAGTTTACCATTATGCGACTTGAGGATTGGTGTGGCTGCACAAGAGAGGAGGGAGGATATGTTTGAGTTAGACCAACTGTTATAGTAGGAAAAATAGAATGCAGTTTTTGAGTAACCTTCTTCTAGGCACAGATAGAGGATGACACTGAGCAGAATTTAACCTTGCAGTCTGCTGATTTGGTTCAGTTTTGGGGATGAGCTTGTGTGTCTGAAATCTTCTCTGTTTATTTTCAACTCTACTGGCTGACCCGGTGATGGATATTAACCAAACCTGGAGTCCTTACCTTGCTACAACTGTACAAGCACTTTAAACTGATGGACAAGTGTCCTTTCTGGAGCCTCTGTGGCTGGGCCCATCACTGCTGCCTGATGTATAACCAGTTCCCAGTGTTCCTAGTGCTGTTGCTGATGTGAACTTCCTTATTCGGAATTTTTGCTTCAAGCTCTACCTTTCTCAGCAAGACTTAGAGCAGAGTAATGGACTGATCGGGGGTACTTAGGTGGGAAATACTGTAGTATTTGACTTTTGCCTTTCACATTTGGCTACCTCCTGTGCCATCATTGCACACGTGCCCTGTGTCATAATTAATTTATTCCTGTCTGCCTGCAGTCAAACCTCTCTCTTACTTTTGTAGCAACACCGTCTTTATCTCTTCTGAGTTAGTTGGGGTTTTTTTTGCTACCAGTCTGTGATAATTTGTGCTTCCTTGAAGCCAAATCTGTTCTCTGTCATATACTTAAGCCCGTTTGGTCTCTCAGAAGAGCCATGCTGACTGTCCTGGAGCAATTGTTTTCATTTTGGTTTCCTCTTTGCTGCAAAGAACAAGGAGATGCTCCTAGGTACCTGCTTATTCTTATGCAAAGAAATGTGTGAAGGGATGATCTCTCTGGCTTTCCTTGGAGACTGCTGCTGTGGTGTCCCATCTGCTGTGGTGGGAAAAAGCACTGTGGGGAGCACTGGGGCCTTATAAAATATCCTAATGGAGAAAAAGGGAGTATTTGAGAACCTTCAGTCCTGTTCTAGAGGAAGTACTAGCTGTTCTCCACCAACCTGCCTGCAACAAGAGTCAGAGAATGAAGGATGAGTGAGCATGATGGGTCTGCATTCCATGAGCAAAGCTTAGAGCCTGCCGCCTTTAGCTGCAGCTGAGCCTGGGAAGCCAAGAGTACATCTAGGCTTGAAGAACACACAATATGCACAGTAGTTTCCTGTCAACTGTTTTATTTCCAAGAGGTGGATGCCTCCTGCTGACCGCAAGCAAAGTCCTGTATGGGATTTATACTTCCATCACTGCAGAAACATTCCTGGTATGGCCATGCAAACCTCTGCTTCTTTTGAACTTTTTCTGGCTGGGACACACCTCTTCTCTGGTCACTTCTGCTCTGTGTGTATGGTCTGAAACACAGATCCCTTGCACTGGGTGGTCTTTAGCTCCAAGCAGGAAGGTGTTTTTGTGGCTAGGCTTCTCACAGACTCTGCTTCTGAGCAGCTCTGGGGATAATGATGATCTGTCAGAGTTTTTTTTTACAAACGGGAATGTCACAACTCTTACAGAACAAGGACTCTGTGCAGGTGTTTGGGATTTTCTCTCAGCCCTATCTGTGCATGCTCTTCACACCTCTCCAGACAGGGGGACGTGACTGCTGGCACTTGAAGCTCTTGCACGCAAGCCCAAGGACCGATCTGCAGTGTAGTTAACTCTCTTCTAGTGGTTGCTCAAAACCCAGGTATGAAATGCTCAGTTGGAGTGTGGGATGGGAGGTGTTTTCAGGTTTACAGTCAGCCTTGAACAAATGGTCACAGTTCTGCTGTGACAGAGCAATTCTTGCCCTACACTCCACAGTTTTCATCATCTTTCAAGGAGGATTTTTCTTCTTTGGTACAACATCAGCTAAATGGACTAAGCTTAGCATTTGTGAATTAAGTTATCCAATGCTTCACATGAAAACTTGAAAAGCCAGGGGGTGGATTTTAACTGAGAACTGAGTATATTAAAATTTACTGGAAGTGTGGTCAAGAAATCAACATTCTGCTGTATATTGACAGATTTTTTTTTATTAAAATACACATCCCTGTGCAAGAGTTAGTGCGAAGCTGTGTGCTTTGTGCTTCTCCTCTTGCCTTAGGCACCTGGAGCTGCGCTGGGGCAGACGCATGGGAAAGCCAGGCCGGGTGCGCAGGTGACGGCCTGTGCCGTGGTCCGGGCTCACATCCAGCCCTGTTGGAGTGTGGCTGTCCTGCTTTCCAGGAAAGCAAGCAGTAGGTGCCAAAGGAAGAGTATTAGCATGGTTAGTAGCACAGGAGTGCATGGAGCTGCTTGCAGTACTACTTTTTGCTTTCTCTTCATCTCTCTGCATGATTTCTTTGCGCTTATGGCGAGTTGGCTACAACAAAGGCCTCTTTGTGCCTGTTATCCTTATCCTGGTTGTTAGTGTGGCCGCTTAGGTGTTGGGCAGGCAAAGCAACACTGGACCTGTAGCCAGTTTGCAGAAAGGCCTTGCCCTGTCAAAACCCTTCCTTCTCTGGTAATGTTCTTGTATTCCTCCCACATGGTCTGACCCTTCTACATTATGTGTAGTCTCTTTTAAGTTTCCCCAAGAGCTCCTTGCTCATCCACGCGGGTCTCCTGCCCCCCTTGCTCAACTTCTTTCTTGTAGGAACGCACCGATCCTGAGGTTGAAGAAAGTGGTGCTTGAATATTAGGTGCTTGAATATTAGGCTTGAATATTAAGTCTCGTGGACCCCCTTTCCTTCTAGGACCGTGGCCCAGGGGATTCCTCCAAGGAGCTCCCTGAAGAGGTCAAAGTTAGATCCCTTGAAGCCCAGCGTTGCAATCCTACTTCTTTCCCACCTTCCTCCTCACAGGATCATGAAGTCCAGTATAGGGCCTGTGAGCGTGAGGCTACTCGCAGCGGCCTGCAGAAGGCCTCATCCGCTTCCTCTCCCTGGTCAGGAGGCCTCTAGTAAACGCGCACCCCAGTGTTGCCCCTGTTTGCCTGCCCTTTAATGTTCACCCCCAGGCTCTCTATTTGTGCTTCATCCTCCCCTACGTTGAGCTCTGTACGTTCCAGTTACTGTCGCGGAAAGGGTAACTCCAGCACCTCACCTTCCTGGCCTGGCCTTCCTGAAAAGCCTAAAGCCCCCCGTGGCCACGTTCCAGCCATGAGAGCTGTCCCACTATGTCTCCCTAATTGCAATGGCCCACACATCTCCACTTCCCCCTTGTTTATTCCCCATGCTTCATGTGTTTCCATAGAGGCATTTGAATTGGGCACCCAATGTGCCCCACTTTCTAGCTGGGGCAGCTGTAACTCGACTATGTGGCCTTCAGGACTTCCCAGATTTTGCTATTTTCCCTCCCCAGGCTTCGGGCATCCTTTGCTGGCTCTTGCGTTAAACTGGCATGATGGCATGGTATGTCCTTGTGTACCTTACCACCCCAGCATCTCGACTATGTGGCCTTCAGGACTTCCCAGTTTTTGCTGTTTTCCCTCCCCAGCCTTCGGGCATCCTTCGCTGGCCCTTCTGTTAAACTGGCATGAATGGCATGGTATGTCCTTGTGTACCCTACCACCCCAGCATCCGTGATGATTTCCCCACCCCCATTGAATCTAGTTTAAAACCCTATCAGCCCCACTGGCTCATGGCCAAGGACTCTCTTCCCTCATTGGGAAAGATGAATCCCATGTGACGCCAGCATGCCTGCTGCCCTGTAAGGTTGCCTGTTGCCAAAAAAAACCAAAGCTGTGGTGATGACACCAGCCACGGAGCCCCGTGTTAACAGGCTGCATCTTCCTGTTTCTTTCCATATTGCTATCAGCACCATGGAGAATGAACGAGAAGATGACCTGCGCATCTGAGTTCCTGATCATCCAATCCAATTCCCTGAAGCTCCTTTTGGTTGCCCTCGGGCTGTGCATTGCCACTGGCTCTCCTCCCGCTTTCAGAGACAGGCTAATGACACAATACTCCTCTAGACTCTGGTGGTATAAACTATTGAGGTGTAGCCCTGAAACTTTGTGAAAATAAACAGCTGAGTATAGTCCAAAAGCGGTTTGTCCTCTAAAATCCCATTTCTCTTCAGCTTTCCTTCCCACTGCTGCTTCATCTCGTGGTGCTTTTGCTACAAGGTCTTGGACATAGTTTTGGATATGTCCCATTCCCTGTGTACGTGCATTGAAAACATAGCCTTTCTCTGTTTCTGCTTTTCAGACTGTGAGCATGAAACACTGATGTTGTTTTACATTTGGTCTGTGCATAGCACGTACTGTGTTTTTTGCCTTTGCATTTGTGATGTTTTTCTATGTTGTCTTTGCAGCTTTCTCATAACAATGTGCATACTCGGTCTGGTTTTGTAGCTGGGAAATTGCGTTGCCATAATCCTTCCCCAGTCCTTTGCACAGGGTCTGCGGCCGGGGTACCGTATCCTTGTGCCCACATTATCTGCACAGCCTGTGCGATGTCTGCAAAACAGGTCTGAGAAGAAAGCTGTGTCCTCACTGTCCTACCTTCATGGGTATTTTGTGCTTTCAGTCTTTCCCATCTGTTTTACACTGGCCACCAGCGTTTTGAGGCTAGGCAGGCACTAGTGGAACTACTGGATTCCAGAGATCAGTATATTCTCCATGAACCCCCCAACCACCTAATTTTGGCATGCCTGCAAAGCGCATGGGGATGTGACGATGCTGTGAGAGATGTAGTCAAACACATGGGCTAAGGCCTGGCCCTCTCAATATCCCATTTCCGACAAAGCAGGCTGTGAAGGGACATGGTTAGCTCCAAGCCCAGGAGAAATGTGTGTCTGCAACAAATGGGCATTTTCATTGCACCATTTTCTCGTTTTTTAGGATCTGCTCCTTGGCCTGAAGACCTGGGACAAAAACTAACTGCAGCTTGGGTAGGGCTGCAGAGAGCAATATCTGTTCTCACAGGCTCTGGATGGATGTCCAAGCATGCACCAGGCAGCTGTCTGAAAAGCTGACTGACTTGCTGTGGGGACACACATAGGGCGCCTAGGGAAAGCTCAGAGAAACACAGGAGGTTGTCAGGGCAGCCTGCCCTGATCAGCACTTCCAGCAGCAGAATCTCAGGCCCTGTACAGTTAGTAATGCCCTGAGGCACAAGGATCAGGTCACAGGCAGCATGAAAATCCATTTTTATTGCACATAATTTACTCCATCAGGCCCTTCCTGGAAGGGCAGTGACAGTGTGTGGTATTCCGTGTCCGACAATTGCATCACAGGCTGGCACAGCGTGCAGTGACTGTGCCCTCCGCCATGCAACCTTCCGACCTTCTGAAGAGCAGTAAATACCATCTGCTCCATCTGGAGAAGGAGGGCTGGATGTGTTAGTCTCACTGCGAATGGTAAAATGGCGGATTCACTTTTTTCTTGCCAAGCATATTTGTTGCTTTCTTCACCCAGGGCCTCTTTGGATCAGCACAGACCTCGTGACCACTAAGAGTCACAAACCTGTGGTAAAAATTGCAAGAGCTTGGTAAGTAAAGTCAGTGAGAGGAAGAACTGCGAGCCCATCCCTCTTTATGTACCACCCCACACCTCTCTTGCAGACCTGAACATATCCCCAGCACAGACAGGGGCTTAGCAACAACTCCTCCTCTGGCAATCAGTGCCCTCTGTGTGCAGGGCAAAATGCATTTCTGTTTTTTTTTTTTTTTTTTTTCCAGGGAGAAACCTTAACATCTTCCCTACTGCCAGCTCCACAGGGCCACTCTCCAACCACAGCCAGGGACATGATCCCAGATGGACCCTCTCAGCCGTCTCTGGAGCTGGATGGAGTAGGTCGGAGCTGCTCTGCTTCCCAGCCATAATGCTGAGGCTGAGGCAGGACACAATCCCCGCAGTAAGAGGGCTGTGTACTTACACAATTGCTGATAAGGGGCAGTCTCTAGGAGTCTCGTAGAAACTCTTCAGGTTAACGAGACGAACAGGTCTCTGCGCATGACGTAAGCAACATTCAGTGGGTGCGTAGAGTGCTGCAGAGGGAAAGGAGAGGAGCTGTGAATGCTGCGAGCAGCTTTGGACACACGACATTGGCAACTACACTATACAATCTATAACACAACACCTACAACACAGACACCGTAGTGTTTCTCTGCTTTTTCCTTGCACTGCACTGGGGAAATGCAAATCCACAGGGACTGAGATTGTCCTCTCTGAAACTCTGAATTAGCCCCAGTGCCCACTGGCTTTGCCAAGACCTCCCATTCCAGGGTGTCATCTCCCTCCTTCCTTGCACCCCAGGGATGCTCATCCTTGTCCTAAGCAGGAACTTTTCCTGGCAGCAGCACCATTTCCACGCAGGTGACTCTTCCTGACCTCCCCAACAGCATGTCCCTGGTGGCAGTCCCAGGGTCCCTGATCCCCCAACCAACAACGGGGCTGGTAAGAGCAAGGCAAGATACCCACCTGCTGCACGGTGTGTGGAGAGCACAAAGAGCAGCACAAGTGCCAGGGCTGTCCTCCTGGTGAGCATGGTGGCTGTATAGAGGGTCTTCCTCAGCGCTGTGCTGGTCTGCTTTGCCTGGTCTGGGCTCTGGCTGTGCTGCTCTTTTATTCAGCCCATGCCACCCACTTTAACTGCTTTTCCAAAAACTGCAGTTTTTTTTCAAGAGAAGCCACTTCTCAGGAGAGCGGGGATTTCCATAAGATGTGGTTACACTTTACAACCGCATGTGGAAGAGGTAAGAGAGCAGGACACCCACTTCTGCTTTCTGGGGAAGAGGTGCAAGGCTGCAAGAAGATTCTAAGGAGCTTTAGGGGAACTGAAATCCATCCAGCAAACCTTCTGAAGTAGATAAAAACAACTTTCTGTGACATTGCTGAGGAAAGCGTGACCTCAAGTCTTGTGTTTTCATGTTTGAATTATCTCCAGATAAAGAGGGACAACCAAAAATCTTGTGGGGTGGGAAGGTTCATTGACTGGTTTAATGGATTTGTTTGGGAAGTTGGGGAGCTACTTTAACAAAACAGTGATAGCTGAACCCCCCCTGAGCCTGCCTCCCCAGCTGCCCTGCACATACTAAGGGCACTACGTTATGTAGGGACAGGAAAAACTGTCATACTGAGTTGGAAAGGGCTCATGAGCAAGGGGCAGTCTGCGTGGGGCCAGCAGAGAGGCTTTCGGTTAATGGAGGAGACTTGCAGAGAAAGGAAAGAAATGGGTCAGCACCACTGGGCAGTGTGAGGAGAGTCTACGTGTGATCCCAAGGGAAAAACAAGCACTGTCTCTGCCCCCCACAGTCTATGAGGTTGAAAAATGAGAGGGGATCATGGTCCAAGGTGCACAGGAATGCAGCTGCTACGAGGAGGACTGGGCTAAGCCAGCTCTAGGTAGGGCAGGTCTCTCCAACCAAGTGCAGCTCTGAGAATACAACAATCTAGAGGTCCAGTCTAGACCCCTGAGAGGATCCCAGGGCAGGAGTGGTAAGTGGCACAGACACAGTGGGAAAGCGAAGCATGAAAGGGAGCTTGTGCAGGCCCTGGCAGCCACTAGCTCAAGTGTGATAAAGAAATCTGCTCCCAGCAGTGGAGGTGGAGTCAGGCTGTGATGACCTACTACTGGATGATGCAACATGGTATGTCTACGAGCAGAAATCCTGCGGGGGACTCAGCTGTGCCCTGGAACTTCTCAGAAGGGAAAGAAGGAGAAAATACTGTCCTTGAAAATTATCTCATGTTTCTGCAGTTTATATGGAAGAAAAAAGGAGAAGCACATGATTCAAATGTGCTGATGATTCCCATTTGAAAGATGCAGTCAAAACATGCAAGTGTGTGAGCATGCAGAGAGGAGACGGATGAAGTGTCATGGCATCATAGGTGGTAGATGGCTGCAGAGCAGGGCTGGGAGCCCCGCAAAGGCCGCAGTGGGGATGGCCCAGGGCAGCACCATGCACCCCAGCATGATGGAGGCCTCAAGTCAGTTCCCCACTGTGCCGGACCCCAAGGCTGGCAAGGGCACCATCTCCCAGTCTGGCTAGAGCTGAGTTACTTCTAACCCCTGAGTGTGACAGTGGGGATGCCCACATCATCTCTTGCACTCACCTGTGGTCATCCTCATACAACGCCACCACCCAATAGTACTGGCTGTGGCCAAGGGCACCTCCTCAGCCGTTTCCTGGCACTCACCCATGCAGCTCTCCTTCACAGAGCCCTGGTGGCAGCCATGGGGACTCCCATGACCATGTTCTGGCACACACTCACGGCTCCCATGACCACCATCACCATGTCTTTGCCCCCAGCCCTTGGGGCCCAGGTTCAGAGCCCACCTGGGAGCTGGTTCCTTGGCGCAAGAGGAAGCTTGTTTCTCCCACCTCGCCGCCCTCTCACGCCTGGCAGAGGACATCTCCTTGGCTCCCCAGGCTCGTGCAGCTCCATGGGTGCAGCCCACTGCTGGGGCACCTGGGGACAGAGGCAACACAGCACAGCCCTGTGTCAAGCTCCAGGGATCCCATGGAAGCCATGCAGAGCCCCGGCCATGCACAGCTCTCCCCTTGCCACATGAGTGGGGGAAGCTGATGGTTTTGTGCCTGTGTTCAGAGCCTTAGAACCACAGAATGATTACGATTGGAAAAGATCTTCAAAACTATCGAGTCAAACTGTAAGCCCTTCAACACCTGCCTGTTAAACCAGGTCCCTAAGTGCCTCATCCACCACTTCCCTGCACAGCCTGTTCCAATGCTTTATCACTCCTTCCATGTAGAAATTTTTCCTAATATCCAACCTGAACCTCCCTTGGAGCAACTTGAGGCCATTTTCTCTTGTCCTACAGCTAGTTACTCTGGCCAAGTGATTCAGCCCCTGCACTTCACTACTCCTTTCAGGTAGTTGTAGAAAGTGATAAGGTCTCCCCTCAACCTCCTCCAGACTAAATAACCCCATACACAGTACATGGTTGGACTTACGGAAACCAGGAGTCAGTGAAGTAAGGAGAAAGTCCAGTAGCTTTGCACTTGGCTGCAGGCCATGAGCAAAGGCTGCATGGTCAGCAGTGATGAGGCGGTGCCTCAGCCACTGTGGACAACATGCAGCAAGTGGTACCTGCTGCACAACAACCCTCTTTCAACCTGGACCACTCCAGCAAGATCATGCCTGGAGTTAGACCAGGGTCTGTCACCTTGGCCCTGGGAACAGCAAGATCGCTGCCCTGGGGCTTCCAAATGCCTTTTGGTCACCCTTGGGGTGTACAGGTGTCTTTCCATGCACCCTGTATGTATCTGTTTGCCTTTTCCAATGACGCAGGGCTTGAGTGATCCCTTTTGTCCCCTCAGTGCCTGGCAGAGAGGGCTGGACCCAGGGAGATGTTCAGAGCTGCCCACTGCTCTCAGTATCATGGTGCTGGTGTCTGAGATCCTGGTGCTGCTGGTCTGAAAAGGAGGGGATGAATGTCTGAGACTTCTCTGGCCTGGAAAAATAAAGCTCCTAAACCACAATATCCCATTAACCTTCTGCCTTACCACAAAAAAAAGGGAAGCACTGAGGGGGCAGAAAGAATCACCCAGGCCCTCCTCGCTCCGCTGCTGGGCCCAGAGACACGCTGCTTCCTTCATTCTTAGGGGCTCTGGCCAAGGGCAAAGCTGCTGGCTTGGCTCTTGAGGGCATGGTGTAATGGCATGACAATGGTTGCAGAGGTGTGAGCTCCATGAAGGCATTCAAAGGGCACTTGAGGGGCTCCTCCAGCACCCAAAACCCCCCCATCTTGCCAGTAAAAGCTCATGGCCAAGAACAGCCAGGCTCAGCTCAGTCCTATCAGCGCAGAGTCCTGTGGGCTGTGGCAGTTCCAGTCAGTCAGCTCTGCCATGCTGAAAATCTCCATGGCCGGGAATAACTATCCCTTCACCATCCAAGCTTAGGAATGCCTCTTTCTCTGCAACTCTCCTTCCCAGTGTTTTCATGTCCTACTTATTGACTCTTCTTCCAGCCCCAGTGCTCACCTCGCTGCTCTCCTGTGTGCCCATCCTTGGCCATCCACAGCCATCTTGCCACTCCATGGGCATCCCGAGGGTCCTACGCTGAAGATCTGCCATGCTGGCACCAAGGGGAGCTGCTTCCTCCTAATGGAGCCAGCCTTGCTCTAGCTTTGCCGTGTTCAACCTCGCACACAGACAACTCATCACCCTCTGCTTTCAATGAGAGAGCAAAGCCTCTCTGCAGAAAGGCTTGAAGATGTGACTGGTACTAGCTGTAAAGCCCAAAAGCTGAAATCAGGGGACCTTGCAGGACCCCTCTCTTATGGCCAGAGGAAGGATGTCCTTCCTGAGTACCAGGTCCAGGGCACATGCTGTTCACCTGCCATCCCCACTCACAGCACAGGATAACTGAGGAGACAAGAAGCATGAGTCCCTTTCATCATAGAATCGTAATGGTTGAAAAAGACCTTTGAGATCATCAAGTCCAACTGTAAGCCCCTGAACACCATACCTGTTAAACCATGTCCCTAAGACATGATCATGTTGTCCATTAACAGAAAACAGCAGCACAAGACGCTCCTTGAACACATCCCTCGCTGTAGTAGGGCAGGGATGGTGCCAGATGTCAGGCTGGCACCGCCAGCACCAGCCATCTCCCCACCATAGAATCATAGAATCACAGAATGCTTAAGGTTGGAAGGACCTCTAGAGGTCATCTAGCCCAACCTCCCTGCACATGCAGGGTCACCTAGTGCACGTGGCACAGGACTGCGTCCAAGCGGGTCAAGGCTACTCAACCATTTAGGGACATTTGAATGCTGGCTTTCCTTGACCAAGGGCCAAATATGCCTTGCTGTGCCTGGCCATGCTCCAGCCGCACGCAGGTCCCTTGGAGGCCTAGCGCCCAGCACATGCTCCTTGCTCACCTTATCCCAGGGGGCTCTGCCAGGTGCAAGCTGCGGCCGTGGCTCCTCTGTGCACTACCAGGGCAGAGGTGCCTGCTGCGAGTAACCAGCAGGTTCTCTCGTAGCACCTCTCACCTTGCTGTGGGCCACGCAGAACACCACTAGGTTCAGGAAGCTCAGTCAGACGCACATCAGGTACATAGTGCTAGCCTGCACCACCTGCCTCTCCAAGAAGGTGAGATGAACCATTCCATTACCCCAGTTCACCACAAGCCAAGTGCTCCACGGCACGGGAGCCGCAGGGCTAGGCTGCACGGACACCACAAGGAGCCCTCGGGCCCTTTCTAAGCAGGGCTCCTATCCCCCTGGTTGAGGTGTGCCTGGCCAAGTCACACCCATACGTCAAAAAGATACTTGCCCAAGTGAAGACCCTTCCCTTGAGCATGCGTAACCGTGATGATGACGAGTAAACAATATTTTAATGGTATGTAAATTACTAACAGTAATTTACTGTTATTCAGTGTAAGAGGAATGTACCTGGATAATAACTGAGTTTGCAAGTAGGATTTGGAAAATAGGGAGTGTGTGCTCAATTTGTGACCACCACTGGCCTAGTGCAACTCTGAAATAAATGGTCAAATGTCTCTCGTGTGTGTGTGTGTGTGATTATTGGCTCACTGCATACCATGCAGCGAATCCACTTTTTGTACACGAGTAGCGCTGATCACAGGTTTGTGCCGTGAGCTCCTGGCAGTGCGGAGGAGGCAAGCGACTGGGCAGCTCTCCCTGCACTCTCAGAAACCCTTTTGTGCTGCCTTGTAGCTTTCCAGCTTCATAGCTCCTAAGACCTTGGCCAAAAGAGCCTCCTGCATGAAATCCAGCTGCTGCTCTCGTAAGTGTGCCACTGTGGGACCAAAGGGCCCGTATTTCTTTTCAAGCCAGAAAGGCTCACGCATTGGTGTGCTCGTAGAGCAGAGAAGGGTCTCCCTCGAGGGCAGTCTGTGCTCTGCCAGGCTCATTGGATCCCCACGCATCATGTGCCTCACTGCGATGCCTGCTCTGAAAGCAGCTCTGCCCCAAGCACTTCTTGTTTTGGCAGTCTCCAGGCTGAGAAATGGTCCTGAGGGCGCTGACACAGAGATGGCCACAGCGAGAGGAGCAGACGCCGTGGCCTGAGTCGCCTCTGGCAGGGCAGCAGTGCTGTGTGTGCAGCCTCTGCTCCGGCAGCAGGAGCAGAGTAGGTGGGCATGGGAAATGCCCTCAAAACAGAGCTGTGCCCATCAGCTTCCTGTGGACACTGGAGCGTGTGGGAAAGTGATGCTGGTAGACACTGCATAAAGGCACGTCCAGCCCACGGCGCACAGCCATGCCCCCAGCTGCACTGCTGTGTGCATGCAGAAGCATGGGGAAGCACGCTGTGTCTCTGGCTCGGCCTTTCCCTGCCTCCTGAGATAGGGCCCCACAACAGGGCCACTGCCAGTCCCCCAGCTCCCGGGGGTGTAGTGACACCGCGGGCAGCACTGCTGGGCTCTCTGTGGCGCAAGGACGAAGCGCACTTGGCTGTTAACTGGGAGGCTGGTGGTTCGAGCTCCCCCAGGGACGACCTGCTTTTCACGGACCCTGGGGCCTCATCCTTCTCTCAGGTAAGTGCTGGTGCTCTCAGGTCTCCTTGCAGTGGACCTGCCTCTGTGCTTCAAAGGAGAAACTGGACCCTGCAGACACTGTTTCCAGAAGATTGCCCTAGTCCTTTAATCCCAACATGGTTTTCTTGTCCAAGTCAGTGCCCACAATTTGTGCATCTGCTGGACATATGAGAGAGAGGTCCCAAGAAGTGATGTTATCTGTGCGGGGTAGGCTTTCCAGCAGGAGATGTGATCCTCTGCAGCTGGGGACAGGTGGGGGCCACAAGATGCTGAGGATGCTGAGAGCAGGCTGTGGAGGAGGGCGAGGAGGAGTCTCCCAAGGAAAGAAGCACTTCTCTTGGTCGACTTTGTGCCTTGCGAGAAGGCTTCGAGCCTGCCCTAGGTGAGAGGCAGCTCCAGGAGAGAGGACTCTTGTTGTGCTCTTTCTCCTGGCATGTGGTGCTGTCCTGGCAGTTGAGGGTGGTAGAAAATGTACACGATGGAGCTGGTATTTCTGCAGAGTCAGGAGGGAAACGCGGCCCAAGGAGGAAAGGCAAGCACATGGGCAGCTGTGACATCTAGTGGTTAGTACTCTGTGTTCTGACCACAGTCACAGCAAAATTTTGCAGAACCCCCCAAAACTCTCTTTTGCAGAAGAGAGTTTGAAAAAACAAGACATGCTGATGTATTTGTTCCTGTCCTTCGTGTTGTCCCTGACATGTCTCGCAAACTCTCACTCCAGGCGGACCTTGGCCTTCCTCACCACTTCCCTGCCTTCTCTGACAATGTTCCTAAATTGTTTCTGTGTGGTCTGACCATTCTTCCTCACTATGTATGCTCTCTTTTTAGGTTTCCCCAAGAGCTCCTTGCTCATCCACGTGGGTCTCCTGCCCACCTTGCTCAACTTCTTTCTTGTAGGAACGCACCGATCCTGAGCTTGAAGAAAGCGGTGATTGAATATTAGGCAACTCTCATGGACCCCCTTTCCTTCTAAGACCCTGGCCCAGGGGATTCCCCCAAGGAGCTCCCTGAAGAGGTCAAAGTTAGATCCCTTGAAGCCCAGCATTGCAATCCTACTTCTTGCCCACCTTCCTCCTCACAGGATCATGAAGTCCAATATCTCATGGTCATTGCAGCCAAGCCTGCCCCCAACCTTCATATTTCCAACTAGACCAGCTCTGTTTTTTAGAATCAGGTCTAGCACCACCCCTCTCCTTCTTGGCTATCTACCACC